>OZ012670.1:8530829-9130829 GCA_963942505.1 Lordithon lunulatus | reverse complement strand
GACCAAAATGGGTACACAAATATGTCGTCATATAAGCAACTACACCACTCATGTAAAATTTTATTTGAGGTTGAGGTTGATAGGAGCGAGAAAACATATTGGAGTAATTAAATTGCTGCTGGTTCAAATCAATAAAATGTAAGCAAAAAATGGATAACTTGTTGTCAGAGTAAAACAATTCCAATAAACATTTTAGAATAATTTTTTTCTCTCCTGTCAACCTCAAATAAAATTGTGGTGTTGCTGCTTAGGTGACGATATAGTGTATTTTGGAGACAGATGTATTTTTGGTAATTGCATGTCCATGTTTTTAGAGATACAGCAATACTATATACCAGAGGGTCTATTCTGTAACTTACAAATATTTAAAAAAATAATCATTATAATCACCTATCACCAATCATAAGAGTCCTTTGAGGTGTAATATTATATTGTTTCTTCACTGCCTTGTAGATGTAGTCATGTGGCTTGCCTAGTACAGTAGGCTTCCGACCAGAAGACGTCGCAATGGCTGCCACAAAAGTGCCAGTGCCTGGTATGATTAGAGAACTACTAACCGGAAAATTCTCGTCCGTATTGGTGGCCACAAAAAGGCATTTGGGATTAGCTACAAAATAATGTTAGATATATTCCCTTATAAAGCGCTTTATATAAACTTACCCAAATAACTGGATGCCTTTAGTACTTTCAAATAGGATACATGTTCATCAAATCCGACAACCACTGCACCCACCTCGGGATCAACACGGAAAGTTTTTACATATTCACCAATACTATGTACCATAGGATCTGGCTGTAATATATTTTTATTAGTATAAGAGCACTATCAAATTAATTGTACTATTCATAGTTATCAAATAATCATCTAGAAACTATCAATAGTTGATTTACCATTGAAGAAAAAGTATCCATTGTTCAATATTAAATATAAATATCAATGAGAGGAGTGTTTTTATAAGTTAATCTGGCCATATGCACATTTTTAGTCACTTCTGCTTCTTCAATTGTTTTTAATAACTCTCCTGCTGATAGTTTCTCGACAGTTAATAGTGTGATAAAGGCACCTTACATGATCAATAATACTGTCAATATTTTAGAATAGTGACAGTATTACTGTATGATAATATGTTTAATGTTTAATATTTTGTAATAATGACAGTATTACTGTACGATAATATATTTAAAATGTTCATTATTCTAAAATATTGCCAGTATTACTCATCATGTGATGTATATTAATGATGTAATGAAGAGAATACTGATGTTTATCCAGATAATTGATTACTTAATAAATATAACAGGAGGATTGAAGTAAATACTGACAGTACTAGGACTGACAGTATTATTGACCATGTAAGGTGCCTTATAAAGGCACCTTACACCATCAATATTACTGTCAATATTTTGGAATAATGATTTAAAATGTTCATTATTCTAAAATATTGCCAGAATTACTCATCATGTAATGTATATTAATGATGTAATGAAGAGAATACTGATCTTTATCCAGATAATTAATTACTTGATAAATATAAAAGGCAGATTGATGCAGATATTGACAGTACTAGGATTGACAGTATTACTGACCATGTAAGGTGCCTTATACATTGTATTTGATTATTCCTATTACAATTTTAGAAAGAAATATGACATGTGCCAAGTAATAACTGCTTAATATTTGGCATTGAATAGATTTATAATAAAACTTATTGAGACTTGAAACTTACACCAACACCAAAACTATCAATTCCCACTTTGGCCAATTCTTCTGAAAGCCCTTTGGTGCCCACAACATAGGCTTTCTTGATATCATTTTCCTTTAGGTATGTAGCTGCTAAAGTTGAGGTTGTTATCATTTCATCCTAAAACAAAATAATTTTAATGTCAAATAGCAATAGTAATAACTACACAAAATTGAAATGTTTATAATTTAGAAACCAAAATCATATTCAATTTTTTTCCCACAATAACAATAGCACAGCTGCATTCAGAAAGTAATGACACCAACAATAATGTACAGCAGTGAATCATGGAAGAATGGAAAGAAACAAAACTGCATGTATTTTAACTCATATTTCTATGAAGAATTGAAAGGACACTGAAGGATTTGTTGTATTATTATGCTTAAATAAATAATGAGTAGCACATGGTTGATAATATTACATTACAGAGTGAATCATGGAAGAATGGAAAGAAACAAAACTGCATGTATTTTAAATCATATTTCCATGAAGAATTGAAAGGATAATGAAGGATTTGTTGTATTATTATGCTTACATAAATAATTATTAGCACAGGGTTGATAATATTACATTCAGTTCTAAAAAATATTCTATATACACAACATATTATTTTAAACTACAGATTTTAGTAAAAGTATGGTAAATCTTTAGAATTAAATTACCTCCTCACAAACAAATCCCATCTGTTTAGCCTTCTCCAGAAAATCCTCCCTCCTCTTTGTAGAATTATTCGTAACAAAAAATATCTTCTTCCCCATATCCCTCAAAGTATTAAGCACCTGAGGGGACCCCTCAATAGCATTTTCCATCCACAACACCCCATCACAATCAGTAAGAACTGTATCAAAAGAGTCCAAAAAAACTTTAACCTCCTCCCTGGTCAGTTTCGATAAAAGAGTCAACGTTTTGTGGTACATATTTTTGAGAAACATGAATTTACTACTGAAATCAATGATTTCACCTCTGACATAACCTTCAACCAAGGATAAACATTAACGTTTGGTGATATGTAGGTCGCCACTTATACTCCAACTAAACTAAGGTCAAATTTTCGTCGTCCGCATATGAATGAATCACGATTAATTACTAGCGTATTTTTTTGAATAACTCAATTTTTTTAAATACATATTACTACCAACCGCGCCATCTACATTTTTTTATAAAATCCTGCTAAAATTATTATAATATCTCGCCGCGATATCGTGAATTCCAATCGGTTCCGTGCGTGCGTCCATCTCAAATCAGCTACATTCCAAAATTGTGAGCTGATGAGATGATTAATAGTTTTTCTGCGATAAAATTGCACGATCCGACAACTCCGCCATTGGGGGCGCAGTCGTCGCCGGCCACGTAAGATTGACAGTACGGTGACAAGTAATTAAGGCCTTTTGCAAACATTTCTTAATTAAAAAATATGTGTTAGTGACTAAAGTTTAAGAATCGCTATTCGGTAGCAGGTAAATGAAACTATTTTTATACCAGTTTTACACTAATTATTCGCTTGCGTTTACGCCAGGGTTTGTAGGCCTTTGGCAATCATTTCATACACAAGTTCAAAGGTTTCTTTTCAATTAATTGTGTTTGTGGGAAGATGAGTTGCTTGAGGTGATATTTATTTAATTATGTGTGTAAGTTTTATGGGGGAGATTTGTTTGGTGTGAGTGTGATTAGTTTGAGGGTCAATTCAGAATTAATTTACAATATTGTTTTTTTTTAGGTAGTATGTGTTGTGTGTAAACTTATGAATTCAAGAGAATTTCTATTTAGTATGGGTGAACTAACTGTTACAAATAATTGATTAAAAGATTGTTTTTCGCTTTTCATTTCATAGCCTTGCATACATCTGTTTGCATGTAGCAATGTTGCCTTATGTGTTAAAGTTCTCAAAACTGATGAATCATAGATTGAATACTAACTTGATATTATGGAAGTAATCTGCTTTTACACAACCTAGATTTAAAGTTGTGTTAGTAGATCTAGTAGTCATCATTGTATTTATTTTCTAGTCAATTTATAATCATTTAAGAAAAATGTTTTGTGGGTCGTTTATGTCTCTAGTGAGGATATTTAAGAGCACTTTTATATTAATTAGGTTGTGTTGTATAGAGGTGAGTTAACTGTAACCCCTGATTATATGTAATATGTAGGAGGTAGTATTTTTCAGCTGTTGAGCTGCAGTAGCTTTGTATGCCTGATGAATTTGTTGATTGTAGCATATAAAGTGGTGAAAGCCAAGCCAGACTGCCAGGGGTAGTATCTGGCAGTGTTATTATTTTCTTCTCATCATGTGTGTGAAAGGCAGTGTATCTCTTGTATTTAAACTCCATATTTTCTATTCTTTCTCTGTAGGGTTTCTTGGTTCTGGTTTAGAGTATCCTTAAAACTTTAAAGTTAATGCAGGCCAGAATTTCATGTTAAATAGTTTTATTGCCACTGTAGGACTCAAAGCCTCTATATTGTTGAGGGTTTTGGTGATTTGAGCAGCTTTCTTCCCTCTTTCTGTGATGAGTCTCAGTGGCATTTGTATAGTCATTCCTAGGAATTCATAGTTGTTTACAAGTTCTAGCTTGTGATCTACAGAGATATACTTCTATGATTTTGTTATAATATACAACAAGTATTCTCTAATATTATCTATAAGGCACCTTACACGATCAATATTACTGTATATAATATGTTTAAAATGTTCATTATTCTAAAATATTGCCAGTACTCATTGTGTAATATATATATATATATATATATATATATATATATATATATATATAAATGTGGAGGATTGAAGCAAGTATTGACAGTATTATTGACCATGTAAGGTGATGATCAATATTACTGTCAATAATGACAGTATTACTGTACATAAACATGTTTAAAATGTTCTTTATTCTAAAATATTGACACTATTACTTATCGTATAAGGTATAGTAATGATAGAATGAAGAGAATACTAATGTTTGTTCAGATAATTGATTACTTCATAAATATAAAAGAAGGATTGAAGCAAATATTGACAGTACTAGGATTGACAGTAGTATTGACCATGTAAGGTGCCTTTATCCTAGTACTGTTAATATTTGCTTCAATCCTCTTTTTATATTTATCAAGTATCAATTATCTGGATAAAGATTCTCTTAAAGTATTCTCTTCATTACATCATTACTATACATTACATGATGAGTAATACTGTCAATACTTTAGAATAATTAACATATTAAATATTCAGTAATACTGTCATTATTCTAAAATATTGATAGTAATATTGATTGTGTAAGGTGCCTTTATAAGGCACCCTACATGATCAATATTACTGTCAATATTTTAGAATAATCACAATATTACTGTACGATAATATGTTTAAAATGTTCACTATTCTAAAATATTGACAGTATTACTGCTTGTGTGAGGTATAGAAATGATGGAATGAAGAGAATAATGATGATTATCCGGAAAATTGATTAGTTGATAAATATAAAAGTAGGATTGAAGCAAATATTGACAGTAGTAGGATTGACAGTATTATTGACCGTGTAAGGTGCCTTTAAGAAGTAGCATAGAATTTTTTTGATTGTAGTATTGTTGATTTATGTTAGTATCCATGAAAAATGTGCATACATTCCAATATCCAACCATTATCATTAATTAATCATCAATGTGATGATTCATCAATTTCAGTACCTATGTTATGTCTGTGCATTTTACAAATAATAAATTTAAGAAAATCAAACTTATATTAGTAATATTTTTAGTCACGCACGTTTTTTTATCTCTAAGTGGGATTAATTTAACTATCTTTTAAATAAATACATGTGTATTGAGAAAAGTCGTGCTCTATCTGAAGCAGGTTACAATAAATAAATCAGATAAATATGAAACCCATTATTAATTGTTTTTGATAAACGATGAAATCTAAAATTCACGTGCGATGAGCAAATGATATTGTAGGAAAACTGTCTGAGGTTCCATGAATGATTACTCATATTTATCTTGACCTTGACATGGTATGCCACATGCCTACTTTTTATGTATTAATGAAGTGCTGCCCCTAGTAAAACCCCTGAATAAATAATACCGCCGCATTAAGTGGCTCTTGTGTATGTTTATACCGGAGACCATCGCCAGTTTGTTTGCAACAGCGGTCTAGTTACATTCAGCAAGATGATATCGGCTTTGATAACATTGTAAATATACTTAACTACAAGTCATGTTATTTTATATTGTGTAATTATATACATACTTTTATTAGTTCTGTGCAATTTATGTTTATGTTTATGGCAAAATAATTTGGTAAAATTAGTGTTAAACGTAATTTAAACTGAATGAATGTGTAACTGCTTATACTCAGGACGTTTTACTACTTTTCCACATTATTCAATGATTTGTGTACAATGTTATATATTAAATATTTGATTAGAAATGAAAAAATTGTATATGTATGACTGAACACTTATACAATTTTTTCATGTATGACTTTTTAATGTATGACTGAACACTTTACATGTATTAATTTTTCAAAAATATATATTCAATTCAGGTAAAGTGTTTTTTGTTCAAAATCTCATCTCTGGCTTTCATTGATAACTATACTACAGACTGTACCAATTCTGAAATCCTCTTAATTTCGAATCCGTTACTTTTGACAACTTTGACACATAATGCGATGTTGCTTGAAGATTTTACATTTCATATCATAATATACCTCTGTGACCCAGCTCAGTGGCCGAGTAGTTAGAGGCGTCGTCCTTCTCGTACTGAGCATGGGGGAACCTTAGTTCGATCCCCAGCGGGGAGCGAATTTTCGCGAATCACCGTTCACAGTTTTTCAGAGGTTTTCTGTGAAGTTTAGGTAAATACCGGGTGATTAAACTCCTCTGAGCTTCTCCCTTGACTGGCGAAAAAGCCTCACGGTTGATAGCCCTATAAAGATAGAAGTTTCTTTTGTACTTCTGTTTATATATAACAGGGGTACATGATGATATGAAATGTAAAATTAACAATAATTTCTGTAACATCTAACAATATCATTATGGGTTACCTCGTCTTAATGTAACCAAGCCTTAATATTATAACTCAATTATCTAAAAAGTAATGGTTTATTAGAAAGCGCATTTATTTTAATTTTAATAAATATCTTTTCTGTTTTAGTGAGTCCATCATGTCTCAGCCAAATACTGTGAACCAGAACTTTCCAAATGGCATCCCGCCCCATTTGAATGGCACCGAGTCGTCCCACTCGTCAAGAGATCCTTCGCCATCAACAAGAATGTACCCGCAGATTTCAAGCGCGGCGCCCCCGGCGGCACGGGTTATACCCTCGAGCCAGCTGCCACCCTCGAAACAGCCCGTCAGCCAGCTTGCACACAATCTGAACAACCTCCAGATGAACCACCTGACGCCATTGTCAAGTCCGAAAATGCAAACGTCTACTCCCGAGCCGCCTTACTCGAAAATTGAGTTGAAAGCGAGAAATTTTAATCAAACCAATGTGTTATCCCCGATTTCAACTAGTGCGGGATTTACTCACTCCGCGACAAGTCAGTTTTCAAACGCGCCGTTCAATAATATTGAGGATTTACAACCTAAACAAATACCTTCGACTACAACCGCAGGTTTCACACATTCTGCATCCAGCCACTTCTCCAATATTCCGCTGAATAGTGGTGAAGATCCTGTTAGGAGTAAAATAGGTGTGGAAAGTCATGCTCAACTAACTAGTCAGAGGACTGCAGCATCTCAAAGTCACGTGCCATCATTGCAACAACACTATTTGCCTCAACAAAACTCTTTGCCAAACAATGCTTTACCACCAAGACCTCCCCTACAGTCTACGCTGTCACAACCTAGATTAATGGCATACAATGACCCTCCATTACTGCAAAATTTCTCTTCCAAAAATGACCAAAATACTCAGTCTAATTCTAAAAGTGTTATTCAACAACTGCAACCAAATAAACTGGTGGGGGGATCTAATTACACTCCACACAGTCAAAATAATGTGATTGGGCCAATGAAAAGTATGCAAGGATCAAATCCTTTTACTCAATCACCAGCTACAACATTAAGTTCAAATCAACCACCCTCAATGAGTGCACCAATGACTCCAAGTCATATACCAATGACTCAAAATGATACACCAATATCAAGTCAAACACCAATGATGCCCACAATTTCAAATCAATCTGCAATGATTTCAAATCAATTATTGATGGGTAGATCAAAGCCATCAGTTCAGCCCTCAATGAGTGCACCAATAACACCAAGTCATGAACCCATGAGAATAAATCAACAACCAATTAATCAAGCTACTATGGTGTCTAATCAAGGACCAATGATATCAAATCAAGTTCCAATGATATCAAATCAAGTACCAATGATATCAAATCAAGTACCAATGGGAATAAATAGAGTACCAATGGTATCAAATCAAGTTCCAATGGTATCAAATCAAATACCAATGGTATCAACGTTTCCTCCAAGGCCAATGCACCCGAGTCAGCCACCTATAATGGCACCAAATGTATCAAATGCGCCAGTAATGCCACTAAATCAACCCCCAATATCTTCAAATCAGCCACATCACCCACCACCAATGGTAGCAAACCAACATCAAAGGTCTGTAAATCAACCACCGGGTCCATTTAATCAGCCTACTAGACCAAACCAACCATTAGGTGTTAAACCAAGCGCACCCCCAACGTATAATGAGAACGTGAATAATGGGACCAACAATGCAATGCTTCCTCAAACAAACGTGAATAACCCGTATAACATGCCGCCGCAGCCGCAGCAATTTATGACTCCAAACAATGTGAATAATATTGATTACAACACGCAACCCCAGCAAAAAATGAATCTACATACAAACAGATATCCACAACAGCAGCAGCAACAACAATTTAATGTAAATCCAATTCAACAGCCACAAAGTAGGATTCAACAACAGCCCCCTCCTCAGCAAAACACATACCAAAATTACCCACCTCAACCTCAACCTCAATCCCAACAGCAACAAACCTACAACCAAAACCCCTACAACTACCAACAACAACCACAAAACGTGGTACAATCCGGCTACAACAAACTGTGGGGCAACCAAAACGTCGATCTGCTGCAAAGCCCCAACATCCTCCCCCCAACACGCGTGGAAACCCCGCAAGTCACCCTCGGAAACGAATTGCTGGACGCAGCCAATTGCCACCCGGACATCTTCAGGTGTACAATGACGAAAATCCCCGAATCGAACGCGCTTCTACAAAAATCCCGACTGCCCCTCGGCGTTCTAATACATCCATTCCGCGATTTGAGCCACCTCCCCGTGATCCAATGCAATTCGATTGTGCGGTGCAGGGCGTGCAGAACATACATAAACCCGTTCGTGTTCTTCGTGGACAACAAACGTTGGAAGTGCAACTTGTGCTACCGCGTGAATGAGCTGCCCGAGGAGTTCCAGTACGATCCCGTCTCGAAAACGTACGGCGATCCATCGCGCCGCCCCGAAGTTAAAACCAGTACGATTGAATTCATAGCGCCGGCGGAGTATATGTTGCGGCCGCCACAACCAGCTGTCTATTTGTTCCTTTTGGACATATCTAGAGGTGCTATTGAAAGCGGCTACTTGCAAACTGTATGTGATGTGTTGACAACGGAACTATCAAATCTACCGGGTGATGCACGAACCCATATAGGTTTCATAGCGTATGACTCGGCATTACACTTCTTCTCACTGGCTGAGGGTTTAAGTCAACCTCATGAAATGACTGTGTTGGATGTTGATGATATATTTTTGCCTTGTCCGGACAACCTATTGGTAAACCTGCAGGATAGAATGGAGCTGGTTACGGATCTTCTAGCACAATTGCCAAATAGATATAATAATTCGTTTGATACGGGTTCGGCGTTAGGGGCTGCTTTACAAGCAGCGCATAAAATGATGGCAAGTACTGGTGGTAGGGTGACCGTTTTCCAAGCAACTCTACCCGCTGTAGGACCTGGTGCGTTAATTGCAAGGGAGGATCCTAGTCAAAGAGCTGGTTCTGAAGTGCAGCACTTAAATCCAGCAACTGATTTCTATAAACGGCTCGCATTGGAGTGTAGCGGGCAACAAATAGCAGTTGATCTATTTCTGGTTAACTCGCAATATGTTGATTTAGCGACTATTTCAGGTATAAGTCGGTTTAGTGGTGGTTGTATGTATCATTTTCCACTATTCAAAGCGAGCCGGACATTACAAAACGAAAGTTTCAGTAGGACATTGCATAGATATCTAACCAGAAAAATTGGTTTTGAGGCTGTTATGAGAATTAGATGCACTCGAGGACTCTCAATACATACTTTCCACGGAAACTTCTTTGTACGGTCAACTGATTTACTATCATTACCGAATGTAAACCCTGATGCTGGTTTTGGAATGCAAGTTGCGATTGAAGAAAATCTTTCTGATGTACAAACGGTTTGTTTCCAAGCTGCTTTGTTATATACATCTAGTAAAGGAGAACGTAGAATACGTGTACATACAATGTGTCTACCCGTTGTTAATAATCTAAACGATGTAATCAACGCGGCTGACCAGCAATGTATAATAGGGCTTTTATCGAAAATGGCGGTTGATCGATCGATGCAGTCGAATTTATCGGATGCCAGAGAGGCGTTTATTAATGTAGCAATAGATATTTTATCCAGTTATAAGTTATCACAAAACATGGGATCTGGAATGAGCGGGCTGTTGGCCCCTAACTGTCTACGTCTGCTACCTCTGTATATATCAGCTCTTCTTAAAAACATTGCGTTTAGAACGGGAGTTTCCACGCGATTGGATGACCGCGTTAAAGCCATGTGTGATATGAAAACACGGCCATTGCCTTATCTCATCCAACAAGTGTACCCTGATCTATACCCAATCCACAATCTACTCGAACAAGCAACTGTTCCAAACGACGAAGACGAACCCGTACACATGCCGCCTCACCTACAACTAACTGCACGGAGTATAGATTCAAACGGTGCTTATTTACTTGATATGGGTGATCAAATGGTTATAATAGTATGTCCAGCAGTGTCAAACATATTCCTAACACAAGTATTAGGTGTAACAGACTATAATTCCATTACAGATCAAATGTACGACGTACCCATTTTAGAAAACGAACATAATTCTAGACTACACGTCTTTATAAACTATTTAAACAGTGAAAAACCAATGAACGCCACGATACAAATCATGCGGGATAATAGCCAGTTACGCGGTGTCTTTTTGGAAAAATTCATTGAGGATCGAAACGAATCAACCCTGTCCTACCATGAATTTTTGCAACACTTAAAAACACAAGTGAAATAAGTACTGTTAATTAACTATACAAAATAATAAATAACATAAGAGTAATGCAAATTTATTGCTCAAAACAAACCGGATTATTATCTAGCATTTATTTGATTTTATATTACTTCTCATGTGATTATAAAAAATATATATATTTAGCAATAATTTTGCATTATAAGATTTTTAAATCGACTACGCCGAGTTTGACGACCCGGGACTTTATATGATAACTATTGTTTGTGAATTAGTTTTATTGTACATAAATGAATGAAGGAGGATTGGTATTTTAGACTATGTTAGCCCGCCCCCCCATATTTAATTGAGCCCAATATTTACAGATATCTATTGAATTTTGGTTAGGTATGTCTTTATCTTATTTAAGTATTTATCAATTGTCTGTTTACAAATGAAGGAAGAAAAATATATGTATATTATAAAAAAAAATATATCAATAATTGGTACTTTTATTTGTAAGTTGCAGGCTAGATCGTCACAAAACAATGGGTGTTGTTTTGATAAATCGATTATTTTTTTACGAGCCTCATCAAACTCTGCAAATGAAGCTTTCAGAAGCATGTGTTTAACGATGTATTGAAATTCTTTAATTGATTCATTCGGAAAGACGTGTGTTTATTAAATAAGTTTTACGTAGATTGGGGTTAATAATGTATCCAAAAACATTTACTAAGAGGTACGGCTCAAAATTTTGCGTTTCTGAAATGGTAATTTCAAGCAATTTTTACGACATTTGAAGGGTTGTGTCGCAAAAACGAGATATCCACAAACGGTTTTCGCATTATTAATTAGTGCGTGTAAGGGGGTAATGACACTGATATGTTAACACAAAGGACAACCTCACCTGCACGATACACCCTGCCAGATAATCAACGAGGCTCTGTTGACCGAATAACTACCGGTATAAGTAGTCCCTCTTGTCAGCCAACAGATTCAGGTGGAGGAACTGGCAGGAGTGGGGCAATTCCTTGTCCCGAAAGTGAGAAATCACTCGCAAAGGCGGATCAATCGACAAACTAGTCAACGGCGTGGAGATGCGGAAAGAAACGGGAAACTACCGCATTAAAGGTCTCTAAGACATCCCTAGTACAATCATCATTATGACGGACAAAACCAAAAACGGCCCCGAGTATCGGCGTCCCTTAAATGTGACAGGGATGCAAAGAATCTCCAAAATAAAGAATAATAGTACACTACAGTATGCAAACACAACGAAAAAGATCAAATCAATAGGAATAGGCACATGGAGTGCATATGAAGATGGAAACATCCACAACATTGTACAAGAAATGAATAGGATCAAGGTGGAAATCATGGGCATAAGTGAGATGCGTTGGAAGGGCTCGGGGTGTATTACATCACTTCATAGACTACGCTGGTAACGACGACAAACAACATCGAAATGGGGTAGCCGTCATAGTAACCCGAGAAGTCAAAAGCTCAGTAAAAAATGTAATATTCCAATCAGATAGAATCATAATGGTTCAACTGGAAGCAAAGCCATTTAACATACACATCATACAAGTCTACTTTGCAACTACAGACAAGGACGATACAGAGGTAGAAGAACTATATGAGCAGATAGAGCATGTCCTAAAATCAACCAAGAATTTATTTTTATAATAGATGACGTATATTAAAACGAAAACGAATTATAAATATCTTTAATGACGATATCAATTTTCTTGACTGTAAAATTGTCGATATTACTGAAGACGATACTAGCACAGATTAACGTTTGTATAACGCTCATCTGTGCTAGTCAGAAGTATCAAATTATTATAATATATATATATATATATATATATATATATATATATATATATATATATATATATATATATATACATATATATTAATTGCATTTCTGCGTTCCCACTTCCCACCGTCGTATTATTAATAATCATGAAATAGAAATAAACAAATAGCTAACAAACTTGATATCATCGATACATTTGCATGCGTAATTGCTATAGCAACCCACCCCTACAAACATGTTTGATTGAATTACCAATTTATTTATGTTTGTATGTTAGTATCACAATCATAACAAAATAGTCGCACCTGCACAACTAGTCAGCATGGCATTTTTAATCATCTTATTAATATTTTCTTATGTTCAAACCCAAGTATTTAAATCTGTAGTGTAATTTTACTAACTAGTTTACTAACTCACTTGTATTATAGGATTTGTGCCGGCAAGCAAACGTGCAATCAGTCAACGATAATACAACAGTACTGAGGTAATTGATTAAGTTTTATTTATACAGGACGATTCAAATATTAATTTCATCTCTTTTCTGAAAATATAAATATTATTTCTTTTCAGATAATATTAATATTATCTCTTTTCCTGAAAATATGAATATTATCTCTTTTCAGGTAATATATATATATATATATATATATATATATATATATATATATATATATATAATTATATTTATTGACAACAACATTACATAGAATTCAATACATTTGTTTTACTTCACTAATTGGGATTGTTACGTGTTGTAATAGGCTAACGACCCGCGGTCTTTCTGCCCAGGATCTAATAATTCTATGAGTAATTATTTTCTATTTAATCTGTGTTGTGCAATCGTCGGATTACCTCAAATAGTGGAAGTGGAAGTTCGAAGGATGTTTAAATTTAGGGGTGAAGTTTGGGTTTCGAAGAATGCAGTATCTGCTGAGGATATTGTAGTTGAATGTGTTCACAGCAAATCAGATAATACTAATATTATCGCTTTTCCGTAAATATTAATATTATCTCTTTTCCGAAAATATTAATATTATCTCTTTTCCGATTGTTATTGGAGCAAATTTAAAAAGGGGAGCATTAATATTAATATTTTCGAAAAAGAGATAATATTAATATTATCTGAAAAGAGATAATATTAATATTTTCGGGAAAATAATATTATCGGAAAGAGATAATATTAATATTAATGTTCCCCTTTTTCAAATTTGTTGCAATAACTTTAGTAAATGTAGAAATTAATAAACAATCACCCCGAAAACATTTGAAATTATTGTTAGTTCCTGGAACTAACTTGCATAGAGTGATTTTGTATCCCTCGTGTTAAGTGCGTGAGAAAGCAACACGCAAACAACTTGAAAATTAAATATTGAACTTAAAACAATGACAACGTAGAATTTATCTATTTTAATATCACAGTTGTAACTGCGATTACTTATTGATGAAAATGTTAAGGCGGAGTTCTGACGGCTGAAAATAGATATGCAATTTTAGTTTCGATTTACAGATCATTCAATTGTAGGAATTTGATCAAATTTTTGTGTGTGTAAAGTTAAAGAAAATTATAAAAGTTATTAGGAATTACTTTTTTAATTTTTGTAATAATTTTTTAAAAATTAATTCATAAGTATTACAAAATAATCTTTGCGTTGAGAAATATCTTCCCCCACGTGCAATATTTTGAGAATCTAATTCACCCCGTGTAGTTGCTATTTATGTTACAATATTCAAATATTAAATGTAGGTAAAATAAACCTAACAGAAAGTTGTTTAGTTAAACAACTTTCTGTTAGGTTTATTTTACCTACATTTAATATTTGAATATTGTAACATAAATAGCAACTACACGGGGTGAATAATGAGGACATAAGTTGGTTTATACGGAGGTGGAAAAAATCTTTTTGTGTGTGTATTTTCTTTGTATTTGTATTTACGTTTATTATGTACGAGAATGCCAATAAAGGTGTTACTACATAATTATTATCTATCTAACGGTCGTTTTAGACAAGACATTTTCTTAGCTAAAAAGTTATTCAAGAAATGAATTCATATGTCCTTCTCCCATACAATTTGTTCTTGATAAATAGAACGCGTTATATTTTTCCATTCGATCTACCATCTAATTCAATATTTTAAATAATTTGCTGTATGATACGAGACAATTTAGATTGTCTCGCATCTTGACTAACTTTTGAGTCAAGAAATTGTCTTGTCTAAAACGACCTTGTGAATACTATAAGTCATATAAGTTGTTGCAGTCGTAAAGTAGAAATCGCATTTATAATTATCATTTCTTTTTTAATTAAATACTAATAACTAAAAATTATTGTTTCCTAGATTGTCAAATGAAAAATTTCCTGAGGGTACAACATATAAATGGAGTATCTCATTCCAACGAAATAGAGTATGCAAAAACATTCAAAGATGCAACTTAATGTCCAAACAATCAGCGGAGTCATTAGGCAAATATTTACTCCACTATGTTGTAGATAACAACAATCCTATTGTGCTAGTAAATAATACGTTGGTAAAAACATATAAACACTACTGTATGTGACTTAATTAGTTTATTTGATATTTTCTTATAGATACTGCCAGATGTAGATTATAATATAGGTTTAATGGTACTACATAACGGACAAAGTATAAGTACGAAAACATTTAAGTTACCAATGAATAAATCGGATGATATGGTAGTGGTGAATAAGAATATTGGGGCTGTGAATCTTTTAGGATCGAATATTACATTTGCTGATTTAGAATATTTTCTGGTGGCAAATTTAACGCTCTGCAGTTTACAAATTGAAAATGTTACGGTAAATATGTTTTGCAATAATTATATAAATTTTTGTTATGTACGCAATAGATATTTTCGTAATATTAAACTCAATATTCACCCATAAAGAATATACAAATATACCAGAGAAGTAAAGAGTAGAAATTAAAAGTCGATCATGTGTCCATACCATCTGAGTTGTTTCCTTTTTATAGTTTGTATACTTTGTATCTGTAAAGTTGATCGAATTTGTTCATTTCGTATTCTATCAATTCTTGTGATACCTTCTATTCTCCTTAAGTACTTCATTTCTGCTGCTTGTATTTTGCTTTTAAATCTCTTGTCCAATGTCCATGTTTCACTTCCATATATCAGTGTTGGTCTACATACAACAAACGAAGATAGTTAATGATGTACGGGTGAAAAGAGGAAGCGAGATAGGAAGTGTTCACTATCTAGTGGTAGCAAACGTCACAATTAAGGAAGAAATAAAAACCAAAGTGATGACAAGCGGACACTAGGTTGAAACTAAAACGGATAAGTACAAGAAAGAAACTGCAACTGAGAAATTCAGAATAGACAAACTAAAATATAAAGAAACAAAAGCTAAGTACCAGAATTATATTAAGGAACTCACTTACCTTCTATAGGTAGTAAGTAAAGGATAACATGATGAATGCTTTTGGAAATGTATTACTTATTATATTGTGTTGCCCTCGTTGTGTGAATTTAAATAAACATACTTTTCACAACGGTTTACGTAGGGTATATTCTAGAAATAAATACTTCTGTAAACAGATTTTTTATTTATTTTTAGCTACACTGGAAACTGCTTGATAAAACTGGTAAAAGCATAAAAAACATTATTCACAATGGTACTGACCTACGCCTAGAAGCAAATATGTTTTCTGCTGGTACAGTTTATATAATACAGTCTGATTTAACAGGACCAGACAACACTTTAATGGATTCAGTAAGTTAATTATTATACTTCGTGGTTCTAGTGGTTCTAGGAGCCAAATTTAGTTTTTTAAAAAATTATTTGTATTATTATGGGGAGAAGAAATATAGGCTTAAGATCATTTCCGTTGTATGACAGTTTAACATATGAAATAACACTCACATTTAACGGTGTAGGTGCCGCAAACGACAGTCGAATTTTCGGTCGCGGTAAGAAGGGAGGAAGGATGTGGGCCGAACATTTAAATCGTCTAACACTCTCTAATCTCTAATGCGGCACTCTTTTAGTGGGACGGGCAACAGATATCAGGATCGCACTGACGGTTCACATATCGGATATGGCGGATTGAAAAAGAATGGCACATGCCTCGTACCATTCTTTTTCAACCAAAAACAAATGTTTTTTTTTACTCTTTTTTTGTGTGTCTTTTTTGATTTCTTTCTGTGAAAGTACTGTTTTTTTTCGGCTGTGGGTTGGGTTGGGCTGATATGCCAAATAAAGGTCTTTTTTTGCACTAAGGTTTAAAAATTATACCTTGACTGTTGATTGATATTTCGAGACATTTTTGAAGTTTAAACTAAATCTAAGTGTATTTTAAAACATTGGTACTTTAATAAACCACCCAGCGATATTACTGCCCATGTATAATGTTATTCATTTAAATAAAAATTATGATAACAAAATTAAAAAATATGATGCGTGGCTATATTACACACCACAGTGGATGAATGCAAGAAAAATAAATCTCTACTGTTATCCTTTAGATAGGAAAAAATTGTTTACGAGTGTCATAACACTCGTATTCAATTTTTTCCAATCTAAAGGGTAACAGTAGAGATAATAAAGGAACATGTTCCATCAGTTTAATAATATTTTAGTATTTTCCTGTACTATGGTACAGAAAAATACTAAAATATTATTAAACTGATGGAACATGTTCCTTTATGCCTCAAAATTTAATAATACCGCAACATTAAAACGCAACAAGAAATGGCTACGCGACATTTTACATTACGATGTTCCGTTGTATGTCCTTTGCACGCGTAGTACTAATAAAAATTTGTTTTCAGAAAAATAAGTCCGTGAACATTTTAAATCGCGCTGCTAGTTTGAAACTCAATACTAATGCATTAACTACGGGCAGTGGGCAGCCTATCAGAATTATTGCTTTGACTGGAGGTGCAGACAATACAAAAGAAGATCTAAACGTATGTTCTAATTTATTTCATATAGTACGTCCAATTAATTCAATTTTTTAGATCGAATGGAGTTGTAAATTTGATGGTAGTGACGGCTGTGAAGGTTTTCAGGCAAACTCATCTATTTTAATGTTGGAAAACGGGTTTAAAACGAGTGGAAAGTAAGATGAATTTAATTTGTAAATGTGTGTTGCATGATTTTCAAATGTAATCCACTATTTCTATTTCTCTTCTACTCAGTGATAACAAACAATTAACTGCAAAGACGTTTAAGGATGAAGGTCCACAAAAAAAATAATTAAAAATTAGGATTGTATACAGATTTCCATAACAATCGCGTATATGTATATAAATTAAATTTCTGCTCATAGTTTATTTTCGGGGGCTTTCGCAAGGTACTTATTGCAAAATAGGATAAATAAAACGATTTTTTACTCGTGCTCAATAAAATATTTTGCAATATTGAATTCTTAAGGCGTCTACTATGTGATAATTCATTTTAAAGGATAAATAAAACGATTTTTACTTTGTTTTTTTTTATCACACTTCAGTTACACTTTGCAACTAGTTTCGGAGGAGCTCGAAAATGGTTGGAGCTTTGCCGAAAGTAGTTGCAAAGTGTAACTGAAGTGTGATAAAAAACAAAGTAAAAAATCGTTTTATTTATTCTTTAAAATGAATTATCACATAGTAGACGCTTTAACAATCCAATATTGCAAAATAGTTTATTGAGCGCGATTAAGAAATCGTTTTATTTATCCTATTTTGCAATAAGTACCTTGCGAAAGCCCCCGTAAATAAACTATGAGCAGAAATTTAATTTATAAACACAAATAATTTTTCAGGTATAATATTACAGCCAAAATACTCCAAAACGAACAAAGTATTGAAGACTCATGTGTAGTGACTATTAAAAGCGACATTTCGCAAAGCATTGAAATCTCTAATATCGCTAATATAGTTGTAAATCCATGGGATGGCGTAGAAATAACGGGAAGAATTACAAAATTGATTGCTGAATGTTTATTAGAGTGGAATAGTTTGGATGGAGCGGGATACACCCAATTAGATTTGAGTAGTATGGTACGGGTATAATATTTATGGCAGTAATGTCGATAAAAATATTTTTCTTTGAATATTGTAGCCTGGTTATCGTGGTATTCACAATGTGACTATAAAAGAAGATACTATTCTGGAAGAACTGACTGATTTTAATAATGAAACTGTTGATAAAGAGTTTACACTTGCAATACCAGCAATGAATGGTGAATATTACATTTCCTATGATTATTTTTAGAATGTCTATACTAGCAATAGGTTGAAAAAAATGCTAATATTGAGTTACGATAATTAATAAATGGGATTATTAATGAATTATAGGATACAAAATTAATCAGCGCTCCCCTGAACTTCTATCTGAATCTGAGTGTTATTGTATATTTATATTACTTGACATGTCTTACAACCTGGTAAGGTGCTGTTGCCAATATTACATGATGTAGCTCAATAGTAGTAGTAGTTACTGTATTTCTTACAATTGTGTAATTGGCTATAGACATTCGGTCAGCAAACAAGTATTTTACATCTGTAGGGCTTTAAAGCATCGTGGGGCTTTAAAGCATCGTGCTTTTTTTGGTGTGAGTGACTGTTGAATTATTATATAATTATTTATTTGATTCGTTTTCAAATTTTTACTTTCCGTATACATCACTGATGTAAATTGTTTTACCGAAAACGTGTTCACGTATTCAAACTAAGATTGTGGAAATATGCGATAACTTTCCGGGAAAAAAATTACACCAGAAGGAAGGTATTGTTGCCGTGTACCATTTAGCAATTTTCGTTACGTTTTATGCCCAAAATAGTCGAAATAAACCCGATATTTAATTTCAACTTTTTATTTGCTATTTATTCACATCTGAAACAGTTGGTTAATAGATAATTCATGTTTATATTGTGACGCTCTATATGTAATGATATTTAATCTGTTTTTATATTAAGCGAACTACATAGATAGATGAATTTCTCCTACCAACTAATTATTTGCGAGATTAATGAGATTTTACTAATACTTTTGGTTTTGCAGATACTTGGGGTGGCTTAAAAGGTGATGCATTATATTCATTTAGATTAACAGTTGATTGTCCTGTAGAAGGTAGCAAAGAAACAAGTCACATGGAAGCTGACGTGCTTATTAAAACCAACTCTGGCCCTAAAGCGAAACCTGTTATGGTATCACCTTCAACTGGAGTAGCGCTACTAACAAAATTCACGTTTAAAAGTGAAAGAGCTGAGGATAAAACCGATGACTATCCACTGTCGTATCAATTTGGGTACACAATTGAAAATAGGACGGTTTATTTTGTTGCGTTGGGTGATTTCTTCACATTTGATTCCATTCTACCATATTCAGGTATTAAACAGTTTGCTAAATGGTGCACTCATTATGCACAGGCAGAAGTTTACAAAAAAAACTTCTATTTTTACAGGGTTATCAGCTATATTTACCTTAACTCTGAAAACCTCAAAAATGTGATTCAATTTAAACATTAAACAGAGCTTTATTATCATTTACTTGTGATTCGCAAAAATAAACCCCGATGAGGTTTGAACTGACGCTCTCCAAGCTTAGTACTCTAACCACTGAGCTGGGTAATGTTTAAACTATAAACTTTACTCAGCTCAGTACTGAACATTGGAGAGCGTCAGTTCAAACCTCATCGGGCCTTATTTTTGCGAATCACAAGTAAATGATAATAAAGCACTGTTTAATTTCATTGAATTACATTGTATACCATTGACTAAACCAGAGTTGAGCAATCTGGGGTCCTTCAACAAGTTTAATACGGCCGTTTAAAGATTGACTTTTATTCCTACAGTGTGTTCTGTAATTGTATACTAGGTATATTTTTTTAATAAAGTGATCGTTTGAGATCATCATTCAGTGTCTTGTTACTTGTGGTCCCCAATACATTTTTAAATTTGTAGCTGGCCCTGTATTAACAGGTTGCTCATCTCTGGACAAAAACCTTACTATACCGATATGATCTTGATATCATATATCGTCATAAATTCAAACCATATATAGTTAATTTTAATACTCAGATATGTGGCCTAGTGGTTAGAGCAGTGGTGCTCCTAGAGCTTATTTCAAGTGCTCCGCGAAATTATAAAAACTGAACTTTAATGTTGGCTCATTTACTGTATGTGATTTGAGTTGTACAAATGACCCTAGGCACTTTCCCTTGTTATGCAATTATCAGTTTTCAATAAAAGTTATACCTGTATGTTTCTGACTCTTTGATTTTGGTGCTCCGCGAATGTTTCTTATGATCAAAAGTGCTCCCTGACTTCAAAAATAAGTTAAGAATCACTGGTTTAGAGTCTCTTCCGTACTGAGCATTCTGGAGGGTTGTTCAAACCCCATCGCAGTCAAATGCGCGAATCACTTTCACAGCTTTTTTTTGAGTTAAGGTAAATACCGGGTGATTAAAATCCTCTGAGCTTCTCCTTCTCTTCCTTACGGCTATGAAGAAATTTATTTTATTAAATTTTATATGATAAACAGAATTTGTTATCTAATAATTTCGTAGACACTGGCCAACTACTAACGAAACTCCGTGTATGCGACAACAAGGGATCTTGTACAGACATTAAAGGCCCAAATGTGGAAGTAACCTTCCCTGGTAATCTAACAGAAAAGGATGATGAGTAAACAACTCAACTGGCAAACGCCATTTTATTGTAAAACGAATGTAATTATTTTTTTAGTAACTTAAAACGTACATTCGTGACTTCGTTGACAAGACGTGATTACAATAAAGCATTTACACATGCAATGGCAGTGCTGTTGACGTTCAAAGGATTTAAAAATGATCTACTTATCACAGATATGGAGGATTTTGTGACAGCGACCATTAGTGCGGAATATAAAACGTTGATAGGCTCAAATTCGGATGAGGATTTAAAAATGTATGCACAGGATTTGATTAAATATACTATGCAACTAGCCGGGTTTATTAAATTACCTGAAGGGCTATTGAAGGTATTTATAAGTTTAATCCTTTAATGCACAATGTTGTGTCTACAACGCATAATTATGTTTTTTTTGGTATATAATAGCATGTTAAAACTAATAGACGTACATTAGGGTTAGTTTTGTATTCTGATGAAAGCCATCCCCTGAATCTAAAAATACAAACTAGAAGTCGGTATGAAAAACACTTACTGAAATACATCTCGAAACAGGTGTTTCTAAAATTGTTTTTTGTGCTGTTATGAAATGAAAACGGAAAGAGATATCCAAAAAACGGTTTTCATATTTTAAATTAGCATAGATTGATATAGATTCGTGGTATACAATAATTTTATCACATTTTTTAAGTAATTTATTGCTTTATCATACGCAGTCTATTATAAAAGATCTATGAATTTCTGTGTTTACAGTCTTAAACCCAATGTTTTGTTACTCCGTTTCAGGATATTATAACGTTGCGAGAAAAATTAACTGGCCATAAAATTGAAAAAATAGTTACAGTAGAAGAATACCAGAAAAGTCTATTTACAAATGTAACCACCATGAAGACGATTCATCAATATTTGGAAATAACTGAATTTGTAATTGAACAATCCATTAATGAACAGACAATTTCTGAACAGAAATCTCAACTAATTCGAACATTAAGTGAATATTTGGGGCATATGTGTGTACATTTGTATCGTGGAACAAGTATAAAATTCGGTAAGTGACTAAAGTTACCTTTTTTATTTTAACGAGGCTTCACCAAATAATATTTAGTAACCCCTCAGGGGTTTCTTGGACCATGGCCTTCTACCTTACTTACTATCTTCTGGACTGCTATTGTAGCAATTATAATTTTTTGAATCGTTACTGTTATAGAACTATTAAATAAATATTACTGTTATAGAACTATTAAATAAATATAACGGAATATATAATAATATTCTTAGTTAATGCCAATGGACCATTCTGCATAGAGAGAACTGTTTTCTATTGAATTTTATTACTATTTTTATGATGTTAAGGTCGTTTTAGACAAGACAATTTTTTCACTCAAAAGTTAGTCAAGACAATCTAAATTGTCTCGTTCATACAGCAAATTATTTGAAATATTGAATTGGATGGTAAATCGAATGGAAAAATATAACGCGTTCTATTTGTCAAGGACAAATTGTATGGGAGGATGATATATGAATTAATTTCTTTAAACAACTTTTGAGCTAAGATATTATCTTGTCTAAAACGATTTTTATTTTATAATATAACTTCTTCCTATAGGGCTCTAAAATGAAAAACATCATGAGCGCTAGCTACCTATGACCGGGCACTGTATAGGTTGATTGGAAAAAAACACCTAATAATTCATGGATGAAAATTTAAACGTTCTTACGAAATTTCTGTTCTGGAAATGTTGTCATAGATTTTAATTCACTTGATGAAAATTCTTTGAAAGTAGAAACAAAATTCTATTTATGTGTATGTTTTAATAATGTTTTATAAATGTTGTCATAGATTTTAATTCACTTGATGAAAATCCTTTGAAAGTAGAAACAAAATTCTATTTATGTGTATGTTTTAATGTTTTATAAATGTTGTCATAGATTTTAATTCACTTGATGAAAATCCTTTGAAAGTAGAAACAGAATGCTATTTATATGTATGTTTTAATAATGTTTTATAAATGTTGCCATAGATTTTAATTCACTTGATGAAAATCTTTTGAAAGTAGAAACAGAATGCTATTTATATGTATGTTTTTAAGTAGTGAAATTGCTAGATTGAATAATTTTGTATTATTATAGATTTGCCATCAATTAAATTAACTATGGAAAAATTTACTACACATAATTTCAATGGCTACACAATAGTTCCAATCAAAGGAAATACTTGGGAAAATCGTTATATACAGATTAAGTTGAATGAAGTGTTGAAGCCTTCTGTTAATAACAACAAATTATGTATGGCGAAAGGTGTTTTTAAAGGTTATTTGAATCAAAATGGATTTGTTTATTTAGCTGATATATTTGATGCCACAACGGGCAATTACTTCCAACCAAACTCTATTCAGCAATCACATATAGTTAAAATGAAGGCCGAGATACCAAACCAACAAGGGGTAAGAATAAATATCAAAAACTAATGAATGATAGAAAGACATTTTGAAAATATATTTGATTCCTATGTTTTAGTGTGCGGTTTATTATAAAAGTAATTGGGAAACCTGTAATGTTCTTGAAGAGAAAGGAGGTTATATAAAATGTAATTGCCAAAATACTGGATATTATAGGTGAGTAGTTGTATCCAGGATAACTCGTGTAATCAGGGCCTTAACTAGCTTTTTTTGGGTCCTGGGCAAGACTTCATCTCTGGGCCCACAAAATGTTATGAATTAAATACTGTTTGTAATATATTTAGGGGAGTTGAAAGGAAAGTTGTTGAAACGCCTACATCTTTTTTAATATAATGCGATTGGAAAGTTTCCCAAAAAGTTGTTGAAACGCCTACACCTTTTTTAATATAATGCGATTTTTTCGATCTTTCTGTGGCCTTTCTAGGGCCCTCCTTCCATCTGGGCCCTTGTTACCCCTTCCTAGTTACGGCTCTGCATGTAGTCATAATCTAAGATTTAAAATTTAGTACGAACAATAAAGATATAATTTTGATCCAAGATTTTAAGTTTCATAGGACAAACAAATACCTCTTTTAGCTAATGTAATCCGGATCTAAATTTTCTCATGGTGAACAAAATCTTTAACCAATAGGCCACTGAGCTGACTTTCGGGAATTTTCATATTGTTATGACATCTATAGCTCTTATTGATAGTTCCACGATATCAAATTTAAAGTTGATTGATATTGGATTCATTTCTATTTATTCCTGAAGTAATTATGCTACTTTTCTTTAAACAAAACACAGTTATTATTACCATTATTATAAAATGCTATTATTTATTTTCAGTTATGGTAAAAGACTAGTAATTGCTACAGAAAAGCCCGAAACTACTCTTCAAACTACCCAGAAACCTCCTACAACACTAATTGATATTCTTACTGGATCTGTTACTACAAAAACGCCTCTAAATGAAGTACAGACAACACTTAAAGAGTCCGAAACGATAACAACAATTACTACTATTACTCCAAGGATCGTAGATCCAGATGTTGATTTAACTAGTGGAGGCAACAAAGTTACTACTGTACCCAATCTGTCTGATACCACGCCAAATACCACTAGTACTGCGAATACAAATAATTCTGGAGTATCGAGTGAAGATGGAAGTGGCACAGAAAATGCAGGGTTTACTACAGAACAAACAATTATACAACCAGCTACTACTGTTACCACTGCTAGTGATGTAAATAAATATACAAAGATTGATGTGTCTACAAATGTAACGCCTGTACCAACAACAACAATACGCGACACTACAGTAGAAGGTCGAATTGATATCGCAACAACAACGTTACAAACAATTGAAGTAACTACTCAGCCGACAAATGTTTCAATTAGTGCCTCTACAGTAGAAGATCGAATTGATATCGTAACAACAACGTTACAAACACGAATAATTGAAGTAACTACTCAGCCGACAAATGTTTCAATTAGTGCCTCTACAGAAGGAGTCACAACAAATATTTCTGAAACTCAAGTACCTGATGTGGTTAGTAAGGCAACAATTAGTACCTCGACAGTAGGAGGTGCAATTGATCTCACAACAAAAAAATCAGAAACCCAAATACCTGAAGTACCCACTACGCCGTCACTCGAAGTAGCTACAAGTACGTTAATTATTGAATCTACAACAGAGGGTCAAATTAATGTCGCAACAAAAAATCAAATACCTGAAGTAACTACTATGCCATTACCTAAAGTAACTACAAGTGCGACAATTAGTGCATTTACACCTGAGGTTACAACTAATGTTACAACAAACATGTCCGAAACACAAATACCTGAAGTAACTACTATGCCATTACCTAAAGTAACTACAAGTGCGACAATTAGTGCATTTACACCTGAGGCTACAAGTAATGTTACAACAAAAATGTCCGAAACACAAATACCTGAAGTAACCACTATATCATCACTCGAAGTAACTACAAGTACAACAATTAATGAATCTACAATAGAGGGTAGAATTGATGTCACAACAAAAATATTTGAAACACAAATACCTGAAGTAGTTACTATGCCGTCACGTGAAGTAACTGCAAAGTCAACAAGTGCAACAATTACTGCACCAGAGGGTGGAATTAATGTCACAACAAAAATGTCCGAAACACAAACACCTGCAGTAACCACTATACCGTCACTTGAAGTAACTACAAGTGCAAATGAATCTGCAGCCGAAGGTAGAATTGATATCACAACAAAAATATTTGAACCACAAATACCTGAAGTAGTTACTATGCCGTCACGTGAAGTAACTGCAAAGTCAACAAGTGCGACAATTACTGCACCAGAGGGTGGAATTAATGTCACAACAAAAATGTCCGAAACACAAACACCTGCAATAACTACTATACCGTCACTTGAAGTAACTACAAGTGCAAATGAATCTGCAGCAGAAGGTAGAATTGATATCACAATACCTGAAGTAGTTACAATGCCATCACCTGTAGCAACTGCACTGTCAACAAGTCCGACGATTACTGCATCTACACCAGAGGGTAGAATTAATGTCACAACAAAAAAGTCAGAAACACAAATACCTGAAGTAACCACTATGCCGTCACTCGATGTAGCTACGAGTGCGACAATTAATACATCCACATCAGAGGGTACAATTAAGGTCACAACAAAAATGTCAGAATCACAAATACCTGAAGTGACTACTCAGCACACAAGTGTTTCATTTAATGCCTCTACAGAAAGTCATATTAATTTCAACACAAAAATATCTGAAGTAGCTACTATGCCATTAATGGGTGCGTCTACAGAAGAAGGTCGAATTAATGTCACAACGCAAATGTCTGAAAGACCAATGCCTAAATTAGCAACAATGCCATTGAGTGTTACAGTTGGTACAATTAATGCCACAACAAAAATGCCTGAAACACAAATACCTGAAGTAGCTACTAATCCGACAATTTCTACAGCAGCAATTACAACAAATATTACCAAAGATTTTCAACAAAGCACTACAACAACAATATCAGATAGGGAGGTAGTTACAACAAATATTACCAAAAATTCTCAACAAAGCACTACAACAACAATCTCAGATAGGGAGGTAGTTACAACAAATATTTCCAAAAATTCTCAACAAAGAACTACAACAACAATTTCAGACATCGAGCTAGCTACAGAAGACAGTACAAAAAATAATAGTCAACCTAAAGAAACAACTATTACAAATAATGGATCTGTATATTCAAACAATAGTTCAAAAATTCCAAATTCAGCAGTAAATGTTACTACTGCAATAGTTACATCTGTAATTGAAGATGTGAATAATATGACAACAGTAAAACCTATATTTACAACAGATGCAAATATTGTAGAATCTAATTCAATTGGTTCAAAAGTTGTTACCACATCTACACGTCCAGATTTAATTGAAAATAAATTGAGTAATAATATTACTTCAGACTCCAGTGGTAATCACACAAACGTTTTATATACCACACTCAAATCCAGGGATCAAACTACTCCAATACTCACTCAAAATAGTACCACCTCAATTTCTAATGTGGATAATATAAATGTCACCTCAAACCCGATGAAAGATGATGCACAACCAGTTGGTATCACATTAGATACTTTGACTACAGCCAATATTAATAATTTGCCAAATTCGGGTGTAACAAATTCGATTGGAAATGATGATGCACAACCAGTTGGTACCACTTTAGATACTTTGACTACGGCTAATATTAATAATTTGCCAAATTTGGGAGTAACAAATTCGATTGGAAATGTCACAAGTACGAGTAATACAAATTCAATAACAACTCAAAACAGTAACATAGGAACTCCAAAAACAAATACAAGTGTGATTATAAATCAACCTAATACAACTAGGAATCCAACTATAGTAATTGTAACAACTCTTCCTAATTTAATACCAACAAACTCGCAGAGAGAAAATGATGACGATATAGAAGTAACAACACCGAATACAAATGTAGTTACAAGTCTACCAGTTAATACAACGAATAATCCAACTTTAATTGTTGAAACAACGCGTTCTAATTTAATATTAACAAAGCCACAGAGGGAAAGTAATGGAGACATAGAAGTCACAACAAATACATCTAATATCACTGATGCCACGACAAGTGGAGTGACTAGTAATCCAAATGTAGAAAATAGTATTAGTGACCCAAATTCTGAAAACATTGATATAACTACAAATGGTCCAAATTTGGATACAAGTGTATCAAATGGCAATCTAGTAGTTGCAAGTACGACTAATCCCAATATGTTAGTTACTGAAAACAAACCAACACTATCGGTAGGTGATAGCAAAACTGACATCAATAAAGCTACAACCCCCAAACGTATTACAATTAATGAGAATACTACTAATTCTATTGTAGTAGTTACCATTGGTCACACTTTACCATTAGGTGATATCAAAACTGATGATATCAATAAAGTAACCACCGACAGCCCTACTGTAAGTAATTCAATTAATGAGAATACAACTAATTCAAATGTAGGAGTTACTATTGGTCAAAATAAATCAACGTTATCAGTAGGTGATAGCAAAACTGATGAGATACACGATATCAATAAAGTTACCACCAACAGCCCTACTGTAAGTAATTCAATTAATGAGAATACAACTAATTCCAATATACAAGTTACTATTGGTCAAAATAAACCAACTTTTTCAGTAGGTGATAGCAAGACTGATGATATAAACGATATTAATAAAATTACCACCAATAGTCCTACAAGTAATTCAAATAATGGGAATACAACTAATTCCAATGTAGTAATTACTAATGATACAAATAACACAGACTTATCGGCAGGTGATAGCAAAACTGATAAGTCAAACGATATCAAAAAAGTTACAAACGATAGTCCTACTACAAGTAATGAGAATAACACCAATTCTAATAATGTCGTTACGATAGAAAATCAATATAAACCAACTTTATCGGTACGTGATATAAACAGTGAACTTACAACCAACAATCCAACAAGTAATATTAATACAACTACAAGGGAAAATATTGCATCTGGTACTCCAATACCAAATCTCATAAATAATGGTATTTCGGACATATCTTCTACGACTACTAGTAACTTAGGACGGACAACTAATAATCAAAATAAACCAACCACATCGCCGAATTCAAATCAAAACAATATTAATGGTCCATCCAAAATGTCTGATGAATTTGAAATTACTACTGTACAATCCGATACAACAATGTCCATTCACAATTCTAATGATATTCGAAATAAACCAACTTCACTTCCTGCGAATAATGGGTTAAATCCAGGCAATATTAACCAAGTGACTACAGATAATGGTGCATCTCAAACATTAAATAACGATGGTACAACATTTACAAGTGTAATGCCTGATGACATTGTTACATCAATTGTTAATAAAACAAATATTAATAACGTTGAAACCACAAGTGATGATAGACCTATGTTAATCACAAATAATCCAGCTGACACCAATAACATTGCAGGTAAAACTACCACTACTATTGATACTCAAAATAAATCAACGTTAGCTCCTGATGGGCTAGTTACAACAAATGATGATATTGCTGCAAGCACAATTCATAACCAAAATACTCTTACTTCAGTTACAAGTAAACCAAATAACGATGTAGATACAAACAATAGTAATCAAAATAAGCCAACGATATCTCCTGAGAGCATAATTACAACAAATTATGTTGTAAGAACATCTGGTTATCAAAACGATGATTCGTCAGTTACAGATAAATCTAATAACATCAATAATGGTGTGGATAAAACTGCAACTACAAATGATAATCAAAATAAAGCAACAACATCGTCTGATGACAGTACAGGTACCAATGCCGTTGTAGCTCCAATAGATAATGAAAATACTCTCAATTCGGCTACAAATAAATCAAATAACATCAATAAAGATACAACAAGAACAACTGATAATCCTGCCTCGGATGACGTAAAGCATTCTAGTGATAACATTGGGAAAACAACGACTGAAAATGGTCGATTACACGTTACTAGTCCACCATCGGATACAAACTTAGTAACAAATTATATACCTAGTAATTTAAATGCTGCAACGAAGCCAGATTATACGAAAATACCTGAAACAACTATTAGTTCTGATAATATGTTAACACGAAATTATGCCGATGTCACAACGAATAAAAGCAATTCGGGGAATATTGGGCCATCAAATGGCGAGCCCTCGCGTCCTACTAGAGCTAGTGGTCAAACATCAAACGTATCAACAGTAACTCCTTCAACAGGCAATAGTACGGGATCCAATACAACGGAAAGAAGTGCATCTATCAAAACAGGCAGCTTTTTAGGATCTAGCATGACAAAAGGTAATAAATTACTATAGGCTTGAGACGATATTATAGTGTATTGTGAGTGGTAAAGTCTTTCTACAGCTGCCGCGTGAGGGTGGCAAGGTTCTGACTAGTACGAACAGGCCTGATTAAAGGAGACGCGATTCCAAAGAAAATTTAACAGTAAATATTTATACAAACATAAAATTTAAAGTAAAACTTTTTTTATTTTGTGTTTTAAATTATTTTATGATACAAAACAAAACTTCTATCTTTATTGGGCTATCAGCCGTGAGGCTTTTCTGCCGGTCAAGGGAGAAGCTCAGAGGAGTTTAATCACCCAGCATTTATCTTAACTTCAAAGAAAACCTCTGAAAAAAACGTGAAAGGTGATTAGCGAGAGTACGTTCGAACTCGGCTCCCCAATGCTCAGTACGAGAAGGACGACGCCTATAACCACTCGGCCACTGAGCCGAGTTTTTATTATACATATTGCCGTATTCTATAAAAAAAATACAGCAAAGGGGAGCGCGAAAATATAAATTTCCTCTCAACCACGCGACGGTTCTAGGTCTCTGAATCTGAATCTGAACTTAGTTTTGATTAGGGTTACCTCAAGAAAGAGCAGCAATTTATTGAATTTGCAAAATACTTTAAAGCAAGAATATTAAAGAAATTCTTTTTTATATGTTTACTACTAAATGTTACAACTATACAAATTGTATTAGTCATTTCTCCAAGACGTATTTTTGAAGCTCATCAAACCCTTACGGAATTAGGCCTAGCGGGTGGTTTAATTCAATTTAATTGAACCACCTCTTAAAATGCATTCGCCACTGTTTGTATCTATATGTTTGAAATGACAAATCCAACATTCTTGTTATTTTATAGTATGTATTATACAACTGTAAAAAATGATTTGTATTCCTCAGGTAAACATTCGATTTTGCGGAATCAATTAGTCTGGAATTGATTGAAATTCTTTGTTATTTAGAAAATATAGATTATATTATATTGTATGTTGGAGCAAACGGGATATGTAATTTGGACCGATTACAAAACATGCTACTTGGTATCCCATGACGCATCTTCTTATAAATTGTCATTGGATTCAAACCATTGAAAAATTATACCGGCTTTTGTAAATAACAAGATGATTTATTTTAATTTGTAGGTGACACAATTTCGTTGGTCGTAATTGGCCTGTCAATCGTAGGCATGATCATTGTGGGCGTCGTAGGGACCATCTACAGCAGAATCAAACGCGAGCGCACAATTGAGACGTCTGATGCCTTGGAGTTTCCTAAGTATGCCAACGTGTATCATCAGGATACTTTACAGAGTGTGCCTTCTTAATTTATTTTTTATATGAATATTATAGAGTTTGTATTTTTCGATCACTTTTTGCGTGGTTTATCTGCAATGAAGTATTAAGTTTCGTAATTAAATGGGTTATTTTGTATGTTACATTTTATACTCATTGATATCCCGATTTTATATTTTCAAAAACACGGTTCTAATATAGCAGAAACAAACAAACGGATATCAAGAAATAAAATTGTAAGAACGACGAGGAAAAATTTTAAACATTAAGATATAACTAAATACACAGAAGCATGCGTACTTAATAACAAAAACATATACAATTAGTGGTTATAATGACAATCAGTTATGGAGTAGATAACCAAAGCATATATACTACATTTTTTAGGGCTTTTTTGGGAATGTTGGAATGTGCCATGCATATGCAATGCACATTTAATGCATGATGTATGATTATTGGGTATGAGGCAATGGGTGAAAAACAAAAAACAACAAAAAAAACACAAGCATCACGTGGGAACCCGAACTGGAGAAATTAAGGCACAAAACAGAAAGCTTATATACATTGGCTAGAACAAAAAAGATATATCGTACAAGCCACATTTAAACGAAATACTTGCGAGAACAAAAACGCAATGTAAAAAAAAATGCGAACACATTGGAGGAGCACAATCCTCTCTTTTTGTACGGTGTATTCACTTCTAGTATGTTTTGTGAGCACAATCAAGGCTTACGTGCCAGCCTTGATTGTGCTCCCCATTTTCTTATAAAATGATTCAGGGAAAAATACTACAGATAAAATCAACTGGGTGTATGTTGGTTTGGTTATACAGCTACAGATATTCGCAGAATTAAAAAAGTTACTTCAATGCAGAAAGATTGACGGAAATATTAATATTATTTAAATAAATTAAAAAAATATTGTTCATGTTTTGATGCCGTAATCTTCAAACATAGTTGGCGTCCTCGGGAATTATCCTGGATCACTAAAAATACTGCTAGAGTATATCCCGGACGTTAACATCCGATTTGATATGGTCGGTATAGTGTATTAGACATAAATAAGTAAACGTTGAAAATGCTATATACTTACTTCTAATCAGAAACAAGAAACAACATTTTATGGTAATTGTAGTTTAGTACTGCAGGTTAAAAACTTTATTAAAAAATAAACATTTATTATCATATGGAGTATGGAAAATATACATTAAATATGGAATTAGGAAATTAATTAGTGTAATAATTATTTTATTTTGTTGATGCCTTTCGCTGTGAGAATCTAAAATATAATGTAATTAGTTCCTTGACGATTACCATGTACTACTACATTAATATTGCCCAATATTGTTGATTGAAGTAATAATGACCAATACTTCAATTAAAGCTAATATAGAAGAATCTTAATGCATCTATGGTAGCTACGGTTTAAGAATGGACTAGATTTCATACTAGCTAAGGTGAATAAATTACTTTTTTATTAGTTGGAAATTCATATAACTAAAAGGCTATTAAGACAAATTTAGCGTAGTAGTAGTGGTAAAGTAGGGTAAGCTATATTTTGCATGTCCATAAACTTCCAGACGATCAGAATTGGGCAGTAATAGTGTGGGATAATTAAGGTAGAGGTAATTACCCATGTTCGGTCACAGTTTTACCGCGCTACACGTGAGAAATTTCGTTTACAGCTACGTTACCACTACCACACTTATTGTAATCCCTTAATCCCCGTATTCACCAACATTCCATAAATCTATCAATAGCTATTGAACCCAAAAGTATTCGTTATTATAGCAACAATAAATTAATTATTTAGGAAATGTAGTTACTTTAGATTCTCTCTATTGGAAACACTGAATAATTAAACAAAAGGTGTCATCAAAGCTCCAATCACAAGCACTATTCGAGGTGTTTGGCATTTGCTTTGGCATATGCTGTCACAATGACGTTATTTACAATTTATCCATTCAATAGCTTATGGGACCTATAAAGTTTATGTGATGTTGGTGAATACGGGCATTAGACTTTTAAATGGTCCTCGCAATCACACATAATAACTACAAAAATATATACCTCAAATGAACATCGCAAGTTCTCATCGATTGACATCATAGCAGCAGCGTTGTCAAATTCTCCGCAATAATTCGGAGCGGAGAATATTGTTATCAGTTTTCGGTTGCCGAAAAATTCATAACCATCTTCAACCACCTTAAACATCAAAAAAGCTTAAAATTAAAATTATTTCTGCCCGCGCCTCGTCACCTAAGTGCACGGTCCGTACCTAAGTGGGCATTGCACATGTTTATATAGAGGGGGCGTGAAAGCGTCGTGCCTCTCGCCGAGCCGGCACCGCGCCTTCGTCCCTTCTCCTGAGGTGAAGAGGCATAATGGGCCATTCACAATAAGCGCGGTAGGGGTAGCGTAGTGGCAAGCGAAATTGCACACATGTATAAAAATGCGGGCGTGTGCAGTAGCGCAGTAAAACTATGGCAGAACATGGGTAATTATTTCTACCATAATTATCGCATAACATTACTGCCCAATTCTGAACGTCTGATTTTGTATCGCCATGCAAAATATTGCTTACCGCTACCTTACCACTACCGCGCTTATTGTGAATGGCCCATAACTCTTCCACGCCGCCTCTATGCAAACATTAAGTGCAATGTCCAAACCTTCACTGCATATGGACATCACAATCGCCTGTGCAACGTCGCGCCTACACCTCGCCTACACCGCGCCTCCGCCCAACGCCGCTTATGTGTGAATTAGGCCTTATACATTCTGCACTCGTGTGTGTATGTATTACAAATAACAATTAGTTTACCTGGTGTCCTCTACATAACAAATCGAAGTCGTGCCGTTCAAGAAATTCATGTAACACTTTGACTCCAAAAAGTACAGACACACCTCTATCATTCTCCGCCCATTCTTCAACATCTTTGCATGGATCGGACCATAATAAATCGCACAAAAGACCTACAATTTGAGTTGTTTTATTGTTACAATAAATACCCATATAAAATTAAAATTATATCATTGTGACTACCAAAAACCAATTACCTGACATGCACTCAAGTGCTGGCCTTTTGATCATGTTAATCTGACTGAGATGATGCAAGTCTGGGCTTATTCCACCATGACAACAAAATATTTTATCATCAACTACAGCAGCTAGGGGTAAACAGTCGAATACATCGGTGAACGTCTTGAATAATTTTGTGTTGTATCTTCTTTTACCTTAAAATTAAAATTTCATAGCAAAACCTATAATGGCTCATAAGTCATATATAGATTGTTACAGCCTAGGGGCGGGGGCATACTCACAGTAAAAAAACAGGGTGATTCATAAGTGGAGGTCAAGTTACAGGGACCCTAATACTTACACAAACGTTGCCACATCGTATAAAGCTATTTATATCGTTTACTATTAACTATTAAGTTATAGATATCATTGTTAGGAAATCAAGTGGAGGATTTAGTAGACAAAGAGATTAAACATTTTCAATGTTAGTATGCCAGATATTTTTCATAACCTGTTTACATTTAGAATTTGTCTGCTATTTGTTCGTTGATCTTAAAAATCTTGCAAACGAAGCGCATGAGGAAAAAAGTTATTTTGTAAATATTGGATTGTTAAGGCGTCTACTTTGTGATAATTCATTTTAAAGGATAAATAAAACGATTTTATACTTTGTTTTTTATCACACTTCAGTTACACTTTGCAACTAGTTTCGGCTAAGCTCTAGCCATTTTCGAGCTCCTCCGATCGGAGGAGTTATTTTGTGTTTTCAACTTAGAATTCAATGCTGTATATGATATTTCATTTTCGTCCTCCAGTTATGAAATACCTCAGAGTTATAATCTCAAAAATAAGTAGGCACTTATTTTTGATATTATAGGCATGAATTATGATAATTAAAACCAAAAATAATATGTATATATTTTTTTTAATAATTTTAATTGTAGTTTCGCATGCTCTTTAGAAATTCACATATCAAAAGCAATTAAAATGAAGATATAAGCACTTATAATGAATAAAGAAGCAATTAAGATTTATACAAAACTTAGTTCTTCTTCTTTATTCATTATAAGTGCTTATAGCTTCAGGTCGTTTTAGACAAGACAGTTTCTTGACAATTTAATTGCTTTTGACATGTGAATAGCATGCGAAACTAAAATTAAGATTAAGATTTATAGAAAACTTACATTCGTCATAGAAGCCATAGAGTTTGCATATCGAAGCACACTCATGATTGCCCCGGAGTAGAAAAAAGTTTTCTGGGTACTTCACCTTGTATGCAAATAGCAGCGAGATGGTTTCAATAGATTGCTTTCCTCTATCAACATAATCACCGAGGAACAGATAGTTTACATTTGGTGGAAAACCCCCATGCTCGAATATTTTCAAGAGATCTTGGAATTGACCGTGAATGTCACCTATAAACATTAAAGTTAGTACACAAAGTGATGCTAAGGTTTCACACCAAATTAATATATGAAATAATTAATATTTTGATACGTCGATGTAGTGCAGTGGTTAGCACCCCCTATCCTGGCCTGGGTTGTCGGTACCATTTGTCGTTGGGATACAATTAACTACATAATATATAACTCGGGGATTATTTTCAAGTAGCAAGTCCTAACACTTACATACACACATACATAATACATACATACATACATACATTCATACATTCATACATTCATACATTCATACATTCATACATTCATACATTCATACATTCATACATTCATACATTCATACATTCATACATTCATACATTCATACATTCATACATTCATACATTCATACATACATTCATACATACATTCATACATACATTCATACATACATTCATACATACATTCATACATACATTCATACATACATTCATACATACATTCATACATACATTCATACTTACATTCATACATACATTCATACATTCATTCATACATACATACATTCATACATTAATACATTCATTCATACATTCATACATACATTCATTCATACATACATGCATACATACATTCATACATACATTCATACATACATTCATACATACATTCATACATACATTCATACATACATTCATACATACATTCATACATACATTCATACATACAAACATTCATACATTAATACATTCATTCATACATTCATACATACATTCATTCATACATTCATTCATACATACATGCATACATACATTCATACATACATACATACATACATACATACATACATACATTAATTCATACATACATTCATACATTCATTCATACATTCATACATACATTCATACACACATTCATATGTACATTCATATATTCATACATACATTCATACATACTATCATACATATATACATTAACACACGGTAGAAGGACCCGAAGGTCGATGGCCGGTTACAGTATTTTAACTAATACAGTACTACTATGTTGTCACCATTGGGGACTTGAACTGTTGACGAAAAATCTGACTCAAATAATTGTATTTGAGAAATTCAGACTACATTAATAAAAAAATTCTATCTTTGGGCTATCATCCGTGAGGCTCTTCTACCAGTTAAGGAAGAAGATAAGATGGAATCACCGGGTATTTATGTTAACTTGACAGACAATCTCTAATGAGGTAAAATGAGACAAAGTGACGCAAACTAAGACAAGTTATGGGGTACTTAAACAAAATAAAGCAAAATTTATAAAAAGAAGACACAATGAGAGACAACATTTGGTAAAACGAGACACATACGAGGCAAATTAAGAGAAAATGAGGCAAAATAAGACACAATTAAAGGAAATAAGACAAATTTGGATAAAATAAGACAAATCATCTAAACAAATTTAAGATAAAATGTGAGGCTGGGTTATAATAATACTATACAAGACTGTCAGCAATAGGATGTCCTTTATCCCTCTAAAACTAAATTGCCTGAACAATTGTATTAAAAAACAATAAACCAAACTTTATCAGCATACAAAGTACATAAGCAAAAAACAATATTATCTACTAACCAACTACTTTTATAGGCGATTCCAATTCCAATAAGTTGGGTTGTGAAAGGAATATATCTCGCACCTTGTAACACAGCTGTTTAATATCACTCTCATTAAGCTTCACCTTCTTTTTCGCGGGGGAATTTCGAGCTAAAAATGTGTAATAAGCAATGAGAATGAGAAAGCTAAATATATTGGAATAATTAATTGGGTAATTAATAATTTAAATAATTTGGGCGAGGTTCATGTGCTAGTGACGTGTACTAAAATTGTTATCTTAATAATAAACCTACATACCTTCAAGTAATTGTCCAATAAAACTGTTTATATTCAAAGACATCCTCACACTACTGTAAAATAGGTCACATTACTCTTTATCACATTCCCCTGATAATAATTGTTTATCGTTTATTTGTAAATATAAAAAACGGGATTGGATTAAAATTCTCTTATCTTTATTAAATTGATCATAGATAATTTATTTCATATAAAATACTTCAATACATCATTTCAAATTTTTTTTTTTTTTAAGACAAATACTGTGTAAAAGTTCTGCATAAATTCAATACGCATTAAATTAAATTAAATTAAATATTATACATAAAATTAACATATTGGATTACTTTGGGGTACATTCAAAATACTCTTATCGTTTTCCCGATTGAGCCAGTTTTGTAGATCAATTTCTTTCAAGAGTACCTTAAATTTATTCTTTGGCTGACGTTTATTGGTGATGAAATGGACGAGGTGTTTCAACCATTTACTTTCGGCTACCAAAAACTGTAATGGATGTTAAATTAGTTTTTTATAGACAATTATTTGTGTGTGATTATAAAAATGGTCATGCAAATTAAATTAATTGCGTACGGCTTAAATTATTTATATATTGGAGGAAAAAAATGGTAAATATTATAAAATTTAATATCTATTTCTTTAATAATGATAAAATAATAAAATAAATTTATTTTATAGTGTACTGGCCACCATTTTTTTTTGTTTTTCTTCAATTCAGAGAAAACAAAAAATGGTAAATATTATAAAATATAATATCTATTTTTTTTAAATAATGATAACGAAATAAATAAATTTATTTACCAAAAATGGTAAATATTATAAAATTTAATATCTATTTTTTTAATAATGATAATAAATAAATTTATTTTATAATGTCCTGGCCACCATTCGATTTTTTTCTTCAATTCAGAGAAAACAAAAAATGGTAAATATTATAAAATTTAATATCTATTTTTTTAGTAATGATAAAATAATAAAATAAATTTATTTTATAGTGTACTGGCCACCATTTTTTTGTTTTTCTTCAATTCAGAGAAAACAAAAAATGGTAAATATTATAAAATATAATATCTATTTTTTTTAAATAATGATATATTAAATATAATTAAATTAAATATAATTAAATTTATTTTATAATGTCCTGGCCACCATTCGATTTTTTTTCTTCAATTCAGAGAAAACAAAAAATGGTAAATATTATAAAATTTAATATCTATTTTTTAATAATAATAAACAAATAAATAAATTTATTTTATAGTATGGCCACTATTCTATTTTTTTTTCAATTCAGAGATATAATTTCTGAATAACTATGCATACAAATTTGTATTTAAATATTTAATAGCAACATGACCACTTTCATAATCATAGGTTTATATCTTACCTCAATAGAGAATGCTAAAACGAAATGTATTAATGGGAAAAACAATAGTTTATCCCTGAATAGTTCTTTGGGGCTTTGAATGCCCGGAGGTAGGAATTCAATTTCAAAAAAGTCCGCAACTGCTCTGGCAGGATAAATGCATAAATACGTTGTGATGCTAATTAGTGTGAGAGAACAGAACAGCAGCCAGAAATTAGTGAGAAGATTCTGTCTGTAGGGCTTTCCTTTTGAAAAAACCAACGCTAATATGACGTACTGAAAACTGGATACCATGAAAAGTACAGTGTTCTCCCAACAAAGCGTGATTTCATCTTTCATCAACGGATTTGGTTCGTACCAACTTTGCATAGTTAGGAAGAGTAGAGCGGAATACTGTATTAAGGCACAAAGGATTATTTGTAACATCATCGGCAGTATATTCGTGCCCCCAATTAGAGAGCCCATTGGTCGTTTAGGAACCAAAACATTGGACGGACCTTGACGGCCTATTGTCACAGCCAAGCTCGTTGTAATGATTAAATCGATGAATAGAAATTGTTGGTCACCTAAAATTGAATTGTGCTGTGGAAAATTATATATGTGTTAGATATGGTAGTGCATTATTTCATATTTACATTACCTTATATAAAATAATTATCGTAATGAATTGTATTAGACTATACAGTGCCATATATTTAAAGACTGCAAAACTTGTAACTAGAGCGCATCGTCCTTCTAGCATTAAATGTACTAGGCATGATATATTCTCTATGCTTGATGTGAATGGAGCGGCTACACTGGCTTCTGCTTGAGATAAAGATACTCCCACATGGGCTGCTTTTAAAGCCTTAAATAGATAAATTGATGTAATCAAAACAATACATAACAAAAGTAATTTAAATGAGAACACACAATTGAGAAATAAATAAATAATACTCAGCAGCCTTTGACTTACAGCGCTATAGTCATTAATAAATATAATTCATTATTACCCCACAATCATTAGCACCATCTCCAACCATGGATACAATATAATCCAAATTCTGGAAACTTGTAACCAACTGCGTTTTCTGATCGGGCTGAAACCTGGCAAAAACCGTCGTATGTAACAATATTTTTGGTAACAAGTCGGCGTAGTACATACGGAGCTTAATCCACGTCTTGCCATCAATAGCAAAATGGTAGTGCTATAAAAAAAAACAGTCATTATATACCATAAAAATCCTACACATTCACACCAACTTACATCTTCATCAAAACTAATTACGTTATCACCGGAACTATTTGTGTTCCCTACGTGCTCTATGAAAATTTTTGGTATTGTCCCCTCAGCCTCATCCTGCATTTGCAGGAGGAATATATCATCGTTTATTTTGACCATTCCGCATTCGCGGGCTACACTAATAGCCGTCATGATGTTATCCCCAGTTATCATTACAGTTCGAATGAGTGCCGAGTGCAGGATACTTATGACGGGCGTCGTTTCTGGTTTCAGCGTGTTTTGCATCACCACGAAGCCCAGAAAATTTAAATCAAACTCCACCTATAAAATTAATGAATTAATAATCTCTCATATGAACATGCAATGGATATAGCCCCTTCTATATGAACATGTGGTGCAATGCCCACTTAAGTGACGAGGCGCGGGCATTTGCCTCGTGCCTCTCGCAGCGCCGGCACCACGTCTTCGCCTAAGACACGGTAGGCGAAGAGGCGAGAGGCCTAACTCGTTCACGCCGCCTCTATGTAAACATAAGGTGCAATGTCCACCCCTTCACTGCATATGGACATCACAATCGCCTGTGCGACGTCACGCCTGCGCATCGCCTACACAACGCCTGCGCCCGACGCCGCTTATGTATGAATTTGGCCTACAGGTTTATAATGCTACAACTTAGATCTGTCCAAGACAATAACGACCAAACCATAGAAGTGAACAAACGTATAGAAATAGCAAGAGCAATTTTCGTCAAAATGAAAAATCTTTTCTCAAATAGAAATCTTAATCTAGCCTTGAGAGTCCGAATAATTCGCTGTTACATTTTTTCAACACTATTATATGGGATGGAAGCATGGACAATAAAGAAAAATAATATAAAAAACTAGAGTCATTTGAGATGTGGATCTATCGCCGCATACTCAAGTTATCCTAGACGGACCTAGTAAACAACGAAGAAGTCATGCGAAGAATGCATAAAGAAAAGGAACTGATCTTTACGATCAAAACAAGAAAGCTAGAGTACTTGCGACACATCACCCGGGGAGAGAGATACTCTATTCTCCAACTGATCATATGCAATCAAGGAAAAATACAAGGAAGCAGACCCTCATGGTTAAAGAACCTTAGAGAATGGTACGGGCAAAAATCGGTCGGACTATTTAGAGCTGCAGCGTAGAAGATTAGAATCGCCATGATGATTGCCAACCTCCGATAGGCACCACAAGAAGAACCCTAGAGTAATAAACGAAAGGCACTAATATGTGCAAGGTTTGTCTTGTTATTACCAACTATCCAAGTGATCAAAATCGTGTAATTTTTATCTAATCAGCTGATGAAACAATAACAAAGATCAAGTTTACCCACTAGTTCAACAAAAATCGTTGACATTTGAATCGCGAATTAAATGTAGTTAGAAGACACTCCGCAGTACGAGTATCTTCTACATCTGTAGAATGTAGTTTGTCACTCACCAACTCCCGTTTAACTTTTTGTGCATCCTTCCACTTGAATTTGGTAGGTAGCTCTTTGTATGCCAAGGCTATCACACGAAACCCCTGCGCTGTATACTCCGCCAACCTGTTGTTGATGTCCGAAGGGACTGTTTCAAAAACGCACATTGATTGAATTTTCTCGGGGGCCCCTTTTGAGAATAGCACCATGTTTTTGGAGCCCAAAATCCGGCAGATCACTGACATGCGTTGCAACGACGACGAGAATTGGAACTGGCGAATGATACCTATTTCGTAAGGAATCTTAAAAGTTATGATTGTCGTTTATTTTTATTTACAATTTTGTAGTTATTATTGGTATTACTTCTGTATCTCCCCCAGGATTTGCTAGATGCGAGGCGCTTATATACTTTTGTACTGGTTTAACGGTGGTTGGGGCTAGCATATCGTAGTTAGTTTCTTCTGCTCCCGGCTCTTCCAAGATCTAAATCAAAATTAACAATTTGTCTTATATGTTAATCTAGCAGATCACTCTTAGATAATTATACTATTAACATAAATTATGATTTCATACCATCAACCTATTTCTTTGGTTGCATAAATCTAGTTTTATGAAACTACAGTTTTAAGAAACTAGTGTGCTCCTTCATATATGTTTTATATCAAATGGTTTCACGAAACTTAGTTTCAAATTTTATGAAACTAGTTTCATGAAAGTAGTTTCTCAAGTGTGCACCGCTAGGCAAAATACGGACACGATTAGCTTGTATATAGCACAAACTTATGTCCACTAGTCCAGAGGTCGACAAACTGAGGCTCTTTAGATACTTTATGTGGCTCATAAATATAATTAAAAGTGAAATTAATATATGTGTTGTAATTATGGCTTTCAAAAGAACATTAAATTTTTTTGTTCTACCTCAAAAGTTTGCAGGCCCGTGCACTAGTCGATTGCTTGGAATATACCCTGAGTTGGCCTCTATACACCAGAGTTATTGGAACAGAACTAATTTTCTATAATTTTCTTACCCATTTAGTGTTTTCAAACATATTCAAATCAAGCGGATCACCGTTGAGTTTCCCATCAATTCTCGTCAACGAGTGACAGGAAGCCATCGCTTGAACAATTGGGCTCCTGTCTTCCAACAACTTAACATCCCCAACCGCCTCAGCAAAACGCCCCTTTTCCGTAGGCACAACCGAATATAATTCCAACCCTTCATGCGTTAAAGTTCCTGTCTGCAAGCATACGAAGTTTTGACTGTGGCATAGAAAACTGGACTGTGGAGGTTGGTAATTTGAGAACACAAATACCTAATCACCTTGTCAAAGCACGCCAGCTTGATTTTCCCACAAATATTTATCCTAGGAGGGCTAATACAAAATATCGACAGCTTTTTAAGTCGAGTTTGACTGTATACGATCCCAACGGTCATTGCAGTAGGCAACGCTGGCGGTACTACAATTGTAATGATATCCAATGTTCTGATTATGGTTTCACTCAGATCAGCCTACAATAAACAAGATCTAAAATATTTTTAGAAAGTATTCAGTACTAATTTTATAAAGCATGTTCATAATAATTTCAATTTCAATGTCCTCAATTTCAATGTCCTCAACCTCTACAATCTAGATAATTGAGCTTAGTACAAATCCTATATTTCTACAAAAGTTTCTATATAAGAATATTTTTTCTGTAGAAGATTAAAAGAAGACATATTTACACCAATCAAAATATGCTTGATTGGTTTCAATTTTAATGTCCTCTTGTATACAGTCCTCAACCTCTACCATCTAGATAATTGAGCTTAATACAAATCCTATCTTTCACAAAAGTTTCTATATAAGAATCTTTTTTCTGTAGAAGATTAAAAGAAGACCTATTTACATCAATCAAAATATGCTTGATTGGTTTCAATTTTAATGTCCCCTTGTATACAGTCCTCAACCTCTACCATCTAGATAATTGAGCTTAGTACAAATCCTATATTTTTACAAAAGTTTCTATAGAAGAATATTTTTTCTGTAGAAGATTAAAAGAAAACATATCTACATCAATCAAAATATGCTTGATTGGTTTCAATTTGAATGTCCTCTTGTATACAGTACTCAACCTCTACCATCTAGATAATTGAGCTTAGTACAAATCCTATATTTATACAAAAGTTTCTATATAAGAATATTTTTTCTGTAGAAGATTAAAAGAAAACATATTTACATCAATCAAAATATGCTTGATTGGTTTCAATTTTAATGTCCTCTTGTATACAGGTCTCCACCTCTACCATCTAGATAATTGAGCTTAGTGCAAATCCTATATTTTTATAAAAGTTTCTATATAAGAATATTTTTTCTGTAGAAGGTTAAAAGAAGACATAAAAGAAGGTTAAATCATAATGAACAATATTTATATGTATAGCACCCTTGAATAATACTCACACTTCTTTGAATATACAGGTACAGGCAATATGTCATACCAACGGCAGCAATAACAAACAGAAACAGAACAAATTTTAGACTATCTTTGTAGAACTTAAAACCGACGGGCGCTGGGAATAAAATGCTTTTCACGAGCGACCCCTTGGTGGTGTCGAACCCCGTTTGAACGACGCGAGCTAGAATATGCTCGCCGTCGTAGAATCTACCCTGTATGACTTGAGTGCCTGAAAATAACGTGTGTTGTTTGTGTGCTTTGGTTGAGTACTTTTCGGTGCAGGCACTGGGCGGCGTTTTCATCACTGGTACACTCTCGCCTGGAAACAATATTTGCTTGGTGATAATCTCGAGTTAGTTGCAAGATTAGGTGTATATTAGCATGTAAATATGTAAGCTTTTTCTATACAAAAGTACTAAGAATACCTTACACGATCAATAATACTGTCAATATTTTAGAATAATGATAGTATTACTATACGATAATATATTTAAAATTTACACTATTCTAAGATATTGACAGTATTACTGATCATGTAAGGTATAGTAATGATGGAATGAAGAGAATATTGATGTTTATCCAGATAATTGATTACTTACCTCTACTACCACTAATAATCAATAACTACGAACAATTATTAATACAAATTGTAACAAATATAGTAACTACTATAACTACTACTAAAATAGCCTCGATTAAGGTAAATGTATTTTGGTACTTACGATACGAGGGTTGTTATTTATGTATAGATAATTGGCAATACTGGTATGCTAGGTGCGATCTGACTGCGACAAAACAATCGATCAAAATAAAGACTAGTTCGGATTGAAACTGTTATGGCAATTAGTTTAACTGAATGAAAAAAAATATGTAGATCTTAAATGATAGTATTTTCAAAAACAATAAACAAGTATAAACACCCCAATCATTGTTTTTTTTTATTCATTCTAAATACATAAATAGCAACCCTCGTATAATTACACACAACAGCGTGATTTAAAAAAAATAATTTCTTCATTTAATTTACATTTAGAGTATCAAGCACCATAATACTTTTTCATCCTTAATCTATTTTAATTTATTTTGGTGAATTTTACAAACTTGCATTAGCATGCATGCATGTTTGAAAAATTCAGTGTTGCTTTCTCTGGTTGCTGTTTTGGTATTTGAAACTTTTGCCCTCATAAAATATACGTAGATATAATTTTTAAAATCACGCACTTGTAATAATAATGAAATACCAAAACATGTTTACCTTAATAAACAATTTATTGTAAACACATGCCAATATAGAAACTGTTGTTAATCTAGTTGACATTCAGATTCTTCTGAATAATTCCAATCATTCTGAAGTTATAGAATAGACCATAACGACTTAATTACAGAAGGGAATTTGTTATTATTGTAATTAGTAGACTTTATGTTTACATATCCTTGAAATATAATTAGTTGTTAGATACCATTATCAGATTAAATTCAATCGTAAATACCTGTTAAAATGCTCTCATTAACAATACAAGTCCCTTTCAGCAAAACAGCATCGCAGGACATTACACAGCCTGTCCGTGGTATTACGATTACAGTGCCAGGCACCAGTTGTGTAGGCTCCACTTCCAACGGCGCTGTATCCGACATAATTTGTCGACGTAGAATTGATACCTTCCCACTGTTTGATGATTCAACTAAGTTATGTAGGGCGACACTTTGCTTGAAAAAGAAAAGTCACAAATAGAGATAAAATATTGCAAGCTGTGCCGATTGATTACCCTTCTTGTTTGCACCAGTGCGGTGACTACAGAGAATATTGTTAGGACTAAAACACAGCCAGCATAAATCATGTAGTCATCAAAAAACCAGAGCAGTACTGAAAACGCTTGGAAAATATAAAATGGGTTGAAGACTTCTTCTACGAAAAGTCGCCAGTAGGATTTCACTTCGATTTCGATTGTGTTTAACCCATACAAACTCAACCTGGAATGGTAGAAATTAATTCTTTATTCAGCAGCAAGATCATCATTTTCCTTTAACCATGCATAATCTAGCGGGTTTTCTTCAACCTTGTTTTTACATATGATGATTTTACAACAATATGCTGAAACTATTTTATATTTGAAAAAGATCCTTCTATGTTTTTGAAACAAGATAAATTTGTATTACGAATAGTTTAATAATTTGCCTATTTTCAACATGTAAGGTGCATTTCTGGCATGTTTTGTGGTTTAACGTAACATAGTGGTAAACGTAATTTTACACAAGTATACTAATTCAAGCATTTACAGCATCGCGGAAAACTGTCACAGAACATCATTACCCCTGCCTTAATTATCCCACAACATTACTGCCCTATTCTGAACTTCTGGATTTTTATAGACATGCAAAACATTGCTTAACTACTATATTAACACACCACACTTATTGTGAATGGCCCTTCAAGGGTTTAGTAATTACTTCTCAATCAATACTTATTCGCGATTCAAACGTTAACGGTTTTCTTCAAGGTAGTAGGTAAACAACTGATCTTTGTTATTGTTTAATCAGCTGATTACATTAAAATCATATGATTTCAGTTACTTCTACAATAATGCGCGATTGTTAATGTACTTTTAAGGTATAAATAGTATATAACCCTGAGTATATAGTCATGTATAAGATGAAAAAAAACAAATGTTATGCAAACAAATTCCCTACTAAATGTAGTTCATTTCCTGCCACCAGATAAGACAGGCTTGAATCGCCAATACTAATAATGGTTCATGAAAATATTTCACAATTATCCTTAACTTTTTCTAATTCATATATTTTTCACAACTTACAATTTGTGTTCTTCACTCTCCAAAAGCCCATGTGACGTTTCCAGAATCTGCTCCAAGTTGATCTTAGGTATAAAATCTTCCAAAATCACAAAACACCCCCTCTCCCGCACCCAAACAAATTTACTGTGTTGAAACAAAAAGTATTTCAACATAATATTCCCAATTTCAGGCAGATCTGTCTGTTCATTTCGAACATGCACAAACGTGGAATTTCCATGATCGTCGTCGATGAACAACAACTCGGCGGTGAGTAGTGAGCATTGTTGGTAGCGTAGTCGTTTCAAAAATGGATACCAAATACATAAGATGTATGGAACTCCCAGCAGCAAAGTGTTAACTGTGTAGAAGATTAGAGCAAGTCTGTTGTCGTTTTTGTAGCCATATATTTTTAGGGTGGATTCATCTTGGGCCGGATTTTTGAGGTATTGGTAAGTTGTTTCACCAATTGGCTCGTAATCTGGAATCAACAAAATTAGTAAGTAATTTTGGGCAAATTGTCACAAGGCACATGAAAATTGGAAATGGAAATGAAATTGTACCAACAATTGGTGAGTCATTTTCACAAACAGAAGATGAAAAAGCAAGGAACAAGGATATGTGAAATGACATAGAAATGACATAAAAATAGAAGAATTTGATATCTAGGTCATATATGGAGATCAAATCCTGAAGAACAGCTAAGAGTAATAACAACATGGGTGCACAATGGGCCCATTTTGAGGCCTAAGTGTCTGTAGCTATGCTACCCTCCAACAAACTATTCAGAATAACAGCATGGGAAGCAAAATTACAGAAGTACAGGAACAGCAAGGAGCAGGTGAACTAGGTTCACAATGGGCCCATTTTGAGGCCTAAATATCTGTAGCTATGCTAACCTCGAGTCAACTATCCAGAATAACAGCATGGGAAGCAAAGTAATAGAAGTACAGGAACAGCAAGGAGCAGGTGGAATGACCTGATAGAACTGGATTCACAATGGGCCCATTTTGAGGCCTATATGTCTGTAGCTAAGCTAACCTCCAGCCAACTATCCAGAATAACAGCATGGGAAGCAAAATAACAGAAGTACAGGAACAGAAAGGAGCAGGTGGAATGACCTAATAGAACTGGGTTCACAATGGGCCCATTTTGAGGCCTATATGTCTGTAGCTATGCTAACCTCCAGTCAACTATCCAGAATAACAGCATGGGAAGCAAAATAACAGAAGTACAGGAACAGCAAGGAGCAGGTGGAATGACCTAATAGAACTGGGTTCACAATGGGCCCATTTTGAGACCTAAATGTCTGTAGCTATGCTAACCTCGAGTCAACTATCCAGAATAACAGCATGGAAAGCAAAATTACAGAAGTAGAGGAACAGCAAGGAGCAGGTGGAATGACCTGATAGAACTGGATTCACAATGGGCCCATTTTGAGGCCTAAATGTCTGTAGTATGCTACCCTCCAGCCAACTATCCAGAATAACAGCATGGGAAGCAAAATAACAGAAGTACAGGAACAGAAAGGAGCAGGTGGAATGACCTAATAGAACTGGATTCACAATGGGCCCATTTTGAGGCCTAAATGTCTGTAGTTATGCTACCCTCCAGCCAACTATCCCGAATAACAGCATGGGAAGCAAAATAACAGAAGTACAGGAACAGAAAGGAGCAGGTGGAATGACCTAATAGAACTGGATTCACAATGGGCCCATTTTGAGGCCTAAATGTCTGTAGTTATGCTACCCTCCAGCCAACTATCCAGAATAACAGCATGGGAAGCAAAATAACAGAAGTACAGGAACAGAAAGGAGCAGGTGGTATGACCTGATAGAAGTGGGTTCACAATGGGCCCATTTTGAGACCTAAATGTCTGTAGCTATGCTAACCTCGAGTCAACTATCTAGAATAACAGCATGGAAAGCAAAATTACAGAAGTAGAGGAACAGCAAGGAGCAGGTGGAATGACCTGATAGAACTGGGTTCGCAATGGGCCCATTTTGAGGCCTAAATATCTGTGGCTATGCTAACCTCGAGTCAACTATCCAGAATAACAGCATGGGAAGCAAAGTAACAGAAGTACAGGAACAGCAAGGAGCAGGTGGAATGACCTGATAGAACTGGGTTCACAATGGGCCCATTTTGAGGTCTAAATGTCTGTAGCTATGCTACCCTCCAGCCAACTATCCAGAATAACAGCATGGGATGCAAAGTAACAGAAGTACAGGAACAGCAAGGAGCAGGTGAAATGACCTGATAGAACTGGGTTTACAATGGGCCCATTTTGAGGCCTAAATGTCTGTAGCTATGCTAACTTCCAGCCAACTATCCAGAATAACAGCATGGGAAGCAAAATAACAGAAGTACAGGAACAGCAAGGAGCAGGTGGAATGACTTGATAGAACTAAGTGTAGATAACTGGAAAGAAGTAGCTAAACACAGTAAGAAATGGAGAGAAATTGTAGACACAATTTAAAAAAGGGTAGTGCTATTGATTCACCCAAATAATTGAATCAGAAGAGCTCTAAGGAGGAGCAGCAGAACACCATGACAATTATATAAATAAATAAATTATTATTAGTAAAACTATTTTTTTTTTATGTTTTTATGTTTGAAAATAATTGATGTTGTTGTTGTAGTTCTATTTATAAATAATTGTATAATATAACATAGTTTTAGTTTTAACTTTAACAAATTTAATATTAAGTATGTGAACTGTAACACTGATATTTCCTGTAAAAGGTGTGACCTGTTGGGAATAAATGAATATTATTATTATTATATATATATATATTAGTATTATAAAAATAAATAAATACTTATTATTATTATTATTATATATATATATATTATTATATAATTAATAAAATTATTTAGTTATATGGAAATATAAATACAAATAATGTATTACATGCAATTTAAACAAATTAAGTTTGTTTTAATTTAAAAAAGTTTCTTTGCTATGACAACAGTGCATAGTTTTAGCATATATTTTAATTAGTAGATATTGTATTTATTACAATTTGTAACTAGCTATGGACCTTCAGGGGTGTATTTTAATGTTACTGTAATATATTTATTTTAGAATTTAATATAATTCTAACAAAACAAATCCAATATTTCTATATTATACAATTATTGAAGTGACTAATATAACCTTCAAATCAAAACATGCTATCACATTGCAAACTCCTCTTTTATGCTTGATAATTGTTACAATTCTTTGTGTAACACTAACACCCTGCTCCCATTGTGCTCCAAATAAAGTTCCTCAACAGTGTCAAGTTATAAAATTCAGGCTCACCTGAGCTCCTAGTCTGACTGGACATCCTACACAGCTGCCCAGCTGGGAGACCACACTCAAGCACAATATTTGCACATTTATTTAATTTGCTATTGTCGCGATCACTTCACTACATAGTGCAAATCTAGCAGAAAGTGGGAGGTTTATTCAAACTAATCGTCACTCCGCATGTGTTGTTCGAGTAATCGCGATAAGGCGAGCAAATAGAGATTCGTGGTAATAAAAGCGAGATGGGAAACAGGCGATTAGGACGATACTACGAGCGCGAATGAAAAACTAATCGCGTAAAGAAAACTCAACAGTTCGTAACCTGTTATTTTTAAAAGATAATAGACAGGTTCTAGATAGATAAGGGGAAATGAATTGGGAGGTAAAAATAGACATGATTTACAATCGGAATTCGTTGCGTTAATTTTGAATTTAAGCCAAATAAAGGCGATACAAATATTATATATACATTGTATATCAGTGGCGTGTTATCCTACAAAGGCTCCACAAACAAATCTTACTAGAATTAGTCTGTTGTTGGTATTTATTCAATCAATTAGGAACGAAATATGTGAAAGTCGCTCCATAACCCTGCCAGTTTAAGAATGAGATCACGCGTATACTTTTTTGGCAGACGCATTCTAAACTTAGCATAACAGAGAAATCACACTACCCGATGTGAAACTGCCCTTACGGAAACCATTTTGAGAATTCTGAAAAAGGCCATTACTTTCAACCCACTATTCCAACCTGCATTTGATCATGAACTCAAAGACCTTTCTAGAGCACTGGGACCTTTCTAGACCTGGGACTTATAATGCTCTGTGACTGGGACAAAACAATAGGGCGATAACTGGAGGTGACGTTTCTGGGCTTGGAGGGTTTCAGAATAGGATTACCACCATTAAAATCCATAAGAAGGGCACTCACTTCAGAGGAACGAGAGCACTAAATCCTCCAGAACCGTCAGCAAATATGAGAAGCATAGAGATAAATTTACAGAGCTTGCAGTCCCCCTGAAATTGGGAGATTTAGTAGACGCAGAGCTATTTACCAGGCCCAGGGCATTTGTCTAATACATATAATACATATATAATACAATGTAGCCTGAATTAAGTACCCGTACATGGAGGAAAATACGTCACACTAACATGTAATCATTTATTGCTTGCATTGACCTATTCTATTATAGAATATGCCTGAGGAAAGAATTTTCCTCTTGATGTGAACCACCCAATTAGATGGGTGATTGAAAATTGACCGTGCTGGATCAAGCTGACCGTTTTTGTACTTGTTCAATACTATTTTTCCTGGATTTTTCAGCCTCAGCGATTTTTTTTGTAAATGCAATCTGTTTATGAAAGAAGGTTTTGTTTTTGATGAATATTGAGCAGATGAGGGCTGGAATGAAGGGACTCTTTCCACATGGATTACAAGAGCTGCAGAATTAAGGAATTCATTAAGGGATAAACATGTTTGGACAACACAGCCAGAGAGATTGTATTATTATATGACTTTTCTAGGATTACAAGAGCTGTAGAATTAAGGAATTCATTACGGGATACACATGTTTGGACAACACAGCCGGAGAGATTGTAGTATTATATGACTTTTCTAGGTGCAGCCCTGACACTACCTAGAAATAATTTCTCTGGTCTTGTTATCCCAACATTTTCATCCCTCAATGAATTCCCTGTTCTTAATTCTGCTGCTCCTCCAATCACACTATTGTGATTTGATTTACAATATACTATTGTCAAACTAGCTGATGTTGACGACCAGCTGATCTTTGATATTATTTAATCAGTTGATTGCTTCTACAATAATATGTTTAAAGAAATACTTATGACATGAAAATAGTAGTACCTTCAGTATATAATAATGCATATATAATAGATGTATGCTATGTATAAAAATCACCCACTAGTTTCTAGTTTATTTTCTGCCACAAGATAGAGTATCTGATGTACAGAATTGCCCTATATCTTCATGATTTATTTTTCTGTACTGATTTTCAAATAATTTACGATTCAAAACAGCCTTTACATCTGTAATATCGATTAAAAACTACTAGAAATAAAGAATATTTTATAACCCTGAAATGAATTTAGTTGTCAAACTCCTAATACCTTGACATATAATTTTTAGGTTAAAACCTTTAAAAAAAACGCCGATATTTGATAAATTATCCAAATTAACCACAACTCAATTAGTTAACCAGTTAGCCAATATGCGGAACGTACTAATGGTGGCTGAGAAGCCGTCTCTAGCCGCCTCCCTAGCCACAATTTTGAGCAACAATAAAAACTCAACCCGAAGAGGTTTGTTTGGATATAAAAATATGTTTGAAATATCCACTAAATACTCTAATTTAAGGCTTAAATGGATCCTGCTCTGTGCACGAATGGACCTCTACATTTCAGAATGGCCCAGCCCATTTTAAAATGACTTCTGTTTGTGGGCATGTGATGAGTTTGGATTTTATTAGTAAATACAACAACTGGGATCGAGTTGATCCTGTTGAGTTGTTTTCGTGCCAGACTGAGAAGAAGGAGGCGACAGCCAAACTGAAAATGCCATTTTTCCTCAGTCAAGAGGCTAGAGGGTGTGATACATTGGTTTTATGGCTTGATTGTGATAAGGAGGGTGAAAATATTTGCTACGAAGTTATGAGTGCTGTTGCCAGTAATATGAGTGGGAATGTTTATTCTGATAGTGTTACATATAGAGCTAAGTTTTCTGCAATCACTGAAAAAGATATTAAGGCAGCATTTAATAACTTAGGTAATTATATCACTTATATTTATTTCCCTTATAGACACAAGTAAATAAACATATAAATTATCTAGTCAATATCAGTAAATCAGAAGACCTAACACTTCACCACATTGACATAGATTAATAAAACATATTGTTTATGTTTTAATAATCTTATGCCCAAACTTTACAGTAGAAGGCATAAAAAAACTACTTCTAAATTCAAAATGATTGTTATAGGAAGACCTAATGAAAATGAGGCTAGAAGTGTAGATGCCAGGCAGGAACTGGATCTAAGAATAGGCTGTGCCTTTACACGATTCCAAACCAAGTTCTTCCAGGGTAGATATGGTGACCTGGATGCCTCATTGATTTCATATGGGCCATGTCAAACACCAACTTTGGGCTTCTGTGTGCAGAGGCATGATCAGATACAAACATTCAAGCCTGAACCATACTGGGTGGTGCAGGTTGTTGTGAAAACCTGTGATAATCAAGATATTGCACTCGAATGGCAACGAGTGAGATGTTTTGATAAAGAGGTTGCTAATATGTTTTTGCAGCAAGTGAAGGAAGTGAAACAAGCAAAGTATGTTTATTTACTCTCCTAGGTTTTTACTAATATTAGTTAATTTTGTAGGGTAATTAGTGTTATAAGTAAAGAGAAGACTAAAGCTAGACCTACAGCTTTGAATACTGTTGAGTTGATGAGAGTAGCTAGCTCTGGTTTAGGGATGGGTCCCCATCATGCCATGCAAATTGCTGAGCGGTTGTATACTCAAGGGTATATAAGTTACCCTCGTACGGAAACTACTAGATATCCTGAGAATTTTGATTTGTTGTAAGTAACTTAATAATTACGCTAATATAACTCAAGCATGCTCATGATTATGACCATTTACAAAAAAAATAAAGTAAAACCAATGCTTTCTCAAATAAAGGCAAATTTATACTTTGAATATGACAGAAATTGTCCATCTTGTGTAAGATGTCACCTGAAAACCGTCGTTTTCTTTTTCAATGTTGTATTGTTCTAATGTCAAACTGTTAATTTGTAATTGAAAAGGAAATAGACACTTTATTATTATTATTATTTACGTGGTTCATTCAAACTAAATATAAAGGTAAATTTATCATTAATAGATATTTTATTCAAATAGATATGAACAAAGAGACCAAGGGCCAGTTCTACAATTGGCATTTAACTGAAGAATAAGGCTATTTGTGGAATAGGTGTGAGATATTGATGCCAATATCTCAAACTTATTCCATGAATAGCCTTATTCTCCATTTAAATGTCAATTGTAGAACTGGCCCTAATAGTGTTGCTGTCGACAATTTGATGTAGCTGTTTGGTCAAAATTTAAGAATCTATATAATTACTTATCAAGTACACAATTAATTTTTACAACCTAAAAACTGTTGGAAAATAAGATTTTAAGCACTGATATAATTATCATATTAATCTTCAGAGATCTCTGAAAATAAACAGAATGGCTATCAATCACCTTATTGCATTATTGAAAAATAGACTCAAGACAAACATCATACATATATATATATATATATATATATATATATATATATATATATATATATATTATACTGAAAACTATTATACTTCAACATTATTTTTAGGAGTGTTTTGAGGCAACAGGAAAGTAACCCTGACTGGGGTGCTGAGGCTACTGAGATCATTCGACAAGGCATCAAGCAACCAAAAAGTGGTCATGATGCTGGTGATCACCCCCCTATAACACCAATGAAGCCAGCTTCTCGCAATGAATTAGATGGTGATGCCTGGAAGATATATGATTATATAGCAAGGCATTTCATTGGTACAATTTCAAGGGACTGTAAATACTTGAGCACAACTGCTACATTTCATATTAATGGGGAGGTGTTTACTTCAACTGGTAAAACATTGCTAGATCCAGGGTATACCAAAGTTATGACATGGCAGGTAATTTAATGAAATCTTACTTTGTATTATTATTTGATGGCAATTAAGTATTTTACTTCTTCTTCTTCTTCTTCTTCTTCTTCTTCTTCTTCTTCTTCTCTTCTTCTCTTCTTCTTTTTTCTTCTTCTTCTTCTTCTTCTTCTTCTTCTTCTCTTCTTCTCTTCTTCTTCTTCTTCTTCTTCTTCTTCTTCTTCTTCTTCTCCGTAGCACTACAATCCGGGTTGGGTTTTGGCTGCCTTCAACACTTGTCTCCATCTAGGGCGGTCTTCTGCGATTTCCTGCCATGTGGTTAGGTCCACTCCTATTGTTGTGAGATCTTTCCTGATGTTGTCCCGCCATCTCAATTTTGGCCTTCCTAACGGTCTCCTTCCTTGGGGTGCTTCCTCCCACAATTATTTGATTAGTCTCGTGTTGCGACTCCTCTGGAGCGGGTATCCGCTATATATATAAATATATATATATATATATATATATATATATATATATATATATAAATATATATATATATATATACACATGGCTGGTATCTGCTATATATGTTGAATAGAATGGATTATATAATGGAGTCTTGTCTAACTCTAGCCTGCTCTTAAAACTTACTTGAATAGGTTAGATCTATGCCATGTAGCACCATAACGACATAAGGGTCCTGGCTCTTCCATTCGGAGCCTTTGGCTAAGAGGGGTCTGCCTCTACCGGCAGATGTTGGGGGGATGCAGTTTAACGTCATGCCCAGGACGACTATTCTATATTCTAAAAATTTTTAGGCATTTGGTAAGGATGAAATTGTTCCAACATTTAATGAAAACGAGAACGTGGCTATAATTGATAGTAAACTAAGTGAGCATCAAACGTGCCCACCCGACTACCTCACTGAATCCGAATTGATTACGCTGATGGAGAAGCATGGTATTGGTACTGATGCTTCTATCCCTGTGCACATAAATAATATCTGCCAAAGAAACTACGTTACAGTTTCGGGTGGACGTCGTTTGATACCTACAACACTAGGGATTGTATTAGTTCACGGATATCAAAAGGTAAGAAATATACCGGTATTTTATCAGCAATTGGGTCCTTCTGTCTTGTGTTAAGACCCTTTATTATTATTCATTATGTTTGGTTCTTATTTTAGATTGATCCACAATTGGTGTTACCCACAATGAGATCTGCCGTTGAGGAACAATTGAATTTAATCGCAATGGGCAAAGCGAACTTTAATGCTGTGCTCAAGCACACTGTTGATATATTCAAGCTCAAGTTTCAATATTTTGTGAAGAATATTGATGGCATGGATCAGCTGTTTGAAGTCTCCTTTTCACCCCTTAGTGCGTCCGGAAGAGCATTCTCAAGGTAAAATTTATGATCTGTTGTATATTTAGTAGTACCTGTAATAAGTTTTTTTTTTGTATATTTAGTAGTACCTGTACTAAGTTATTTTTCTCTAATATACAGTAGAACATCTATAATCCGGATGAATTGGGACTCCTTCCAGATTGTTAGATTGTTCGGATTTTCGAATCGAACCGGTAGAAATCAACTTAAAAAAAATATGCCAAAATCGGGATTATCGACGTTCTACTGTAATTGCAGAAATGAATAGAGTTGTAGGCAACTATAGTAGTAGTATTTATTGTTTATTTATTTATATGTACTGTATTTGTTACAATTCTGTAACTTGCCATCGATATTCGGGTTCTTCCACCGTGTGTTCATGTATGTGTATGTCAGTGTTTGAACTTGCTACTTCAGAAAATCGTCCCCGAGTTTACTAAAGTGTCGTTAATTGTATCTCACCAACCCAGCTCAGTGGCCTAGTGGTTAGAGGCGTTGTCCGTCTCGTACTGAGCATTGGGGAGCCTAAATTCGATCCCCAGCGGGGAACGAATTTTCGCGAATCACATTTCACAGTTTTCAGAGGTTTTCTGTGAAGTTAAGGTAAATACCGGGTGATTAAACTCCTCTGAGCTTCTCCCTTTACGCCTTAGTTCGATCCCAACGGGGAGCGAATTTTCACGAATCACCTTTCACAGTTTTTAGAGGTTTTCTGTGAAGTTAAGGTAAATACCGGGTGATTAAACTCCTCTGAGCTTCTCGCTTTACGCCTTAGTTCGATCCTTGGTTAGCGAATTTTCGCGAATCACCTTTCACAGTTTTCAGAGGTTTTCTGTGAAGTTAAGGTAAATACCGGGTGATTAGATTCCTCTGAGGCGGTCCGTGGCGCAGTGGTCTGAAGCCATTGCGTGCGGAACGTTGGTGGTTCGAATCCACAGCTAGTCCGAAAACATTTCTACAAAGAGTTGACCCGGCTAGCATATCATGGATGTTGTATGGGGTACAATAGAGGTCCGTGAAGGGCCGCAGTGCACACAGCCTAGGGGCGGGGCCTGTACTCACCGTAGAAAAAAAGCTTCTCCCTTGACCGGCGGAAAAGCCTCACGGCTGATAGCCCTATAAAGATAGATTTTTTTTTGTAACTCACCGACTGCATCTGCGTGTATGCATTTATATTTATATTATTTTATTATTCGGTCTATATGTGTTCCCTCATTAGGGAGTTAGGGTGTAATAGATATAATAGACATAAGTTATGATGAATTAATATATTTATTTTTCATAATATATTACTCTATTTTTCTAGGCCACATTATATTTTCAGCAGGTAAAGTTAGTTGAATGTGTACTACATGAGTATAGGGGAAAAGCTGACTAACAACATTCACAACACAATTTCAATGTTTGTCCACTTTTCCCCGAACTTTTTAAGCTTTTTAACAAACTAAACAAACCAATTATAGAAAATTGTTTCATGCTTTATCTTCAGGGTGATTCATTCCATGATAAATTTATAAAATAAAAGTTTTCCAATATAACCAGTCCATCTGGTACGGAATGTTGGGGAGCGAGCCGGGAAAACCTAACAACAGGGCTGGATAGTTCTGGATAGTTGGCTAGAGGGTAGCATAGCTACAAATACTTAGGCCTCAAAATGGGCCCATTGTGAAACCTCCCTTTAAGGCTACTCACTCGTCCCATCAGTCAATTTTGCGTGCGAGCTGCAAAACTCTGGCGGGTGAGGAGTTGCCAATGCTGACCATACTAGGGCCAGCACTCTCCTAGTATTAGATGCCTAGTGTTTACTAGAGCTCGTCAGAGGCATATTACACGCTCTGCTGTTTCTAGTTCTTCATTGCACCCTCTAACAACAGGGCTAAATGGGCTATAGACCTGGGGCGCAATTTGTTTTGGTGTTACCTCGCTCCCACTGGCTAAAATACACGGGATGGTATTTTCTTGTGAAGAGGGGCACATTATTTTTTGTTTCCCAGGGGCGCCGGATATTTTATGGCGGCCCTGGGCGCGAGAAACCCATTTGTGGGCGAATTATTTAATAAAGTTTTTCAGATATTTTCTGTGACGTTAAGTTAAACCCTGTGCATAAACACCTTTGAGCTTCTCCCTTTACCAACCAAAAAGTTCTTGGGCGAATAGCCCATTCAAGATTATTTTAATATCTCAGTTAAGTATGTGACTTAACCTTCTGGTACTCCCAATCTCATAGACCCGGAGCATATATATGCTCCGGGTCTATGGGACTGAGTGCCGGAAGGTTAAGTCGCATACTTAACTGAGATATTAAAAAAATCTTGAATGGGAAAGGATATGAAAACGTTATTTCGTATTAATGAATTAAAATTTGACACTGTTTATTTATTGTATACTTCTTGGTATGGATCACTCTGAAAATTCTATGTGCTTTCCCTAATAAAAGTACATAACTGTAACCATTATAAAACAATAGTTTCGAATTAAACTTTAGCTTGTAACCCTTCTGAATCTAGCAAACATTTCATTGTAGCAGTTTAGTTTTATAACTCGTACATGTAAAATATACCGATTTTTATTTACAGATGTGGTAAATGCCGCAGATATATGAAATATATCCAAGCGAAACCGCAACGTCTCCATTGCTCTCAGTGCGACGAAACATATTCCCTACCGCAAAACGGTAATATTCGACTCTTTAAGGAACTTAAGTGCCCATTGGATGATTTCGAATTGTTGTCCTGGACTATGGGGAATAAGGGAAAGAGTTTCCCTTTCTGTCCTTATTGTTATAACAATTCTCCGTTCAGGTATGTGCATATTAATATTTTCAAGATTGACTGAAACTACTTAAGGATTTCGGAATTTGTAAGAAAAAATATGTGTACATTTAATAAATTATAACTTTGATGCATCATCCTGTATATAACAATGATATTTTCAAGAAAATTATTTTAAAAGGTGCTCCTTATCAGTCTACATATACCTGAAAACAATTGTTATAGCCGACGCGTTCATTGCGAGACATCCAGTATAAACTATTTTTGCAGCGCATTCAGAAATATTTATCCTTGTTATTTAAATCTAGATCGCATAACATTATAAAACCCTCAGCTACGGGGTAACAGTTCCGTGGTATATCGTGGTATAGAAGTTTCATCCATCAGATGTTCTGGATAGTTGGCTGGAGGGTAGCATAGCTGCAGACACTTAGGCCTCCATCAGATGTTAGTTGGATTGATTTTTAGTTTCCTTACTAGTAGCGTTGATTGAAGTATTTATGCCCAATACTTCAATCAATGCTAGTAGTGAATTTTGTATCACCGAGAATTGATTCTAGTATTTTTATTTTTACATAGAAATGAATATGTAATAAAAAAACTCACAAGTTCCTTTAGATACTAACCTGTTAAAATAATTGTATTCATCTTGCAGAGACATGAAGAAAGGAAGTGGATGCAATGCATGCACTCACCCCACATGCGCCCATGCTTTAAATAGCAACGGAATCTCCAGTTGTATAGAATGCGAGTTCGGTATTTTAGTTCTAGACCCTTCATCAGCACCTAAATGGAAGCTCGGCTGCAATAAGTACGTTGCAAGTCTAGAAACAACAACAAACCCTAAAACCATTCTAATATTCCAGATGTGACATAATCATCCATTTATTCGACGACGCGCAAAAGATTACAGTCGAGGACGACGTGTGCGAGTGCGGCACCCAGCTGGTCACCGTAAAATACGCCCCTGAAAAAACCAAACTACCCAAAGACGCCACCGAAATGTCCGGCTGCGTCTTCTGCCATCCCGACTTCATCCGGCTCGTCGACAAACACAAAGCGATCGTCAGCAGGCCCAAGATGCGCGTGTTCCGCGGCGGCAAGGGAGGTCGGGGTAGAGGCAGAGGCAGGCCCAAACAACCCAAGGACAAAATGGCCCAACTCGCCGCCTACTTCGTATAGCATCCAACAAAAAACAACTGAATTAAACATTTGAGTATATATATATTTTTTATTGAACACAACAAGTTTTGAATGTAAATGTATTTGTATTATTTTTTTATTTGTTAATACATAATTATATACTGATAGAGTGAAACACATTTAACCCACAGAACTTCGTTGAATGCTAGATAAGTATCAAAAGGATCTTGAATATAACAATCAAGACAGGCACAAAGTTCGGTTTTTTTTTGTTTTTGTTCACACCATAAACATGGTAAATGATTTTGTCTATCATACCACCCTTTTTTTTTCATTAAAAGATACAACTAGAAACAGATGCGCAAATAATTTATATGTTTAGGATTTGAATCACTTGCTCATCCGTACTATCTAACTCATCACAAATGTTTTGCCACTTATAAACGATTGATTTAAAAAATATACAACTAATAAATTAATTCAGTAGAAAAGTGTTTTTTTTAAACCTCATTTTTTTCTAATTAAATTTTATGTACAAGATATTTTTTTTTAAATGTTTATTATTTGTCAGCTCAAGTATTCTATAGTTATATAATCTATATGAAATCGAGTTTCTTTTATATAGATTATTCATCCGCCTATAGATATGAAAAATAGTTTAAATTTCTAGCTAGGTAACTTTTCTAGTAGGAAAAAAGCTACTAGTAGGTTCAAAACTGTTTTTGTTTTTAAATATCTAAACAATAAAAGAGGCGAAGGCTGTTTTGAAGCTACCAGTAGAACAAACAAAGATTTCTGCCTTAATTTCATGTTAACAGCGTTAAAACGACGAGTTTTGTTTATTCTCCTTTTTAATTGCGGTTTTATTCTATCTCCTCTTAAGCTAAATGCGACTAGTCAAGCAAATCATCTCTCTTCAGTATACCCTTTTTACCATTAGATAAATTGTAAGCAAATCTAGCTATAAATGATATAAAATCTTTTATAAACAACATTTCAAATTTAATATTGGTTCCGTATATAAACAAATTATTTCACCATATTTTTTTTTTACAATTATAATACTGCAGGCTATAAAAAGTTCGTCAAATGCTAACAGATTTATAATTAGTTGATGATCGAAAGGTAAGTAAGATTATAAATGGAAATGCGCTATTTATTTATTTAATGTATGTGCAATTTTTTTTTTTCGAAAAAAAAACATTCGTGTTAGTGTTGTATAATTATAAGTTGTTGTGACTAATGACAGTATAAGGTTTCTACCCTCACGGTATAAGCTTCCCCAAGTTTTTCCACTTGTCTCTGTTCTGAGCCTTTTGATACCGATTGAGTCCTGCCGTACGTTTTAAGTCATCGCTCCATCTCATCTGCGGCCGATACGTAGCATACAGAATTATGTAGATTCATAGTCTAAATTTGAAAAATCATTTCTGAACTGAGCTTTACAATTACTATTTCTAACAATTTATCGGTTGCTCAAAAAATAATTTAGCAGTGGTTGATAATTGTCCTGCTTTATTTTTTGATAGCTACATATCTGCACAAGATAACGACCAAGATTCTTAAGTTGGATTTTGAGAAATTAATATTTTGGAATCGGCCCTACAAATTTAAATAATCTTCGATTAGTTAAATCATGTATCGCACAATGATTAATAGCCGTCCTCATTGATTTTGAGGGAGCTACATCTCTCCACAGTTCATAATGATCTTGAAATAATTTAGATTCTCGATTCTAGAAGTCGAATTTTAAGAATATATTTTTTGAATAGTGCTTAAAATTCAATTTTCCAAGAAATGCTTCCAATAGTAGGTACTTAGCGGTGATTGACAGTCCTAATTTAGTTTCGGATAGATCTTGAAACAAAACAAAATAACATCTATCTTTGTAGTTATTAGCGCTAGGACTTTTCCGATGGCAAAGGAAGAAGCAGAGGAGTGTAATCGCCCTTAACTTCACACTGCACTTCACTATTTCTTTCAAAAATTGATTTTTTTAATAATTTAAATAATTGAACCTTAACATTATTATCAAACATTATCAAGAAAAAGATTGATTTATACCCATCCTGATTAATTTTCTGTTGACTGCCATCTTAACATATCATAGTGGTATCAGAAATTATTTCGAGTTTTGAAAGACATTTTGAGCAAATAAAGATTATTGTATAAGAAAACGTATTTATTATTTAGAATTAAAAATCTCACGTACTAGTTGAGGTTGACTGTGATTACCAAGCATGTTTTAGCCAATTTGTTAACACGAATTCTTTTCCATCGAAAAATCTATTGCACATACCCCAACATCTCGAAAAATGTAGTATCTATCTTAAAAATGCGAATGACTAAGAAAATCTATTATCACCCCGTAAAGTTATCATATGTTTCAAGATATTTGCAAGTGAGCGTTTTACATTTTCTCTTCCATCTGTTAGCAAATGAGCGGTCATATATTTTTCACCTATTTAGCTTGTTTACGTTTTTTTTTTGTTAGTTATTTTAAATTACGCTATGACTTAAAAGTACATGGATGGTTCGTCTTGAATGATTATTACATAATAATATGTACACTGAAATTGTGCTCTTCGACAATGAGTTTTGTAGCAAAAGTAAAGCGAACAACAGGTCAGATAGTCCATACCTGAACTTTCTCTGCGACGACACACCAACTAGCGTGATCATAGTAGGAGGAAATAATATGTAAATTTTCTACGTATTTCTCTATCAGTTGGTCCAATTCACCTTCCCTAAATACGTGATAATATCTATGATAAGTGATTTCGCCTCCGATGTTATCGGACGGCAGTGATTCCTGCGATGTATCACTCAGCGAGGGGATTAAATTGCTTTTATCATTGGTGTGCCGGATGCTCAGCTCGGATTTTTCATCGAAGGATGCGCGTTGGTCAACCGTGAGTTTGGTTTTAATGGTTTTCCATTCCGGGCAGGAGGCTAATGAGGCAGTGCTGCCCCCGTCGCTATACCTACTTACTGAGTTCGTGTCCTTATCCTTATCAGAGAAGCCTTCTGTTGATTCAATTGAGTGCCCGAAATGCAGGGAGTTGTTCACACTGGATGATTTGGTTGAGTTGGGGCTGCTTCCTTTTTCCGAATCGCACGAGTCGATTGATGTACAGTTTTTGGTGAGTTTGGGTTGTTCTAGGGTAACAGTTTCGGGTTCACTCACGTCGCACGGTTTATTCACATCTATAAGTGGCACTTTAATATTATTCTTCCGCGTCTCGTAGCGCTTTCGTTTGCACAGACAGTTAACTTGCTTACATTTCGTACAGCTATACTGTTTATCACTAGCACTTAATTTAGCTAAATACTCGTTTTGCTTTTGGATTTCTGCGCTTAGTTTGGAAAGATCTTGTAGTTCTTCGCTTAATCTATGTATGTAGGGGTCGTCGATATGTTCAAGCGATGTACCAGCCTCGCGCCGCTTCAGTTTTTCTTGGTATTGATCGATTTCGCGTAATAATTTTTCGCTGAGTTTATCCGCGAAATCGGTTAAATGTTTGTGACACTCCTCATTCCAGTTGGGCTCCTCTTGGCTCAGCAGCGGCGTGCAGTCCGTTGAATACTCGCGTTCCATCACAGATTTCATCTCGACAGTCTTTATTTCTCTCCGTTTGGCTCGTGGACTGGACTTGATAACTTTCTCAACGGCGCTATCTAAGGAGCTGGCTACGTCCGCTGCGGCTTCGAGCAGGGTCATCGATTTTTCTTCCTTGCGCACGTCGGGAAACGTGAATTTTCGCTTCGGGTCTAAATGTACGCTGATTACGCTGTCCACGGAGTCGGGCGAGGACACCGCGCTGGAATCACTATCTTTGTCATCTGTTTCCGGGTTGAATAACTCGAGTGAAAGTAGTTTCGGCAGGGGTTTTGCGATGCTCTCAACTTTGCCGTTGCTTACGGATGAGTGCCGGACAATGGGGAAATTGTGTTTGCTAATACGCGTTCCAAAACCCGGTTTGGAGTTTAATAACTCTTTAATCTTTTTTAGCTTGTCTTCATCGCCTTCGGTGGTTTTCGGGGAATCGAGTTTCGTGATTGGAGCAGTTTTTTTGAATTTCGGTATGGGTTGTACTGTATATTTCTGTGCTAAGGATTCTAGTTTCGGTTTTTGTACTGTGCTCTTCGTTTGGTCCGTTATTTTCGAATCGGTTGGGGAGAGGACGTCGAATTTGGATACTGTACTCGGTTTAGGCGAACTTAATTGTTTAGTTAATGGGTAAATGCTGAGAGGCATTTGTTTAATTCTAGGGCTAGTAGGGCAGGATGATTGTTTTATTCGTGGTGAATTGGGGACGGATGTGTTGACTCGAGGGGATGTAGGGCCTGGGGATAGAGTTGGAGACATGGGATTTGATTTAGGAACGAAAATAACGGATGCAAAGCTATCCTCCGAGTCCACACTTGTGTCGCTTTGTAAACTACTGTCTTTCGATGAGTCGGAGCCGTCCTCTTTCGAGGGGCGGCGTTCGGTCGTTTCGGTTGTCGTTTCGACCACTTTCTTCGTGGATATTACAGTCTCATCTTCCGGAATTGTCGGCGATATCATCTCAGAGCTTTTCCAGTTTTGGAACATCCGGACGAAGCCGTTTTTCAACGACGACCCAGTCACTCTGTCTATGTTGGTGCTTTTAATTTTATTGGTGAATCCGGTTTTGATGAGTTGCAATCTCTTGGCAGTCGATGTTGAAAATAAGCTATCTCTAATATTATCCAATGAGTAGTTTCGTTGGTAAATTAGATCTTCATTCAACGAAGCTTGCTTATGTATGTGCCGTCGCAATGTCTCTTTCTCTTGTAAACGATCGGTCGACATAAGTTCTTCGTTTAATGAACGTTGTTTTAGCACGCTACGTCTAACGTACCTACTAGATTCTATTTTAATATCAGGAAGTACCGGTTGTATTTCCGTTGGTTTATCTAAAGCTTCTTCGGCGTCTTCATCGCATATCGATTTCTTCTGTTTCACTAATTTCGGTTTTGGTCTATTTAGACTTCTGGTGGATTGTGTTCGGCTATTTTGGTTCGAGTCTGTGGGCGCAGGCTCCTGTATACTAGGGATACTCGAGTTCGATCTAATTATATTATTGTTTTCTACTGCAGTCATATTCGTCATACTTCGCGATTTTAGATTGTATATATCGTTGATTAGTTGCGACGAGGGGAATGTTTGTCGGCGTTGAGGCATTTCGTCATCGTCCACGCGTCGCAGTTCAATCGGCAGGTCTTGAGCGTTTTCGCACTCACAACACTCGCAGCCATCAGGGTCGTACCGTTGCGGGGGTGGGTCTTTTGCACAATTCGTTAAGGTGTCCAAAAACCACGGCCGGTGCACCCCCATTCGTCTGCCTCCAGCTAGTTTCTGGATGGCCCTACGAACGAAACTATAACACGTTTCGTTCGGGCTTGATAAACTTGAGCTGCTTGGAGAGGAATTTGTTTTTGGGTCTATTGAGCGGCCGCGATGTCTCGTCTTACCACGTTTTTTAGTTCTATAACAAATACATCAATCATTACAAAGTTCATATCAACATTTCAATGCTTTACCTATTTGACTTGCTTGATTCACTATCCGATGTTTGACTATAAGCGTGATATGGTAGATGACAGTCATCTTCCGATGTATTCGTCGTAGATGTTAATTCCAGTGACGGAGTGCTAAGTTGTTGTGGCCTATGCCAAGGTACTAGGACGTCCTGCGATTCGAACTTTCTATGACTCTGTTCCATCGCCCAAACAGATATAATTAGGCGGCCACCTATCCTCAAAACCCTTGCGAGTTCCCGCAAAGCACATACACGTCTTTCCGTAGTTGCGAAATGGTGCACGACTGCGATGGATAAAACAGCATCCATGCTTTCATCACGAAATGGCAGAGCTAAATTATCCATTACCATTACCTACAAAATAATTATTACATTTCAGATAACAATTATACACATAGGTCTTCTCTCCTACAAACGGACTTGATCTATTAGCAAGATCAATCACAAATGTTTTGATTGACATGTCAATTAGTCACTAGCTATAATAGTAATAACTAGTAATAATAATACTATAATAATAATATTATCTATAATATAATAGTATTAGTAATAACTAATAATAGTAGTAACTGCATACAAACCTCTTTTTCTTTCTCCCTCGCAACTTCACTTAGCCTCTTACATTTTTCACCACCAATATTGAAAATTGAAGTGCTAACGTTTAGGTACTTTCCATTTCCGCATCCTACAAAAATACATCAGAATAAGCATATTTTTAAATCTCATTTTTGTCCCGAATACAGCAAGGAAAGTTATTGCGAAAAAGCATAACTATTTTTTTTAGAAATTGTCTGGGATATATGCTTTGTGCACACACGTGTCTGTCCTGCTTAACAATTTTAATTAAATGGTGATATGAATTCGCTCAGATTAGAAATCTGGTAATAACTAACACTTGGTTCAAACTACCAAAAAGAAGGCTATACACCTGGACATCCCCAAGGCATAGATCAGATAATATAGGTCGAAATCAGATAGACTATCTTCTAATTAACAAAAGATATAGGAACGCCATTCGCACAGTCAAAACATACCCGGGAGTAGATGTCGGGTCGGATCACAATCCCCTTATCGCCATCCTACAAATCAAACTGATAAGAGTCCAAATAAAATGTTGAAATCAGAAATTAAAAACCACTATGCTTCGAGATGAAGAAATAAGACAAAGCGTGAAGACGAACATGAACGAAAATCTCGGATAAATCATGTAACAAGTTATAGGCACCAATGTGGATGTGGATGAGACATGGGGCAACATAAAAGGAGCTCTGTGGGACGGCAGTAACGATAAATTGAAACAGAAAAACAACGCCCAACCCCCAAAAGAACAATGGATGACAGATGAAATTTTGGCAAGAATAGAAAAGAGAAAACTATACAAAAACAAGGATAGACATAAATACAAAGAAATCCAATAAGAAATACAAAAAAAAATTACAGAAGCTAAAGAAACATTTATGAGAAACCAATGTGAGGAGATAGAATCGCTTCAGTTGAGGTATGATTCATTTAACTTACATAAAAGGATCAAAGAATTCACTGGCATGGGAAAGAAGAAACATACTGGTATAATAAAAGATAACAACGGTTATATTATAGTGGACATAGAGAAAAAGATCAAAAGATGGAAGGAATACATACAACAACTATTTGAAGACACCAGAAATGAAATAGAGATAAAAGAAACGTCGCAAGGACCAAGAATAACAGCCGAAGAAGTAATGTATGCTATCAAGAACTTAAAAGATAGAAAGGCAATAGGACGAGATGAAATATCAGTCGATATTCTTAAACTAATTGAGGAAGAGAATATTAGCATATTGGTAAATCTATATAATACCATATATACGACTGGAATCATACAACAAGAATGGTTAAAATCTACATTCTCTATATTACCAAAAAAAAACACAACGCAAGGGAGTGCTAAGATTTTAGAACAATAAGCATGATGAGTCACACATTAAAGGTTTTTCTAAAAATCATTCACAGACGCATTTACAAGAAATTAGAAACAGATATCAGTGAGACACTGTTCGGATTTCGAAATAATCTAGGCACAAGAGAGGTTCTATTTGGAATGAATGTTATAATCTAACGATGTCTTGATATGAACGTAGATTTATTTATAGGCTTCATCGACTACGAGAAAGCCTTTGATAAAGTTAAACATGATTCGTTAATGGAAATAGTACAGCAGAAGGGCCTAGACTACAGTGACGTCCGAATAATAAAAACTTTGTACTGGAATCAGAAAGCACAAATAAATGTTGAAGGACATAACTCTGAAGAATTGGATATCCGACGGGGAGTCCGTCAAGGATGCATACTATCACCGGTTCTATTTAATATGTACTCAGAATGATTATTCAAAGAAGCCATCAATGATGACTCGGGTGGAGTAATCATAAACGGCCAAGTTATCAATAACATACGATACGCAGACGACACTGCGATAATAGCAACATCTATCTGCCAGCTTCAGAAAATGATGCAAGACATAAATACGACTAGCCAATCCTATGGGCTCAAAATGAATTTGAAGAAAACTAAATTTATGGTTGGAAATAAAACCAATGTTAATAATATACCAGTAATACTAGTAAATAACACCACAATCGAAAATTTTAGAAGCTACCAATACTTAGGAACACGTATTGAAGACAATAACGACCAAACCACAGAAGTGTACAAACGTATAGAAATAGCAAGAGCAATTTTCGTCAAAATGAAAAATCTTTTCTCAAATAGGAATCTCAATCTAGCCTTGAGAATCCGAATAATTCGGTGTTACATTTTTTCAACACTACTGTATGGGATGGAAGCATGGACATTAAAGAAAAATAACATAAAAAAAACTAGAGTCGTTTGAGATGTGGATCTATCGCCGCATGCTCAAGTTATCCTGGACGGACCTAGTAAACAACGAAGAAGTCATGCGAAGAATGCATAAAGAAAAGGAACTGATCCTTACTATAAAAACACGAAAGATAGAGTATTTGGGACACATCACCCGGGGAGAGAGGTACTCTATTCTCCAACTGATCATGCAAGGAAAAATACAAGGAAGTAGAAACATTGGGCGTCGCAGAACCTCATGGTTAAAGAACCTTAGAGAATGGTACGGACAAACATCGGTCGGACTATTTAGAGCTGCAGCGTCAATGATTGGAGTCGCGAACAACGCAGAAGTCATGCGAAGAATGCATAAAGAAAAGGAACTGATCCTTACTATCAAAACACGAAAGCTAGAGTACTTGGGACACATCACCCGGGAAGAGAGAGACTATTCTTCAACTGATCATACAAGGAAAAATACAAGGAAGAAGAAGCATTGGGCGTCACAGAACCTTATGGTTAAAGAACCTTAGAGAATGGTACGGACAGACATCGGTCGTACTATTTAGAGCTTCAGTGAAGATTAGAATCGCCATGATCATTGCCAACCTCCGATAGGAGACGGCACCACAAGCAGAAGAAGGTGATACGAAGTAAATTTGGCACTTAGCTTCAAAATGAGGCATTGTTTGTTAATGTTGGTCAATTAATAAAGTCTCAGTGATTGATTACATTTGCAGGTTCAGTGGAGTTCGAGAGAGGTGGTAAGAAGGGAGGAGTTCTTGTAGAATGAATGGCACTAGGACAATGATGACGAGTTGAAGGCAGAAGCGTACAAAATGTTACCAATGGAATTGGTAAGGGAGACGGCTATTGAAGTTAGTCAATAGAGTGTGGAGTGGGGCGATGAAGCTGCCGGACGAGTGGCATGTGGGGACGGTGGTTCAAATTTATAAACAAGGAGTAGCCTCACAGGTGAACAATTAAGTGTGGGGTACAAGTTAACGACAACAATGGTGAAAAACAGACTGGAAGGTGAAGTGGAGACTTGAGGGTTGCTGCTGAAAAGTCAGGGTAGATTTTAAAAAAGGAAGAGGGATCAGGAACCAAATTTTTACAAGAATTAAATAATTCGGAAATTCTTGTATATCTATCTACATACCGACATCGCAAATAATCGAGCCGGGCTCCAGTCCTTCGATGAACTCCTTCACGCGCGGCCATGGCCGACTCCTGGGGTTGTCGCTGAACTGCTCGTAGACGTCGTGCACGTAGGCTTGCTCAAGTGCCACACTCCTGGCCACTCTTTCATTGGACATCTTCCACCTGCGACACAACGATTCATTGCATATTTGCAGCCTGTGCGCGCTGCGGAGGACGCTATTAAGTTGATTTTTTTCGCGCACACGTTGCGCTCGTATAACTTCTTACATATATTTCAAGTTCGGCAAACATATGTTGCGCGCACACCGTGTTCACTCGTTCGATTTTCCGTGATATATTGCCCGACGAACATATATCAAATGTATTTTAATGGAAAGTTTGGATGGTGCGGAATATTGAATCGAAACTGTATCTTCAATATAAAACAGCTGTATATTTTAGTATCATAAATACTTTGTATTAGTTATAAAGAGTTCCTGAAATTTTCAATTGATACATTTTTTTTATTCGTAATGTCGTAATGTCGTAATGTTATTTAATGTTAAAGTCAAAGTCCTTCTGAGTAGCTGCACAATATTTCGTTATGTGCAGCTATTCGGAAGGACTTTGACATTAAATAATATGAAGACTAGCAAACTACGTGACTAATCAGCTCGACAGAAACGCGATTAATAACAATTTTCATAATTACTCTTCCGTGCGGCCTAAAGAGGAAAAAGATGGAAATTACGTGGCCTACATGAGAAGATTTAGGAGTGCAAGCGGAACTTGTGCGAATTTGAATTTGAAATTCACCCCATCATTGATGAGGGCGTCGCACGAAAATAGCAGGACGAAACGGTCGATGATACTACTATCACTAATTTACAATAAATTAAGATGGTAAACTAAATAATTGTAGGAACAATTAGAAAGTAATTCTCAGTGCATATTTTAAATTCATCTTAACGTATGTAATATTTTTTTCTTTCCACTTATAATTATTAATAATTAATTTACGCATAATTATATGCTATAATAATACTAGATGAATTTTAAAAAAACCCTGCAAATTCCTATCAACCGCCCCTGGTAGATCAGTATAATCAATCATTTCCCTATAGTCAAATTTATGCAAATGCAAAATTGTGTTGGCGGATCGCTTTTTATGAAAACTGTTCAGATTGATGGTGTTTGGAAATGCGGGCGCGCTCGTTAGTTTCAAGTTGTCTCTTGTATGGGCTGGTATGGGGGAGGGCCGTTATCATTTCGTTATTAAAATAAACTCGGAGACGGTGGAAAGCGCAGGAGGGTATTGATGGTCGGTTATTACGGAGCACACAATTTTATCTCAAACCTGACCTATAACGATCCGCGGGTGCATTGCCCTGAAATGGCACAATTCGGCGAGGGTGTGCGGAGGTAGGATGGTTGAAATGGAAACGGAAACAGCAAATTAAAATATTTTAATAACATTGAGTGGTGCAGTGGATAGGTTCTGAAGTTATTTCGAGTTCTACTGAATGAAACAACTCAATGTGATGAAAACAGATACTGAAACTAACTGAAGAGGCAGAAAAAAAAATTGATTTCTCTGGAGAAAACGTTGCCCTGATTATGTCGTCCTTCTCAGATAATATTAATAATAATGGATAATAAAATGTTGGCCTAACATTTATTTTAATTATTAGTTCTTGGGAAAATCTAGTTAATTTTTAAGTAATCCAGCACTATAAAAAAAACTTCTATTTTTATTGGGCTATTAGCCGTGAGGCTTTTCCGCCGGTCAAGGGAGAAGCTCAGAGGAGTTTAATCTCTCGGTATTTACCTTAACTTAACAGAAAACCTCTGAAAAACTGTGAAAGGTGATTCGCGAAAATTCGGCCCTTTGTGGTTCGGGAGCCTGAGTTCGAACCCCAACGGGGAGAATTTTCGCGAATCACAATGCTCAGTACGAGACGGACGACGCCTCTAACCACTCGGCCACTGAGCTGGGTCCAGCAGTATATTAGATCAAGGTTTTTTTAACGGAAAATATCGGTATTTAAAAGTGACTTTTAAATACCGATATTTATCGATAAAAAAAGGTCCGGGATCCAGGTTTTGCAATCAGGGGGTATGTTTATTATTACAATCTCATCAAGATTGATTTTATATTGACCTAATATACTGCTGGATTACTTAAAACTTAACTAGACTTCCCCAAGAACTAATGACTAAAAAAAATGTCCATGCCAACATTTTATTATGCAAAAAGTGACTTTTAAATACCGATATTCATCGATAAAATACCTGTATTTCGGTATTTGCAGTATTAGTCAGTTTCTGGATTAAAGTAAATATATTTTAACCCTTAAATGCAGAATTTTTTTAAATTGATATTAAATAATATTAATTGCTATTAAATAATATTAATTGCTATTAAATAATATTAATTGCTATTAAATAATATTAATTGCTATTAAATAATATTAATTGATATTAAATAATATTAATTGATATTTAATAAGAAGCCATCGAAGGCAACATGAATATGAAAGTTCTCCGATCGGAAAGAACAAAGGGAAAGTCGCTAATCTACAAAATTAATAACCAACAAGGACAAGTTGTGACAGAGAGGGAACAGATTACATCCACTATTCAGCAGTTTTACCAAGGACTCTACAGCCAATCTGTACCTAAGCCAAGACGTATAGATCAGGTAGTCCTGAATGTGGGCTCCGAGGAAATCCCGGAGATTGATACTGTAGAGTTGAGAATGGCACTAAAGCAAATGAAAACCCGAAAGGCCCCAGGAGAAGACCGCCTTACAACAGAAATGTTGAAGAATGGGCAACTCTGGAAAAAAACATTGATTACCATTCTTTACAAATGCGTGGAGGAGGGAAAAATTCCCGATACCTGGAGAAATGCCGAGGTGGTAATTCTCTTCAAAAAGGGCGACCGAACCAACAACTATAGACCGATCAGTCTTTTGTCCGTTTTGTATAAGCTTCTTACAAAAATCATAACCAACTGACTCAACAAAAAGTTTGATTTCTACCAGCCACTGGAGTAGGCCGGGTTCCGAAGCGGCTATAGCACAACGGATAACATTCAAAGAGTGCGTACTCTTATTGAAAAGTGTACAGAATATAATATCTCCTTACACCTCGCATTCGTTGACTACAAAAAAGCTTTCGATTCGGTGGAAACCTGGGTGGTACTGGAGGCAATGGGTAAGGCGAGGATTGACTCAAAATATCTACAAAGGTGCTACACTACATGTCAAACGAAATGCAGACGAAAATATGACAAACGAAAAGATTCACATACGGAGAGGGGTAAGACAGGGCGATTCAAAATTATTTACCCTGGCATTAGAAGACGTGTGTAAGAACTTGTCATGGCAACAAAAGGGAGTCAACATAGACGGGAGATTCTTGAGCCATCTCCGATTCGCCGATGGCATTGTGATCATGAGCACCGACCAGGACGAACTTAGGACTATGTTATGTGAACTAAAGGAGGCATCACAGAAGGTAGGCCTAGAAATGAATCTCCAGAAAACAAAGATCATGAATGTCAATATCGATAACCACACACTTCAATTAGTGGAAGAATATATCTATCTTGGATACAACATCAGGTTTCGGATGTTTGTAGAGTGCATGCAGGCGAAAGCTAGAATGGCTTGGGGGATAGCGGACAGAAAATGGTAGAGTTTGTGGGGCGATAGCGTGCAAGATCTGGGATGCGTGTGTAAAACCAATTTTGTTGTATGGAGTGGGGATTGCGAAAGTGGGATGTAATGGAAATGGAACACGGATGTTTACTGAAGAGTCTGAGCACAGCTGGGCCCCGTATATACGGCATGTGGGTGGCTCTGATACCAGCCAGATGCAACCCGGCCATATAGGACCTACAGGCGATGTTCTTGACTCGAAATATGTCGATCTGAGCTAGGTCTCCAAAGATCGACACCTAGGGCGGTGCTGTTACAGGAGATGAATAGGATGAGCATGTGGTGGGAATCGCGTGGGAGGGTAGTAAAGTTTGAAGAAATATTACAAGAGTTGTGTCAGGAGAGATTCGGAAAGTATGGATGACGTGTAGGAGTAGGCCGGAGAGTTGATGGAGAAAGGATAGACGAAGGATGTATGAAATAGTGAGTAAGTATGTAAGTAAGGTGTGGGTAGCGGAAGGGGAAGCCTAGGAACGAAGATAAGAGGAATATTGAGTGTCAAGAACAGTGACTGATTAGAATGGCTGAGAACTCATACAACCCTTGCTATGTAGAGCGGCAAGTGCGGGGGAAACTCCCGAACTACTTAAGCCCTGGTTTCTTAGGAAGCAGTGTCGACAAAAGCGACCGTTTTTGACGTCATTTACACATTAGAAGAAACGTTTTAAGTATGTGTAAATAAATAAAAGCACCATAATCCACAGTAATTCATGACTGTTTCCCATTACATATCAGTAGACCGCTCTCTGCGTTACCACATTTATATAAATACACGTAAAACTTTATTTGTGACGTCAAAAACGTCCGCTTTTATCAGCGCCGCTTCCTAGAAAACCAGGGCTTTAGTCAGGGGAGATTAGAGCAGGAATGACAAAGTCTGCACGACAAGATCGAGGTGTGAGTCAGAAACGAGAGGAAGAAAAGTATATGAATTTTGTGTTTGATACAACATTGCATGTTTATATAACTTTTACTTTATCATACGAATTATGGATAACATTTTGTAATAGCTTGAAAAAAATAATTTCTAGTTTTTGCGCAAATCCTCTTTATTATGTACCTTGATCATTTCAAGACCATCTTTGGAACATATCTGTCCGTTGTCAGTGATAAATGACTTCATCTTAAAAACTGTGAACATTTTGCATTGCTATTATCCTACGAAAATCCGTCTTGATTAGTTTTTGGTGGAAATCAGTCGTTCCATATGACTTATTTAAAAAGGATTAATTAATTTTTTTTAAATAAATATTTAATCTTGACACCCGAAAGGATATAAAGAGATTTTAAAAGATTATATATATATATATATATATATATATATATATATATATAAATAATTTTTGAATACCGTATCATACATTATCAATAATTAATTTTGTTCATACAAAAACTCGAGTGCGAGTTTTTTTTCTTCTCTAATTGACGGATCTCTACGCAGTCTCCACTTTTAAAACGGGTGCCCCCCACATCAAAAACAACTGTCACATTGAAAACACATTTGATATTCAACTCAAATGCACAAATAAAAATTATTGCAATTTTGTGCACCTTTCGCCCACAACTCTGTACCCGTTTCTCCAGCAGCATACGTATTGATCCGTACAATTTCTCCATCTCTTATATTGTCTCTTCTTTTCACCCACATTTCACGCGAATTTGTCAATTTTAAGCGTGTTCATTCACAAATTGTAGCCCGATTCACCTCCTGCCCGCAATCGCGAATAAATTCGATAAAACCAATTAAACCGTCACTCACTCAACGCACGAGAGCAGCCGCATCGATATTCCCCGTTATCGCATTAGTTCCAATATTTTGGAAACATGTAAAGCACGTAATCGATTGCGAAGGTGGAAAATTATCGGTACAACCGCGAATAAGTACGATTGGAAATAAATTATGTTAACCAGCGAAAATAATTTCAATTCGGTACTCACCTATAGTTTCGTTGGTTTATTATTCCGATATTTTGTGTCGTCTAGCTTTATCACAGGCATAATTAGTGTTTAACGTGTGTGTCTTCCTCGGGTTTTACTTGAATTTTAATATCGGAAAGCACTCGGAATGTTGTACATTACTAGACTGATGGTGGAAAACGTTTGACGTCATAAGCATGCGCCCCTAAACAACGCCGTCGCGGCGCATACGATCCTACCACCTAATTAACTTTTTTTTTACCCAGATATCAGAAAGACGTAAAACTAAAATTAATACGGCAATAAGCAAACAATAAAATATAGAATTTAATACCCGTATAAAAATCGAATAACGATAAAAAATATTTTTAGCACAAAATATATCTATATATCTTGAAAGCTCAATAATTTTAATTAATATAATTTTATATATAACTAATTTTAGTTGGGGTGTTTTTTTGTTGTTGTTGTTTAATAACGTTAGGAATAATTTATCACTGAAGATGGGTATCGATTATACGAAAATGTGGGTGTTTTGTCGTCATATCTGCGCACCAATAAGATCCCAGATGGAACGCACGCGTCATCAAGATGTTTTTCCGAGAAGTTGCAGTGATTTCCAGCGAATGAACGTGACGTCAGCAGACGTGAATGGGTTTCCACGGAAACGCCGGCTCGGGGGGGTGTAGAATTTTGATGCATTCTAGCCCCCTCCTGTTATTTATAGTGGTCCGAAATAGACATTGCATCATACACATGGATAGATAAATTTTCGAGAATGGGATTGATAAAGTTTATTGTATCAATCGCTCCATTTGGACTAAATTAGTTTGATTAACCGAGTGGAAGTTTTGCGGATAAAAATAATTACTAGAAAAAATATATTAAATAATTAAGCTTAAAATAAAAACAGCTATGTTTATAGGGCTATCAGCCCAAGAGATTTTCTGCCGAAAAAGACAGAAGCTTAGTGGAAACCCTAGTATTTACCTTAACTTCACAGAAAAACTATGAAGGGTGTTTCTCAAAAATACTAGATATATTATAGGTTGAGTTTGGCTGTAAAAATATATTATTTGACACTATTCGGGAGTGTCTATAACAAAGTATTCAATAAGGATATATTTTTTTTCTTGTAAATCGCCAAGTATTCGGGTGCACAGGAGGGAGTCAAAATGCAACATTATTCTAAAAAGCGATTTTTTGATTTTTTTAATAGTGATCGAGACTTTTTGAGAATTGAGACCTTCTCGAGAACTTGGAATCGAGTACTAAAAACGAGAACCGAGAACAGTATCGAGAACCGAGAACAGTATCGAGAACTTAGACCCGAGAATCAAGACTCAAGAATCGAAACCCGAGAATCGAGACACGGGAATCGAGATTCCAGAATCGAAACCCGAGAATCGAGACCCGAGAATCGAGACCCGAGAATCGAGACTCGAGAATCAAGACTCGAGAATTGAAACCCGAGAATCGAGACCCGAGAATCGAGACCCGAGAACCGAGCACTGAGAACCAAGAACTGAGTATCGAGAACAGAAAAACCGAGAAACCAGAACCGAGACCTGTGGTGAGTATACAAAGGCATTAAATTCAAAATATGTTTTGCCTAGTCGACACGCTTTAACAGATTCGTTTATTCCTGTACAAGTACAATTTATTTTAAACGATTAAAATTCTGGGAAGTCGGTTCTCGGTTAATTAAAGTTCTCAATTTTCTGTTCACGGTTCTCGCTCAAGTTCTCGGTTCTCGATTTTCTGTTCTCGGCTCGCGTTAAGTTCTCGAGAATTTTTAAGAATCAATAAAATCGACTCTTGATAAGAATCGAGAACAGCTGTTCTCTGTTCTCGAAATCTCGGTTAAATTAACGTTCTCGATTTTCGGTTCTCGCCCAAATTCTCGGTTCTCGGTTAATTCGAGTTCTCAATTTTCTGTTCACGGTTCTCGCTTAAGTTCTCGGTTCTCGATTTTCTGTTCTCGGCTCGCGTTCACGTTCTCGAGAAGTTTTAAGAATCAAGAACATCGACTCTTGATAAGAATCGAGAACAGCTGTTCTCGGTTCTCGAAATCTCGGTTAAATTAACGTTCTCGATTTTCGGTTCTCGTCCAAATTCTCGGTTCTCGGTTAATTAACCGAGAACCGAGAACTTGGGCGAGAACCGAAAATCGAGAACGTTAATTTAACCAAGAACTTCAGAGAATTTTAAACATTTAAAATAAATCGTACTTGTAGAGGACGCCCACTAGGTAATTTAATGCCTTTGTATACTCACGAAAGGTATCGGTTCTCGGTTTGAGAACTGTTCTTGGTTCTCGTTTTTTAGTACTCGATTCCAAGTTCTCGATTTCTGAATGTTTTCGAGAACGAAGTTCTTGATTCTCAAAAATTCTCGAGATCGAAGTTCTTGATTCTCAAAAGTTCTCGAAAACGATGTTCTTGATTTTCAAAAGTTCACGAGAACGAAGTTCTTGATTCTCAAAAGTTCTCGAAAACGAAGTTCTTGATTTTCAAAAATTCTCGAGAACGAAGTTCTTGATTCTCAAAATCTCTCGATTCTCCCCATCACGAATTCAGATTTTCAAACCGTTTCCCCAAGACGTCTGATTATCGGTTCTCGGTTTGAAGACTTGTTCTTGGTTCCGTTTTTTAGTACTCGATTCCAAGTTCTCGAATCCTGAATGTTCTCAAGAACGAAGTTTTTGATTCTCAAAAGTTCTCAAAAACGAAGTTTTTGATTCTCAAAAGTTCTCGAGAACGAAGTTCTTGATTCTCAAAAGTTCTCTAGAACGAAGTTCTTGATTCTCAAAAGTTCTCGAAAACGAAGTTCTTGATTCTCAAAATTTCTCGATTCGTCCCATCACGAATTTAGATTTTCAAACCGTTTCCCCAAGACGTCTGATTCTCAAGTTATTTTTGTTTGAAGTGAAAAATAATCATCAAAAAACGATTTCGTGCTACTCAATAAACATTTTTAAACAGTGTCTTCGAAATGCAATAATATTTTAATATAATCTCTTCATTTTAAATTAGATGCATCCATTAGCTACTTATTTTATGGTAATTGTGCTCTATCCAGATATTAAAACCGTTGCTCGCTAAGTCGTCTTGTTCTCTAGATATCCTCGTTTAAAGTGAAAAATTACCATCAAAAACGATTTAGAATCACTATGAAGATCATATATAATGATGTCAATTCTTATTGAATCTCTAATTACTATCATTATTTTTAGCATTGAATTATCACATTATACAACTCTATATACCGTGAAGCGGCATCTATATATGAAAAGTAAGACTATAAAGAGTTTTGTTTCACATTCAAATAAGCAGGATCACAGGAATCACAGAATTTTCACGACAATATTTTTATTATGGCACTAATTGTGTGATTGAATATTCATCTTGTACAACTTTTATGGCGTTTTTAATTATTATTATCTAAGAATCACTAAACTTATGTTTAGTGATTCTTAGATACGACTGCTTACTTATGTAAGCAGTCGTATCTTCTACTTTATATAAGGCGCTTTCGTTTAGCATGATTTATCATTGCTAGTCACCCCCGTGGCGTGCAGTATCGCTCAGGTCTTGCGGTCGGGGGCCGCCGGTTGTAAGGGCCGAGGTAGAATTATGAGCATCGGAAGCGGCAAATAGAACAAGAAACAATAATACCGTACCAGACCAGAGTGATAAACGAAGGGCACTATAACTACAGCATTCGTATTATATAACTTAAGGATGGGATCACGTCAATTCAATTCATATAGCGACAATTGCGATGTTATATTAGTAAAAATTACGTAATGAAATGCCATAGAATTTAATTAAGTTAACACTGTGTCTACAAATTATTTTGTAATAATTCATGACCATATTTCGTAGTTATAGACCGTAAAATACAGCATAAATGAAACGACTATATAACAGTATCTTCTACGTTCTATAACTACGTATCAATTTTCATAAAATATGTTTCAGGGCGAACAATGAAGTGTGTTTTTTAATTTGCATAATTTGGATGCAATCACATTGTCTAGTTTTTATTAAAAACTCAATTCAATTTCACAATTCGCAACATAAAAAAGTATGTGATCATTAACACAAAGGATGAAAATCGATAGACGTCTATAAATCTATCGATTATCATCCTTTGTCACATCTATACTTTTTTGATGATAAAGACGGGAGGTATAGCGCTTGAGAAAGGAATACTTCTTCTCTTAAAGAGAGCTTAAGTGCCTCGAAAAGGGTAAAATTCCTGAGGTTCGGAGAAATGCAGAAGTGATTTTACTTTACAAAAAGGCGACTGTAAGACAATAACAACTACAGATCTATAAGTCTGCTATCCATATTCTACAAACTTTTTACAAAAATTATAACGAACCGTCTGAGTACCAAGTTTGACTTGGCTCTTAAACAAGTGCCTCGAAGAGGGTAAAATTCCTGAGGTTTGGAGAAATGCACAAGTGATTTTACTTTACAAAAAAGGCGACTGTTCTGGATAGTTCTGGATAGTTGGCTGGAGGGTAGCATAGCTACAGACACTTAGGCCTCAAAATGGGCCCATTGTGAAACCTCCCTTTAAGGCTGCTCACTCGTCCCACCAGTCAATTTTGCGTGCAAGCCGCAAAACTCTGGCGGGTGAGGAGCTGCCAATGCTGAGCATACTAGGCCAGCACTCCCCTAGTATTAGATGCCTAGTGTTTACTAGAGCTGGGCAGAGGCACATTACGTGCTCTGCTGTTTCTAGTTCTGCATTGCACCCTCTACATAACGGGCTGTTCACCAGACCCATCGTGTGTAGGTGTTTGTTTAGCCGGCAGTGGCCGGTTAGGATGTTAGTCAATAATTTCAGATTAGTTCTTGATAAGTTAAGGCGGGCCGTGGCTGCAATTTTACAAGGTTGCTTAATTGCTACCTTGGATTGTTTGCAGCCCGGCGTTTCTCGCTATCTTACCTTGTGTAGAGCATGTGTCCTATGCTCTATTATAGTACCTGCAGAAAGTATTTCATCCTCTTGGGTTGTTAGAGGATGTGAGGATCCCTTCCTGGCAAGTTCATCTGCGATTTCGTTCCCCTTGATGCCACTATGTCCTTTTATCCAGCAGAGTTCTAGTTTGTTATATTTAGCTAGCTCCTCCAGGCTGTGCAGACATGAATATAACTCTTTCGACACAAATGTGTTGGCATTTAGTGCATTTAGAGCTGCTTTGTCGGTGAGTATTTGGATATGTTTATCCTTAATATTCCGTTCAGCTAAAATTTGAACACATTTTAGTATTCCTGTTAATTCCGCTTGGAAGACTGTCGTGAGTTTTCCACGTGATGCACTTATCTTGAGATTGAGTTCTGGTGAGAATATTCCATAGCCAGCTCTCGTCTTAGTTTTGGATCCATCAGTATACAAAGGCGACTGTACAGACAATAACAACTATAGACCTATAAGTCTGCTATCCATATTCTACAAACTTTTTACAAAAAATATATGCCAAGTTCGACTTCTATCAGTCGACAGAACAACCCGGATTTAGTAGGGGGTTCAGTACCAACGATTACATCCAAAATATTCGTACGCTGATTGAAAGATGTAATGAATATAACGTTCCGCTCCATCTGACATTTATTGACTATCGGAAGGTGTTTGACACAGTAGAAGCGTGGGCAGTATTGCAAGCCATGGACAGAGCTAGGATTGACTCCAGATACGCAGAAATCATCGAATATACTTACAATCACGCTACCCTTCACGTTAAAATACAAGAAGATCTAGTTACGGGAAAAAATCCAGTCAAAAGAGGTTGATACAATTTCACCTAAACTATTTACTCTCGCGTTGGAAAGTGTCTTTAAAAACTTGCCGTAGGAACAAAAAGGGATTAGCATAGACGGAAAGTATCTAAGCCACCTTCGATTTGCAGATGACATCGTACTGGCAAGTAGTGACAATGATCAGTTAGAGCAGATGATCCAGGAATTGCAACAGGCATCTATGGCTGTGGGTTTAGAGATGAACCTTGACAAAATAAAAATCATGAGCCAAAGTCATATCGCTGCGACCATTAACGGGCACCCACTCGAAGTTGTTGAAGTAGTAGGAATTGCAACAGGCATCATGGCTGTGGCTTTAGAGATGAACCTTTGAAAAAATAAAATCATGAGCCAAAGTCATATCGCTGCGACCATTAACGGGCACCTACTCGAAGTTGTTGAAGAGTACGTGTATCTCAGACACACGATTAAGCTCGGGCAGAAAATCAAACAGCTGAAATTTCGAGAAGAATCGGGCTGTCCTGGGCAGCATTTGGCAAACTAGGGCATATTCTTAAAGAACCAAAAATCCCCATAAACCTCAAGCGTGAGGTCTATAATGCTTGCATACTCCCAGTCACCACGTACGGACTCGAAACTGCAGCAATAACGAAGGGCAGTGCAAACCGGTTGGTTGCCAGAGAGAGATGCAGAGGAGCATCCAGCGCCATTGCGTATGTATGGGGAATAGGAATAAAAACTCCATCTCCTCCTATAATATGCACCAATTCAGTGATATGAGAATATACATGCTCCCTGGGCAACTGATATTTTTAAGGTCTTTTAAAATTAAGAACTTTGGAGACGAAGGGTTTGGTGAGGTAGCGCTTAATGTCTAGAGGATGAGGCATCTAAGCGTGAGGTCCAGGGTAACTGCCCCTCTTGATGCATAGCTTGTTGTAGACTGATTGTCTGAATATACTTACCACGATCCAATTAGTAATTTTTCGATGGTTGTAAATCACATTTTATATTTGAAAGTCTAGGTTAAAGATACTGGTACTGCTGTATCGACATCATACTCTTAACCTCGACGATTTCTCCAAAAAACTAATATGATATTCTATATACAGGGTGTTAGGTAATTCGAGGGCAATCTCTTAAGTGGTGGTAGAGGTGGGTTAATCTAGCAAGAAGTCGTTATTTTAAATTTGTAAATACGTCTTCGTTTAGTAACTAGAGGACTATTAAGTTAACCAATGAGAATAATACAGGGTATTATGTGTATCTATATGTTGTCTTGGAAGAAATAAAGAATATTATTATTATCCTTTTGATGAATAGGATGCAAAGTGGCACATAGGGCAGTGATGTGAAAACTACCAAATTATCACATAATGTAAACGGAGATAACCTAATATCATTGAATTCATGTTCAAAATACCTAAATAAATGATGTTACGAATAAAACATTAATCATTGTTCACAAACAATGGCTAAAACATAAACGAATATATATTTACATAGTACAATGTAAACTCCACGAATACCGGTTTCAAGCCCAGATGAGAAAGGAGCTGAAGAATGAGTATCAACTCGTTAAAATACTGGCTCCGGCTAACAGCACCCAGCAAGGGCCAGTTGTCCTAGAAAAGACCAGGCCTGGTGCAGCCATGAAATCAAGCAAGTGGTAGAGAAGAATAAAGCAGTTTATGCAAAGATCGGACGTATAAGAACCTAAACAGAGAAGTAAATTGGATCATTATACAGGAGAAAAACAAAACATGGGAAATGAAATGTAGGGAGACAGCTACGTAAAAGGATCGTAATCTACAGAGGTATGGCGAGTTTTGAGAAGTATGAAGACTAAAGGATCATTCACAATAAGCGTGGTAGGCGTAACGGTAAGCGTAATTGCAGACATGTATAAAAATGCAGGCGTTTACAGCAGCGCAGTAAAACTATGACAGAACATATCTCTTACCATAATTATCGCATAGCATTACTGTGCAATTCTGAACGTCTCAATTTTTATAGCCATGCAAAACATTGCTTACCGCTACATTACCACTACCGCGCTTATTGTGAATGGCCCATAATTTAGAGAAAATTCTGGGCACAACACATAAATCCGCTGATCGACAATCGACACTTTCGTTAAACAACGTTTGTCATTGCTAGGCGCGTCGGTGGCGTGCAGTATCGCTTAAGTCTTGCGGTCGGTTGTAAGGGCTTAGGTGATGAAACAATAAGCCCGTACCAGCCCAGAGTGATAAACGAAAGGCACTAAAAGTACAATATCGACGGCATAGGCACATGGGGTACTGTCAATTAGAGTGCCTTTCGTTTATCACTCTGGTACGGGCTTATTGTTTCTTGTTCTATTTGCCGCTTCTGATGCGCATACTTCCACCTCGGCCCTTACAACCGACGGCGCACGACCGCAAGACCTGAGCTATACTGTACGCCACAGGGGCGACTAGCAATGATAAACCATGCTAAACGAAAGCGCCTTAGGATAGAACATAGAAAAGGCACTAAAAAATGGCTCGGCAGAACGGGGAATGACCACACGGCCACAATTAAGAACTTGAAAACACCCATACAAAAAAATACCCCACAATTATACTCAGAAAATTGATTCTGCACGACAACTGCAGGGTGCATAAAGCACGAATTGTTCAAGAAGTAGTCAATGAATGCGGCTTTGAGGAATTGACCTTACAGACGTCGCCCCCCGTGACTATTATAGATATTCAAAACTCAAAAGATACATGAAAGGACGTCGTTTTTTATCGATTTACGACTGAATTATAGAATTAGCAAAGACATGGCGTTATTAGAAAAACATTGGAATAAATGTTTTAATGGTTCTTCCATTTTTGTTTGTAGTCTAACATCATGTTTTCATATCATAGATAACATTAAAAAAACACTCCCCTCGTATTACGTGTTGCAAAATATAGTAGTAGCATTGATTGCAGTATTAAATAAATAATATAATCAATGGTAGTAGTCATTCGGGCCACCCGTTCGGAGGTGCTAACCATTGCAGCACAATCGGCATGTTATTAAATATATTTTGTTAATAATATAGCAGTTTGTGAAGGACGTTCGAAGGAGTAATTTAATTCATTCTCCAAATGCAAGAAAGTTATACCTAATATTACCTACTACAGACGCTAATTAAAATCTAATTAACAACCAACAACTAGTTTATCATCCTATAATTTCATGTAATTACATCTATACACACGCAGATGACTATAAAATGCATGAAAATGTGTTTCAAAATAATAGTAGAACATTAAAACAGATGTAATAACAAAATAATAATAACGCATGTAATAAAATTATAGTTATGTTTTTTGTTTCTTTGTATAAATTGTATGAATGTACTGGAGGTAATAAATAAATAAAATAAATGTTTAAGATACTTCAATTACGAACGCACTCAGTAAATTAATGTCTTGTTTCAAGGAAATTCATGTAAAATGTAAATTATATGGCCTTAGAACATTATCATGTCATATATACATAGGGCTGCCATAGGAAAAAACGCTAATACTAGACAAATAGCTTCTAAGCCCCGGACAAAATACATTCATCATACAACACTGATGTCATTCAAAATTCACAAAGGCTTGTGTTTAATATTTATTAATTATATGAGTAAACCCTACAACATATATCCCATTAATAATTTTTTTTTAAATCTAAATTATAATTTTATAACGGTATTAAACAATGTCTAATCTATCTGAGAATAAAATTGTAAAATAATATGGGCCATTTTTATAGACAATGATGTTAAGTAAATTTCAGACGATGGTGATATATTTTTGGAAACATTTTGTCTGAAGTGTCTACTTTTTTATATTAATAAATATATCTTTAATTATTTTTTTTAAATGTTCCTGTTACGAAAATATTACATGTTTGTGTAAATAACGTATTTTGTCGTTTGCTGGGATGCGATTTCTGACAGTTTACGTTTCAAAACGAAGGTTGATGGCCAGTTACAGATTTATATTGATTTGTAACAAATACAATAACGTCTTTGTTTGTAGAGCAGTGGTGGATGTATGCAGACATTCATCCACCACTACAAACAAAGAAGTTAATGTATTTGTTAAAAATCTGTAACTGGCTATCAACCTTCGGGTCCTTCCAGTGACGTAGCGAGCTTAACTCGCGCCCGGGGCATAATACCTTTTTAGCGACCCCCCCCCATCCGAAAACTATATAATATTATATGTAAAATATACGTTTGTGGACCATTTGGCGCCCCTTTGTGAGTAGCACATGGGGCATGATGAACCCCCCTCCCTACGCCTCAGGGTCCTTCAGCCGTGTGTTAGTGTATATTCTTGTCTATGGTGTATATGTATATATGAGTGTCAGAAATACATCGCCGAATGTTCTAAAGTGTCGTTAAGGTGTATGTGAGTTTTTGGACTCAACGACAAATGGTAGCGACTACCCGGACCGGAATTCAAATCCGAGCCGCACCCGTTTATTTAGCGATGGTGCAACCATTATAGTGCAATGGTTTGATGTGTCTCTACATACATTTTTTTAAAAACAATCATAAACTTAAGGTCGTTTTAGACAAGACAATTTCATAGCTCAAAAGTTGTTCAAGAAATGAATTCATATACAATTTGTCCTTGACAAATAGAACGCGTTATATTTTTTCATTCAATTTACCATCCAATTCAATATTTCAAATAATTTGCTGTATAATACGAGATAATTTAGATTGTCTGAAGCATTTTACAGCATATATTATAGGATGTACAATTTATTTGACTTTTGATTAAAAAAAAAGTCAAATTAATCAAGCAAATTATAAATTAATGTAAAATTTGTATAATAGTACACATACTTACTGTCAATTTTTATACAACATAAATAAAATTCCTTGTTATTACACCTTTACATTAAAAATCAATATCACATATTTCTTAACAACACAAATCGTATGCAATATATATATCGCAATAACTTACACCAGTAATCATTTTACGCAAGTAAATCTAAGCAGTAGGTGGAAAATTAAATCAATAACTCGGCGTCGTGTCCATTCTGCATTTGATTTATTTTATATTCATGTAAACGACGTAGATTCTTCGACCAAATCATTTGTACATTAAGTTTTTGTTGTTGTTGTTGCATTAATCTGGAGGGGGGAGAGGTTTTCTACATAGCATTGTTTATAAACAAACAGTTTTATAGTTTTCATCTAAACCAACAACAACATAATGGTGACCAAATCTGAAACAAGTTGCCTCAATATGAAGCACTCCTAAAAAGCTCCGTACACTACGACAGCCTGCGAAATCAGCTGGATGATGAATTCTACAATATAATATGTACACGTTGTAAAAAAAAAATAATACAAAATCGAAACTGGCGCGGCAACTTTTTTTTTTATAGCAAGGTATATAATAAGTCTTGGTTCCACTTAAATACTATTGTGTGCCCTCATAATAGTAACTTGCAAGTAAGTGCAATTTTTGATTATACACTTTTTCTTCTCAATAAATATAAAATTTATGTTTATAATTTTTGTAACAGAAATATAATCGCTTATAGCATGATTTTTTTTTTAAATTCTGGGTATATTTCGACCACTATACAGAAAGAGCACAATAACCTCCGACCGATACGCGATGAATTAAACAGTACCATGAATCTATATAGCACGCAATTTCAAACGCTGATAGTTTGCCTATCAATGTTTTTATTCACGATGTAAAACTTGTGCTTTTTCCCTATCACACCCCAAATCACTGCAATGTTCTCTATTACGATGTTGAACGGCATCGTCAGCAATGCGCCGAATATGCACAGCAGGAACCTGAAAAGCCCGAAGCGGTACACGGTAAACGATTTCACCACCCCAAAAATGTACATGTAAATATTGACGGAGAAAATGAAGGCGCAGAAGAAATCAATCAAGGGCGGACAGGGGATGGGACATAGGGCGGCTAGGACGAGGTTGGAGGTGCACAGGGGCAGCGTCACCCACGAGTAGCACGAGATCGCGAGCAGGATTTTCTTGCGGATCGGCAGCGATTTGGAGTGGACGACCAGCAGGATGCCCTGCAGCCAGCGCTTGCGTTGCTGGATGAAATCGAATAGTGTGAACGGCGATTTTTCCCACATCTCCCCCTCGATGAAATTGAAGCTGTAGCCTTCGGTGTGGGCACGCATGGCGAAGTAACAATCTTCCGCCACCGAGCCATCCAGTCCATTGTCGAATGATACCGCTTTTTCCGCAGCCAACTGCAAATAGAATTAATTGTTCATAATAATTTTAGATTACTCATAATATTGTTTACTACGTATCGCACATATTACTCATAATTGTTATGTATTTTGAACTGATTGTGAAATAATGTTATGCAAATGATAATTAAATCGGTTTTCTGCATGATAAATATGCTTTTATTTTTAAATACAAATTCATTTCTAGAAGCTGTAACAATTATTTTACAAGTGACATTCTAAATTTCATAGAGACCTGCCTGCTCTATGGTCTCTATGAAATTTAGAATGGCACTTGTAAAATAATTGTTGAAGCTTCTATAAATGAATTTGTATTTAAAAAAAAAGCATATATATCTTGCAGAAAACCGATAAGAACATGGGATTTGCAAATTAAAAAAATAAAAATGTTACCAAATACAAAATAAAAGTCAATTATGAAAATATAAAAATACAGTTCACCGAAGAATGACAGGTCACACATTATACAAATTTCGACCATCTCATAGACAATCTACAAAAACTAATTAAAAAGAACACGAAAATAATAAAATTCAGACATCGCGAAGACAATGAATGGATTAATAGCAAAATAATAAACATGATTAAAGAAAGAAACCGGCTATATAAAAAATACAAAAAGAAACCCACAAATACGGATAAAAAAAGAGACTATTGTATACAGAAAAAAACAATAAATAGCAAGGAAACAAGATTACTACAAAAGTAGAATAAACGCAGTAGCAAATAACCCAAAAAAGACATGGAATGAAATCAACAGAATACTACACAAGAACAGCAAACACCGCAGAAAATAAAAACGATTCAGAACAGAGATAGTTTACCAATAAGCAATGAACGACAGAAGCACATGGAAGAAGACATCGGACAACTCAATGGCGAAAGACGTTTTATAACCGATTTTATGGATAATAGTAACTTGCAAGTGATTTTTTCAACATTTTTCAATTACCCTAGATACACGTGCAACCTGGGGAACGAAATAGCAGATGAGCTTGCCAGGAAGGGATCCTCACATCCTCAACTAGAGAATGAAATACGTTCTGCAGTTACTCTATAAAAAATAATAGAGCATAGGACAGATGCTCTTCACAAGGTAAGATGGCGAGAAACGCCGGGCTGCAAGAAATCTAAGGTGGCAATTAGGCAACCTTGTAAAATTACAGCCACGGTCCGCCTTAACTTATCTAGAACTAATCTGAAATTATTGACCAACATCCTAAATGGCCACTGCCGGCTAAACAAACACCTACACACGATGGTGGACAGTCCGTTATGTAGAGGGTGCAATGAAGAACTAAAAACAGCAGGGCATGTAACATGCCTCTGCCCAGCTCTAGTAAACACTAGGCATCTAATACTAGGGGAGTGCTGGCCTAGTATGACCAGCATTGGCAACTCCTCACCCGCCAGAGTTTTACAGCTCGCACACAAAATTGACTGGTGGGACGAGTGAGCAGCCTAAAGGGAGGTTTCGCAATGAGCCCATTTTGAGGCCTAAGTGTCTGTAGCTATCCTAGCCTCCAGCCAACTATCCAGAACTACACTTGCAACCTGAAATAAACATCGGTGGAAATGATACGCTCGTCGACGTTTATTCCAAACTACAGTAGTTACGAGATAAAACTGCGGTGGTTTTTTTTACTGTTTGACTATTGTGATTGTTTAAAATGAACATACATTATATATTTCATAGTGTGACTAGCTATTAATTATATATAGAAGTTGTTATAATTTTTTGCACGAATGATTTATTATTATAATTACCCTATAAATAATTACCTACAGGATTAGATAACCGAAATAACGTATAAATTACCTTTAACGTTGCTGCTATGCACTTATTTAATTGTATATTTTGTCACGCAATGTTTTGTTCGTCAGCGCGCTTATTTATTCTGGCGTTGTTGGCCGGAAGAGGGTGACTGGTCATGCGGGGGTAAAAGCAAACAGTTGTGGGCGTACTATTCTATTTGTTTAGCTGAATGCATGTTTGTGAGGCGGATTTTCAATTTATTAAATGTTCAAAAGATATTTGTTCTAGGAATCTATGCACATACATAATATACACATAATTAATGTGCAGCTATTTTAGGCCCGGATTTACCTATATTCCCCTAGACATTTTTCCCTACCGGGCTATCAGCCGTGAGGCTTTTCCGCCGGTCAAGGGAGAAGCTCAGAGGAGTTTAATCACCCGGTATTTACCTTTACTTCACAGAAAACCTCTGAAAAACTGTGAAAGGTGATTCGCGAAAATTCGCTCCCCGCTGGGGATCGAACTCAGGCTCAGTACGAGACGGACGACGCCTCTAACCACTCGGCCACTGAGCTGGGTAAACAAAATATATTTAATGCAGTAAATAGATAAACTTGTACGAAACAGAGCAGAGTGGAAGAGGTTTACAAGCAAAATTGTATATCGCATGATTGTAGATAATCACTCGACTCTCGACACCTCGACTATTGAATAAGTTTTGCCTGCTGCTGTATAATAAAAACAATACAAACTTTAATGTCGCTTGGTGTGCATATACATTAATGTATCTAATGTAGATTTATGAAGTATATATTACAGTTTTCATCTAACAGTCACTGAATTTATTTATTAAGAAAGACTATGGCCAATAGACATGACACATTGAGGCAGAAATTCAAAGACAAAGACACTAACAAATATATTCTCATGCCATTTTTGCTCTACAAGACAGACAAGACATTCAAAACTGAAACACCCCAAGAAAACACTTTACGGGCATCTTTATGACGACAGAGAGTACGAATATAAAGAGTTTTTGTTGTGTAAATATTATATTAATAATAATATATTATATTAATTATTATTAAACTCCTCTGAGCTGCTCCCTTGACCGGCGGAAAAGCCTCACGGCCGATATCCCTATAAAGATAGAAGTTTTTTTTATTATATTAGGCAGGTTTAATTAAAATATCACCTTATTTACTATAGATACAAGAAACTTTAATTTAATTTAATTTGAACTGTAAGATTATATATAAAAATGTAATGTGGCGGTAATGTATTTGGCCGATAGGCTAAATAAAAATTGATTCTCTTTCTACTTGGCGTTGATTGAAGTATTAGTGAATACTTCAATCAACGAGATGGGTGAGAATTTCACTTATACTCTTTCAAATTAATTATAAGAATTTACATATAGCCTCGTTAGGGAATTAAGACTTATTATAAATAATAATATAAGTGTCAGTGTATTTTTCAAGGCTTTAACTACATGATGCATACATGTGTTAGCATAATCAACAAATATACGGTGGTTGGTTCTACAAACTCATTTTCCACAATGAAAAGTTATCTGTGGAAATTACGACACTCGCTTTATGAAAAAACAATGTGATTCACGCTCGTAAACTGTGCCTGTCGCGGATAAGAACTGTATCAGTGAAAATACATCAAATGCGCAATAAATTATTATTATGAGTAATTCAACTGTGTAAACATTTTGCAAAGTGTTGTGAGAATTGAATCATATCATATCATAACATAAAAAACATACGCACATATGTGAACGATCAATTTTGTAACTTTTATTGAAAATGTAACAGAATTGATGAAATTACTGATTCAGTATCATATCATAACACCCCTCCTGTTCAATCTATACACAAGCGAGTTGGAGGCGGTGCTGAGAGGACAGGCTGGAGGGGTCGTGGTGGGGAGAACCAAGGTGTGGATGCTGGCATATGCGGATGACATAGTATTAGTAGCCAAGAGAGTGGAAGAGATGCAAGAGATGTTGGAAAGAATGGGAAGGTACATGGATAGGAGAGGGCTAGTAGTGAATGTGGAGAAGACTAAATGGATCATGTTTAGGAATAGGGGTAGAAGGGGTAGAGTGGAAGAGCTGAAATGGAAGGGAAGGATGATTGAGAGAGTGAATGTCTTGTGGAGGAGGATTTAGGGTGCATGTGGAAAGTATGCAAGCGAAAGCGAGAATGGCTTGGGGAATAGCGAGAAGGAAATGGGAGAGGTTGTGGGGCGGTAACCTCGTAATGGCGTGCAAGATCTGGGATGCGTGTGTAAAACCTATTCTGTTGTATGGAGTGGAAGTGTGGGGATTGCGTGAGTGGGATGTGATAGAGAGAGAGCAAGGTGTGCTCCTGAAGAGTCTGCTGGGTCTCGAAAGGTCGACACCGAGAGCAGTGCTGTTGCAGGAGACGAATCGTATGAGTATGTGGTGGGAGTCGTGTGTAAGGGTTGTGAAGTTTGAAGAAAGATTGCAGGAATTGGGTGAGGAAAGACTGGTGCGGGAGGTATGGATGAGGTGTAACAGTAGGACGGAGAGGGGTTGGAGAAAGGATAGAGGAAGGATGTATGAAAGAGTGGGTATGTCTGAGGTGTGGGTAGAGGAGAAGCTGAGAGAAATGGGAAGCCTAGGAACTTAGGTAAGAGAGAGATTGAGAGATATTGAGTGGCAAGAACGGCAGACTAGAATGAATTAGAGCTCTTACAACCCTGGCTACGTAGAGTGGCAAGTGAGTGGGAGACTCCCGAGTTACTTAGCCAGGGGTGAGTGGAGCAGGGAGGACAAGGTATGCATGGCAAGAGCGAGGTGTGGGTCAGACGAGAGAGGGAGGAAAGTGTGGATGGGTCTAGGGTACACCGCGTGTGCGCTGTGTAGTAAGGGAAGCGACACGTGGTGGCACCTTCGAAGAATGTGAGGGTGTGAAAGCAGAGTGGGTGGGAGATTGCAGAAAGCTGAATGAATGGTTATGCGAGGATGGGGAAGGCGTGAAAATCTGCAGGAGGCTGACGTGGGAGAGGAAAGCAACAAGGGCAAAGGGAGCGGCGATAGATGGGGGTAATTTGTAATTTTTGGCGGAGCAGTACTTTTATTTATATTGTATTTTTATTTTTATTTTTGTATATTTTTGTTGAGGTTTGTGATGTGGAGGGGCAGTGAGGGAAATGCCAATAAAGGTTTTTTTTTTTTCATATTATAACATTAAAAAAAATACTGAATCAGTCATTTCATCAATTCTGTTACATTTTCAATAAAATGTAACAAAATTGATCCGTCATATATGTGCTTATTTTTTTTATATACATACAGAAGTATTGCATTGTTTCAACAACAAAAAGAAGCGTGTTATGACATGATAAAAAAAACAATGTTCAAAAGTGGGGTGACAAGACTATACACTAGTGTAGAATTCAAGTCGTATGATTACTTGAATTCTACACTAGTGTATAAATAATACGCGCATCTAATGTAAGATGATGAAATTAAGTTCAACCTATTTTACAGCAGATTGCTCTACTTGGAGTCCATCCAAGATATTAGTATTACTCATTCCACCATACCATTAATAATACATAACACGGTCAAGACATTTCAGCAAACGAGCATAGTTAAAGTGACTCCCAAACTTTCATTATTGCACATGTATTTAACGAAATTGTAATAATACTAGTCTCTATCCAGCTCAGTGGTCGAGTGGTTAGAGGCGTCGCACACAGGGGCCGATTCCTGAAACCGTGGCGACCGATTCTCGAAAACGTGGCGGCCGATTCCCGAAAACGTAGCGGCCGATTGCCGAAAACGTGGCCAATATTACTAAACCTTCTTTTAAAAGACCAAATTTTGCTCCTCGGGGGTTTTCGAGGTCGCTGATTACGAATTCCATGTCCGATTTAAAAAATTCAAAATGGCAGATCCAAAATGGCGGATGAAAAAGTTAATTTTTTGGAAATTATGTAGCTCAAAATAACGTACACGGGGGGTTTTGAGGTAACTGAATACAAACCTGATGTAGGATTTAAAAAACTCAAAATGGCGGACAAAAAAAGTAAATTTTGCACATAAATGATTTCAAATTACTTTCAAGGGGAGTTTTGAGGTCCCTGATTACAAATACGATATCGGATTTTCAATACTAAAAATGGCAGACCCAAAATGGCGTACAAAATGTAAATTTTGCAAATACCTTGTTTCGAAATTACTTACACGGGTTTTTGAGTCTGTGGGCCATGTATAAACATCCAACCCCTCTAAACTATGCCGTTAAGCTCTTGGGAATTACCACTACTAATTGCATACTTTACTTTTTCCCAGAATAAAATTTAATGATTTATATTTTGGCCGCTCAAAGGCGATTTGGCCCCAGGTGCGTCGTCCGTCTCGTACTGAGCCTGAGTACGATCCCCAGCAGGGAACGAATTTTCGCCAAATCACCTTCAATCGATGTTTTTCATGTTTCAATTGAAAATATTGTTTATGCAAAATTCCCATCAGGATTTACATAGGTAGATTTGAAATTACTGAGTTTTCAATGTATGATTTAAGACCCCTATTACAACCTTATGGAATTTTCCATAGGAAATATTTTAAATAGAAACATGGTTTTTCATTCTAAATTTCGATGAAAACATGAAAAACCTTTTTACTTTGCGACCGAACTCTCATACGTTATCTACTAATTGGCGTATTATTTTATTTAAATAACTAACCACTCCACTTAAATACGTCCATGCTAATTTCTATTGATTGACAATATTTATTGACGTAGGAGGTTACGCAACGCAATTGATCCCACCACCACACATGTTCTTTTTTTGTGCGATTCCACTCTAGCGTGGTTTTAATTTATGCCATCAGCCGAGCCTATTATATAAAAAATTCAGCACACAAAAAGCGATCCTGGCAGGAAATAATTTGCTACACGTAGCTCTCGGCGCGAACACAACAGATTCGCTTTTCGACGTGCAGGAAACAGGTTTACATTTTATATTCCTGTGCGCGACCCGGCCGGCGAATAATGATTAACGCCGGGCCAGATTAATTTCGACGCGGGCGAATAAATAGAAGCCACCCCGCCGCCCCGCGTGCCGCCGCCAACGTCGTCCAAAAAAACGGCGGCGGCCTTGGAGTAATAGAATTTCGTGGCAGGTGGTGTCGCACTGCGCCAAACAAACCGACGCAAATGTATTGGAAGAAGTGTGACAATTTCAGGCGTTGTTTAATTAACACAATTACGTACATGCGGCGGTGGGCTAATTAGGAGAGGCTGTTTGCGTTGGTTAAATAACGAAATATTCCGCGATGCGTTGTTTCTTAGGTGGATAAGGTGACGTGTTTTATTGTGTGGTTAATTTTGTCAAGAGAATGATAATGATTGTAGGCCTGGAAATACTTGGAATGCATAATTGAGTTGTTATGTTGACTTTAATTGTTTGACTACATGATACAAATTCTGATGAACCAACCTGGTATATATGTTTTTATGGAACATTTTGATTGTTAAATATATGTAAAACAAAAGCAGACAAATACAAAACAAAATACGAACTTCATGGCACTTTGTTTTTAGAATTGTCATAGTTTTATAAACAGTCTGTAATTTTTAGAAACCAATGTATTAAAAATTAATACGGTACAGGTTCAAAAATAATAATGTATGTTACAACATATTTTATACAACAACGGCTATGGAAATTATTAAATAATTTATTTTTGTCTTTGTTACGGTGAGCAAGACATTAACAAATGATTGCTAAAAATTTGGATTTTATTGGTCACCCCAATTGGTCAGTAGAGACCCGCAAACAACCCGCTGTGCTCGCGGTGGTGCGACGCCACGCGGTATAGAGGCTGGGATCACTTAAAAATCGAAAAAAAAACGTACTGAATGACACTTTGTTTTTTGGAAGTGTCATAGTTTTATAAACATTGTGTAATTTTTCAAACCAATGTTGATTTCGGGTTCAAAAATAATAATAATAATTTCAATTTTTGTCGACCAAATAAAAACGGTTACGATCAAAATTTTGGAATTTTCTTTGGCCATCTGGTACACTGATATGTTATGGACAAAAATTAGTAAAAAATTAACAAAACATGTTGCATACTTTTTTTATCGCCCATCCGGGAAAATTGGAATACCGAGTTATAAGGTCGTTTTAGACAAGACAATTTCTTGACTCAAAAGTTAGTCAAGATGCGAGACAATCTAAATTGTCTCGTATCATACAGCAAATGATTTAAAATATTGAATTGGATGGTAGATCGAATTGAAAAATATAACGCGTTCTATTTGTCAAGGACAAATTGTATGGGAGGAGGATATATGAATTCAAATCTTGAACAACTTTTGAGCTAAGATATTGCCGTGTCTAAAACGACCTTTAAACTTAAAAATCGAAAAAAAAAATACAGAAGAAAACGTGCTGAATGGCACATGTTTTTTAGTATTGTCATAGTTTTATAATCAGTGTGTAATTTTTAGAAACCAATGTTATGAATACGGTACTGGTTCAAAAATAATAATGTATGTTACAACATATTTTATACAACAACGCCTATGGAAATTATTAAATAATTTATATTTTCATTTGTTAATGGTGAGCAAGACAGTAAGAAAAAAAAATTGTATTTCATTGGTCACCCCAATTAGTCAGTACAAACTCGCAAACAATCCGCCGTGCTCGCAGTGGTGCGACGCCACATGGTATAAAGGCTAGGATCACTTAAAAATACAAAAAAAAAATATATATATATATATATAATATAAATATATTTTGCAAAATTAACTTGCTTATCCGTAATTTTGGGTCCGCCATTTTGATTTTTTGTTTAATCGGAAATCGGATTTGAAATCGGAGACCTTAAAAACCCCCCGTGTAAGTTATTTTGAACCAAATTATTTGAAAAATTTACTTTTTTGTGGGCCATTTTGGATCCGCCATTTTGAATATTTTTAATCGAACATCGGATTCGTAATCGGCGACCTCGAAAACCTCCGAGGAACACAAATGGGTCTCTTAAAAGAAGGTTTAGTAATATTGGGCTCGTTTTCGTGATTCGGGCCCACTGTGCGCATCGCCGCGCAGTATAGAGGCTTAGGATCTTAAAGGATAACTTCACACCAGTGGCTGGCTTCTTAGCAATGAATGTGAGGGTGTGGAAGCAGAGTGGGTTGGAAAGCTGAATGAATGGTTAGGAGAGGATGGGAAAGGTGTGAAAATCTGCAGGAGGCTGACGTGGGAAAGGAAAGTGGCGATGACAGAGGGGGTGTAGGGTTATTTATGCTGTTACTGTGTATTTTGCTGATTGTTACTTTTATTTTTTATGTATGTAATTATTTTTTTGTTCTTGATAAGCATTGTATATTCAAGGGTTTTTGTATTTTTTTTGCGTTGTCATGCCAAATAAATGTGTTTCTTTTGGCTAGGACCTCCTTTTCTCTACAGTAACAAGTGTTTTTAATGTGCTACCTACCGCAGATTAATGGCTTAATTATGGCATATTTAAATGCAGCATTTGATGAATACTTAAACTACTGGGGCTTATCCCGGTAACTAGCATGTGTGAATTCTTTTTTTTTCTTCATACATACACAACATAATCATAATTACATAGAAAGTAAAATTAATATCAATTATATATCTACAAAAAAAAAGATGGAAGATGGGCTGAAGGCAGAGGCCTTCAAAAAATTAACAGAGGAAGGAAAAGATAAGTTACTGCAGGTTTTGAATAGAGTCTGGAGCGGTGAGGAAGAACTGCCGGAAGAGTGGCGTGTGGGGTGGTGGTCCCGGTACACAAAGGGGGAGCAGCATCGCTCGTAAATAATTATAGGGGTATTACCGTTATGAATGCGGGGTACAAAGCGATGATGACAATGGTGAAAAATAGACTAGCGAGGGAAGTGGATAGAAAAGGGCTGCTGCCGGAATGCCAGGGGGGTTTCAGAAAGGGAAGAGGGACGAGGGAGCAGATTTTCACGCTTGCGAGAATGGTGGAGGAAGCGTTGGAGTGTAAAGGAAGAGTGTATGCGGTGTTTGTGGATTTGAAAGCGGCGTATGATTCAGTTTCTAGAGGAAAGCTCGTGGAGTGTATGGATAGATTGGGGATGGAAGATGAAAGTGTGTAGTGGGTGAGAAGTATATATAAAGAGACGTGGGCAAAATCGAGAGTGAATGGAGAAGTGTCTGAGAAGTTTAGGGTGAATGTGGGTGTAAGGCAAGGGTGCCCGCTAAGCCCCCTTCTGTTCAATCTATACATAAGCGAGTTGGAGGCGGTGCTGAGGAGAGGACAGGCTGGAGGGGTCGTGGTGGGGAGAACCAAGGTGTGGATGCTGGCATATGCGGATGACATAGTATTAGTAGACAAGAGAGTGGAAGAGATGCAAGAGATGTTGGAAACAATGGGAAGGTACATGGATAGGAGAGGGCTAGTAGTGAATGTGGAGAAGACTAAATGGATGATGTTTAGGAATAGGGGTAGAAGGGGTAGAGTGGAAGAGCTGAAATGGAAGGGAAGGATGATTGAGAGAGTGAATGTCTTTAAATATTTGGGTTTCTGGTTTGACAGTGGAGGAGGATTTAGGGTGCATTTGGAAAGTATGCAAGCGAAAGCGAGAATGGCTTGGGGAATAGCGAGAAGGAAATGGGAGAGGTTGTGGGGCGGTAACCTGGTAATGGCGTGCAAGATCTGGGATGCGTGTGTAAAACCTATTCTGTTGTATGGAGTGGAAGTGTGGGGATTGCGCGAGTGGGATGTGATAGAGAGAGAGAGCAAGGTGTGCTCCTGAAGAGTCTGCTGGGTCTCGAAAGGTCGACACCGAGAGCAGTGCTGTTACAGGAGACGAATCGTATGAGTATGTGGTGGGAGTCGCGTGTAAGGGTTGTGAAGTTTGAAGAAAGATTGCAGGCATTGGGTGAGGAAAGACTGGTGCGGGAGGTATGGATGAGGTGTAAGAGTAGGATGAGAGTGGTTGGAGAAAGGATAGAGGAAGGATGTATAAAAGAGTGGGTATGTCTGAGGTGTGGGTAGAGGAGAAGCTGAGAGAAATGGAAAGCCTAGGAACTGAGGTAAGAGAGAGATTGAGAGATATTGAGTGGCAAGAACGGCAGACTAGAATGAATGAGAGCTCTTACAACCCTGGCTACGTAGAGTGGCAAGTGAGTGGGAGACTCCCGAGTTACTTAGCCAGGGGTGAGTGGAGCAGGGAGGACAAGGTATGCATGGCAAGAGCGAGGTGTGGGTCAGACGAGAGAGGGAGGAAAGTGTGGATGGGTCTAGGGTACACCGCGTGTGCGCTGTGTAGTAAGGGAAGCGACACGTGGTGGCACCTTAGCGAAGAATGTGAGGGTGTGAAAGCAGAGTGGATGGGAGACTGCAGAAAGTTGAATGAATGGTTATGCGAGGATGGGGAAGGCGTGAAAATCTGCAGGAGGCTGACGTGGGAGAGGAAAGTGGCAAGGGCAAAGGGAGCGGCGATAGATGGGGGTAATTTGTAATTTTTGGCGGAGTAGTACTTTTATTTATATTGTATTTTTATTTTTATTTTTATATATTTTTGTTGAGGTTTGTGATGTGGAGGGGCAGTGATGGAAATGCCAATAAAGGTATTTTTTTTTATCTACAAAAAAAAGATGAATGGTGATTTCTTCCCTAGGTCCTTGAGGTTTGTGGTATTAAATGTGATTTAAATTTCAAAATTATGTAAATGTTTTAATTCACCTTCATTAATATAAAAATATTCCGGTATTTACGTTATCACCTCCATACAAAAGCAAACACTGTTACGCATATCAATCAATTACAAAATGCGGGTCATGTAATACAAACGACTACACAATAAGTACACGCACATACTACACTAATTATCTGAGGGTCATATATTCAAATTTAAGTTTATCGCACATTAAACGGAGTTTATGTTATGTTCACTAAATAACTATCTAACTGAAATAACGTAATGTCCGTAATTTGAATACATACATATATAATTGAATATGGATATACTACTGGTTCTAATTATAGGGCTACTTGTAAGTTTCTTCCCGTATATTCACAAGAAAAGTGGGTTAGTGTTTAGCGTGACGAAATGTAGAGGGGCGAGATCAAACAAAATTTCAAATTACATCATTACAATTTCGATTTAATGAGTTTACTAAGTACGAAGCACTATAGGTGCTCTCATTTAACAACCCCGTGGCGTGCTGTATCGCCCAAGTTTTGCTTTATAGGAGCGGCAAATAGAACAAGAGACAATAAGCCCGTACCAGCACAGAGTGATATGTATGATTCTAAAAATATCCTATGTACGTACATCATATATACTCTTATAGTAGTCTACATACGTAAGTCTGGAGGACAGCCCGTTATGTAGAGGGTGCAATGAAGAACTAGAAACAGCAGAACATGTAATATGCCTCTGCCCAGCTCTAGTAAATACTAGGCATCTAATACTAGGGGAGTGCTGGCCTAGTATGGCCAGCATTAGCAACTCCTCGCCCGCCACAGTTTTGCAGCTCGCACGCAAAATTGACTGGTGAGACGAGCCTTACGGCGAATCTCGGAATATGAAATACGGTATATGTTGACCTAATCGCGCGGTCTTTTCTAGTCAACTGTTTATAATTTTCTGAAAATATGTTCGGATATTTTTCCAATCTAAGGATGATTTGATACTTTGTTAGGACGAAAAAGTAAATTTTTTGTCTCGAAATAGTTATCGCAAAAGTTATCAATATTTGCATCAGAAAAGTATATATTTACTCCGATTTGTAATCAAAATTCTATAGAAATTTCTATAAGAGATTGCAGTTTCATTTTTCAAGTTTTGATAAATACAATCTGATAATGCTTAAGTACAGTAGTATAGTTTATAGACATCCACGCAATTATCACAAAATGCTTGCATTATGTCGAAATAAATTTATTTCTCTGTGCGCACCCCTCCAGTTTTTCCTGGGGCCGCGGTTTATACACTCCGCAAAAGAAGTAGCAGCAGTTCTGTTAGTCTCACAACTTGTTTTTCGAATAGATTTTCAGCTCGAATCCTCGAATGAGATTTTCGAAAATTCGCCTTAAACAGAGGTTTCACAAGTGTCTGTAGCTATGCCAACTATCCAGAACTGCATACGTAACTAATATTAATAAATAAACTCTAAAAAATCTTTAAAATAAATATATGAACTCCTACATTTAAGTTTTAGTTATTTTGTTCTATATTCAAATCAGTAAATACGATATCTGTGTCTCAGACAACAAACACACCAATTTACAATAATCAATGCGTGCACCAAAGATCGCAACAAGCAATCACTGTAATTTGGTGCGTGCCGGCACTGGCAATAACGTGTGCGTCAGTATCGACCAGAACAAGCCAATTCATTATAATTATGCCGTCGATTTGAGCCCAAACACTTTCCGCAGAGAGAGTGAGAGAGCACATCGATCGCAGGGTTTTCGTGATGCCGCACACATCTAGCGGCCTGAAAAATACAGAAACCTTGCCAGCTATTTATAGGGCGACGAGCCCTCGCCAAAATTGCCACTTCATTTCCGTTTTTTTTTTAAACAACGCTAATTGATTCATTTTACCACACTCATCGGAAAATTATGTAATTACATGTATAGCATATACACGTGGACTTTGATTCTAATCTATAAATGCTGTGAAACGACAAGTGTTGGCTGTTGAGCGTTGTGCGGAACAAAGGAAAAACTAAATGGACAACCTTCGGAAAAGTGCGAGAATCTCATTAATTCTTTTGTTTGCACGCATTAAAGAATTGTAATGAAAACACATTCGTCTATTCTTATAGAACAGGGGTGGCCAAACTTTTGATACGACTTTTTTTAAATTTATAGGCGGCGGTCTACTAATATCGTATGTATAATTCTATAAAATACTATTATCCAATTCACACATAAGCGGCGTCGGGCGAAGGCGCGGCGTGGGCGAGGTGCAGGCGCAACGTTGCACAGGCGATTGTGATGTCCATATGCAGTGAAGGGGTGGACATTGCACCATATGTTTACATAGAGGCGGCGTGGAAGAGTTTCGCCTCTTCGAAAACCGTGTCTTAGGAGAAGAAGCGAAGACGCGGTGCCGGCACGGCGAGAGGCACGATGCGGACAAATGCCCGCGCCTCGTCAGCTAAGTTACACCACATGTTTACATAGAGGGGGCGTGAAAGCGCCGTGCCTCTTGCCACGCCGGCACCGCGCCTTCGCCTGAGCCACGGTGGCTGCGAGGCAAGAGGCACAACTGTTCCACGCCGCCTCTATGTAAACATAAGGTGCAATGTCAACTTAGCTGACGAGGCGCGGGCATTTGCTTCGGGCCTCTCGCCGCGCCGGCACCGCGTCTTCGCCTCTTCGCCTCTTCGCCTAAAGGTCGTTTTAGACAAGACAATTTCTTAGCTCAAAAGTTGTTCAAGAAATGAATTCATATATTCTCCTCCCATACAATTTGTTGTTGACAAATAGAACGCGTTATATTTTTCCATTCAATCTACCATTCAATTAAATATTTCAAATTATTTGATGTATGATACGAGATAATTAAGATTGTCTCTTATCTTGACTAACTTTTGAGTCAAGAAATTGTCTTGTCTAAAACCATCTTAAGACACGGTCGGCGAAGAAAGCTCTTCCGCCCCTTCACTGCATATGGACATCACAATCGCCTGTGCGACGTCGCGCCTGCACCTCGCCTACACCGCGCCTTCGCTCGACACCGCTTAAGTGTGTAAGGCCCAATTCACACTTAAGCGGTGTCAGGCGAAGGCGCGGTGTAGCACGGCTTGTCTCACACGTTGTGTGGGACAGGCATTAGGGATGTGTAGATATCAGACAGGCGGGCAACTAGGAATAGTTAGGCTGGTTAGCCACCCCTGTTATAGAAAATAAATCAAATGTAGATATTATCATAGCACGATATAATAAATATATCGAATAAAATATATAAATAATTGTAATAAAATAATTTCAAAATTAAGAAAATAGAATAATACAAGATAAATGCAATAAAATAAATATATAGCATTAATTGGTTTGTATTTGAATAATTGTATAAAATACAGCAGATGTTGATATTATATTCATCATTTTATTATGTCGCATTTAATGCTCCATATTATATTCATATGCCATATCAAAACACAGTTATTATTCAATAAAAATATCCACGTTACGAAATTTATAACAAAGAACAAAGTCACGGTCGCGGATCGTAGACTTCAATCATCGATACATTTTTGGAATAATAACAGTCTTTATTGTAATAATTCTATAAAATACTATTACCGAATTTTTTTTAAGCAATACGTAATATAGATTAATTTGAATTGGAATGATTTTTGTTATTATATCCATTATTTTACGACGTTACATTTAATGGTGCATTTTATATGTTTGTGCCATAACAAAATACAGTTATTATTCAATAAAAATATCCGCGTTACGAGATTGATTTTCTGGTTCGAATTGGTGGGTCAAACAAAAATACCTAGCTGAAAGGTGGTGGGGGGACTCGCAACGGAAACGCTTGCCATGAGTATTTGCTAATTTGAAGCGCTTCCGGATTTATTAAAAGACAACTGTGCGCGTTTTTTAAATAGCCGAGGACATCAGCATCCGTCCGTGCCTTATCGCCTATAACATTTTATATTTTTAGCATAATCAGTTTTTAATTGCGACGATTTAATGCGAGCATTTTTTTTTATGTCGACTAAACTATTCGTTCATTTCAGTTAGAAGAGTTTTATATCTTTAACGCCTCCATCACAGTTCGTAACCTTGGCAGTATTTAGGCATTTTATATAAGTTATTGTTTAGTTATTTTTGTAAGATTCAAATTAATGAAAAAATAAATAAATAGTGAGAAAATAAATTCAGGCATTGATAGCGACACATTTTAAAAATCTTGTTATTATTAGTTTTATTAATAATATACAACTAGTTTTTTAAAATGTAGGGCTTAAGCCATTTTTGCCCTCGATACCTCAGACATTACCCCACCTTTTAATCAGAACTCAGGCTCCCCAATGTATGAGACGGACTTTTAGATAAATATATATTCAAAATATATATTTATTTAAATAAATACATCAAAATAGTTTTGGATAGTGATACCTACTAAACGTTTTTATAATGTGGGTGTTTAGAGTGAATTTTTTTCTATTAAACATTATTTTCAAACGAAGGTAATTAAATAGATACAGAAACAGGCACTGTGAAGTCATCAAAATTGTATTATTAAATATATAATAATAATATATTTAAGAGTAATTGTGTAAAAAGAGTACTTACAAATAATAAGCCATGCGGGGCCCTTTTCTGTTCAATATTTAAAGCTCAGGCTCACGACAATACTCGTATTAATTTACAAAAATCAATAAGTGTGCCAGCGTTGAAAGATGGCGAAAGGAAATAAAGTGCATGTTTTCCCCTATCCATCGCAAATTGGAGTCGAGAGTAAACCACGCGAGGGGAAACTACGTTCTACTCCGTGAGCTCACATGCTGTTTTACTACAGATTGTTTACTTTAAAGGTGCGCCTGGACATGCAATAGAACAACTTAAGACTACTTTCAGACGAAGACGGATTTTTGATCTGTCAAACAGACAATCTTTCGAATTTTCCTTCAGCATTAGATAAATTTCTTGTTGTTAATGTTAAGTTAATAAAAAAAACTATCTTTATAGCGCTATCAGCTGTGAGGATTTTGCGTCGGTCAAGGGAGAAGCTCACGGGAGTTTAATCACATGGTATTTACCTTAAGAAAAAAAAATTATAGAAGACAAAGAAACATTTATGACAAACCAATGGTGAGGAGATAGAATCTCTCGAAAATCTCGGACAAATCCTGCAACAAGTTATAGGCACCAAGTGGATGTGGATGAGGCATGGGGCACCATAAAAGGAGCTCTGTGGGACGGCAGCAAGGATAAATTGAAACAGAAAAACAACTCCCAACCCCCAAAAGAACAACGGATGAAATTTTGGATAGAAATAAATACAAAGAAATTCAACAAGAAATACGAAAAAAAATTATAGATGGTTTATTTAACTTACATAAAAGCATCAAATAATTCACTGGCATGGGAAAGAAGAAACAGACTGGTATAATAAAAGATAACAACGGTAATATTATAGTGGACATAGAGAAAAAGATCAAAAGAAGGGAGGAATACATACAACAACTATTTGAAGACACCAGAAATGAAATAGAGATAAAAGAAACGTCGCAAGGACCAAGAATAACAATGCAAGACATAAATACGACTAGCCAATCATATGGGCTCAAAATGAATCTGAAGAAAACTAAATTTATGGTTGTAAATAAAACCAATGTTAATAATATAAGAAACAGACTGGCATAATAAAAGATAACAAGGGTAATATTATAGTGGACATAGAGAAATAGATCAAAAGATGGGAGGAATACATACAACTATTTGAAGACACCAGAAATTAAATAGAGATAAAAGAAACGTCGCAAGGACCAAGAATAACAGCCGAAGAAGTAATGTATGCTATCAAGAACTCAAAAGATAGAAAGGCAATAGGACCAGACGAAATACCAGTCGATATTCTTAAACTAATTGAGGAAGACAATATTAGAATCTTGGTAAATCTATATAATACCATCTATACGACTGGAATCATACCACAAGAATGATTAAAATCTACATTTTCTTTATTACCAAAAAAAAAACACAACGCATGGGAGTGCTCAGATTTTAGATCAATAAGCGTAATTTTTATGGTAATACATTTTAAACCAACATTACAATGGCTACTAAATAAGGTATAAATTAAAAAAAAATTGGGAGCGACCCTCCAGTAGAGTATAGTATATATAAGGACAGTGATGTATGAGAGTAATTGTCCATCACTATGAGATTATCAGAGAGCACTACACATATTGGGGAATCACTCTTTAATGTTAACACATAAATATATTATATACATTTATTAAAATTTCCCCGAAATAAGGGCTTTATAAAATCTTTTACAGTTAAGACGCCAACACTGCTAAAACCATAAAATATGTACGAAACATCCACTGGAAATTGTCTACATTGCTCTGCTCTGATTGTAACGGCCCATTCTTTGCAAACAAAAACAAAATTACTAAATTATTCCTCCGTTATGAAACAGCGCGATACGCAGCTTCTTCTTATTGCCCATTTCTTGCAGTGCATTCCGCGCTAACGATCAGCATTATGAAATTTATGCTCAACATAAAACAGATAAAATAACAGATATTTATCATTTTTAAACTAAAATAGATTAGGCAGAACCGTAATTATGATTATTGCTGTAATGCATGTATTCATAAACAGGGCTATAAAATAATACTCCTTTAAATGGTTAAAATAATTGTAACGAATAACCGGCGATTAACACTTAATTTTCAACCAGACATGATGATTATTTTAAAGCGAGGATTGGTGCTTACTCCATAAATAAAATAATGGTACAACTAAATAAGTGGTATTTATATATATATATATATATATATATATATATATATATATATATATATATATATATATATATATATATATATATAATTTAAAGTATATATTTTGTTTAACATTGTATTTATTCAGTACCATATCGTTAATTTTTAATGCTATTTGATATAAGAGGTGTACGCTGTGCTCGCATGCATTCTCATATTTATAAATACACATTTACATTGATACCTAATTTTAAGTTGGCAACACTGGCTATTTCCCGTACTAATGCGGTAAGTAGTATTTCCCGCATCCAAATCAATGCGAGAAATTACTTGTTTTAGGACATCAGTACCAAAATAGTAATTTTTGTACTCATGTCCTAAGACAAGTCATTTTTCGCATTGATTTGGGTGCGGGAAATACTACTTACCGCACTAGTGCGGGAAGTAGCCAGTGTTGTCAACTTAAAATTCGGTACCAATGTAAATGTGTATTTATAAATATGAGAATGCATGCAAGCATAACGTACACCTCGTATACTTCAAATAGCATTAATAATTAACGACATGTAACGGAATAAATTCAATTTTGAAGAAAATATAGACTTCGAATTATATGTAATTAGTAGTGTGACATAACCTATTTGTCACAACAATTTTAAATAACTTTAAATAAATATTAAATATTTATTCGTACAAAAAACAAGATACATTATTCGTGCGATAAGGCGGTTTCCCGAATTCGCTCTTAATACAGCACTCGCCTTCGGCTCGTGGTGTAAACTCATTGGCTCATTCGGGAAACTTGCCTTCCTGCACTAATAATGTAAATTACTATTTTGTACACATGTCCTAAGACAAGTAATTGATTTGGGTGTGGAAATACTACTTCTGGCACTAGTGTGGGATGCGATTCAATTAATTAATTTCACTCTAACTTTAATTTTCGACAAAACAAGTATCACAAGAAACAAATTAGGCTGGTAGCAAATAATTCTTGTAACAGGTCACTTCTATTTTAAAATTACCGGCATGCAGTTAACACGGTTCTGTAGAGTGGCAAACAAATTTGATTTTATTGCTTCGTCATTTCCTTTGTACAATAAATTTCCACATAATAGATACAAAACACAATTGTTTATTTCAGTTGCGGAAACTGCATAATATAAAATCCTTTCAAAGTATAGAATTCATTAATTGCACATAAAATATACAGTTGTTGGACAAAATGTAGCTGATTTTATAAATTGTATAAAATTTTATAAAATCAGCTACATTTTTAACTTATGTGTATTAAAAAAAAACATTGATAGCTATTGTAATTAGACGATGAACCACTATTTCTAGTCATGAAAATCATGACTATATATCACTCATTTCACAGAATTATCAAAAACAACTATAATATTTATATTTATAAAGTGTTTATACATTTTTTCTATACTCATGTCCTTTCCCGCAATGATTTGGGTGGGGGAAATACTATTAAGCTTCCAGCTTATTTCCTATAAAGGCACCTTACACGGTCAATAATACTGTCAATATTTGCTTCAATCCTCCTTTTATATTTATCAAGTAATCAATTATTCGAATAAAGATCAGTATTCTCTTCATTACATCATTACTATACCTTACACGATGAGTAATACTGGCAATATTTTAGAATATTGAACATTTTAAACATATTATTGTACAGTAATACTGTCATTATTCTAAAATATTGACAGTAATATTGACCGTGTAAGGTGCCTTATAGAGCTACGTAAAGTCATTGTTTTATGCTAATACTCCAGCAACAATTGGCGCCTTGGAAGCCAACGTAGGTTGTTCATGATGGCCGTATGTCATGAACAAACTACGTTGCTAAAATTGCTCAAAAAAGTGATCGATGATTGGACTAAAGCGTGAATTATATGGTACTAGATTCGTCAAGAAACTTGGACAATTTCTATTTTTAATGTGCCATGTTCAGCTCGCACTATGATCAATCACGTATTTAGTTCAAGATATTCACAGTACTTGATTGGACATAATATGAGCTGAATATAGTACGAGGCATATCCAGAAAGTAAGAGTACTAAGGCTCTCACGGTCGGAGGGATTTTATTTTCATCATGTTGGCCACACGGCAGTGTAGCCTGACTCCTCCCCTTTGCACCGAGACCGGTTCGAGGTCAGTACGTTGAGGACTGTTGACACGACAACAAGTTTCGTGAATAATGTCAATCCAATCACCCGCCAAGTGCGAAATACGCGGCGTCATCCGTTATCTTGTTTGGAAGGGAAAACCTCCATTTGAGATTTATAATGAGGTGAAAACTGCGTATGGTGATAAAGCTATGAATCGTACGAATGTGTACAAGTGATGTCGCGAGTTTAAAAACGGTCGTACGTCTGTGCATGATGATCAGAGGAGCGGAAGACCTTCAATTGTGACTGACGAAATTGTGGAAAAAATTGAAAATGCGCTCCGTGACGATCGCAGATTGACTGTGGATGAACTTTCTGCGATGTTTCCGCAAATCTCCAGATCTCTACTACACGAAACAATCACAGAAACCCTCGGATATCAGAAACTGTCCGCGAGGTGGGTCCCAAAACAACTGACAGACCAGCACAAGTTGAATCGAGTGGAGGCCGGGCAAGAGTTTTTGAGGCGCTGGAAACTCCATGGAGATGAATTTCTCCGCTCCATCGTAACTGGAGATGAAACTTGGGTAGCACACCACACGCCCGAAACCAAAAGACAGTCTCAACAGTGGCGTCACACCTCTTCACCCTCCGCGAAAAAGTTCAAAATCACAATTTCAGCCAAGAAAGTCATGGCATCCGTGTTTTGGGACTGTTAAGGCATAATTTTAATCGAATATCTGCCTCAAGGGGAGACCTTCAACTCTGCAAGATACTGTGAGACCTTAAAAAAATTGCGGAGGGCGATTCAGAACAAGAGGAGAGGTATGCTGACAAAAGGAGTCTGCCTGCTGCACGACAATGCCAGACCACACACGGCCAACGCCACGAAGGAACTGCTCGCCTCGTTTAAATGGGATGTCCTGAAACATCCCGCGCATTCCCCTGATCTAGCACCTTCAGATTACTATCTCTTTATCTCCCTGAAGCTGCACATGGGTGGAAAAAGGTTTTTAACCGACGAGGAGGTAAAGGAGGAGTTGGAGAAGTGGACGAAGGAGTTGGCGGGAAACTACTTCGAGGAAGGCGTCAAAAAATTGATACCTCGCTACACCACCTGCATAGAGAGGAATGGCGACTATGTCGAAAAATAGCTTTTATTATGTACTAAAGTTTCACGTAATTTTTTTGTTTAAATAAAAAATTTTAACGCCTACAATAATTCAGTACTCTTACTTTCTGGATATGCCTCGTACATACATAATTGAATATAGAAACTTATTCAAGTTTCTTGACGAATCTAGTATAATGTAATTCACGCCTTATTATTGCTATTCATTACATGGCTTTAAAATAAAACTAGGTTTAAGGTCAAAAGTTATTGTTTGTGTTTTATTTTAAGTTTAAAGCTGTAACGGGCTTAAAAAAACCCTTTATAGGCCACAGATGAATGGAGAAAATTAATGAAGGGCGCCATCATTAATTTCCCCCATTCATCTTTTGTCTTTTATAGAAGTAGGTTAATGGTTATTAATTTTTTATATGCTCATGTTGAAATCTGCGGAGATTTAATATGTGAATAATAACTCAGATGAATACAAAGAATTTGTTTTAGGACATCAGTACAAAAATAGTATTTCCCCCACCCCAATCATTGCGAAAAGGACATGAGTATAGAAAAAATGTATAAACACTTTATAAATATAAATATTATAGCTGTTTTTGATAATCCTGTGAAATGAGTGATATATAGTCATTATTTTCATTTTAAGGTCAAAAGTTATTGTTTGTGTTTTATTTTTTCAAGTTTAAAGCTGTAACAGGCTTAAAAAACACCCTTTATAGCCCACAGATGAATGGAGAAAATTAATGAAGGGCGCCATCATTAATTTCCCCATTCATCTTTTGTCTTTTAAAAACGTAAGTCAATGGTTATTAATTTTGTACATTATCGTCAATGCGGAGATTTAATATGTGAATAATAACTCAGATGAATACAAAGAATTTAATTTTACCCCTCGGTTTCAAATATTATTCAAACTGGCAGATACTTTAACTACAGACTAATACATAAGTTAAGTTTTTAGGCGTGAAAAGTGCAAAAATAAGAAATGAAAATTTTCCGGGAAAAAAAAAACGAGTTTATGCTTATTAGGATAGGCAATCGAAAACTGACCGATGATGGTTAAATGGCTCTAAAGTTACAGTTAAAGCTGCAAAAAGCAAAAATGTAAAATTTCAAAAAAATTCCGTAAACTTCACAAAACTACCCTCCGTTGCGTCAAAACAGGGGTCGTCCTAACGGTGACAAGTAGCTGAAACTAAGTAATTTGATTGGAAATATAGCCTAGATGGCGGGAAAAATGTCGAGATTGTTGCAAATTGAAGCGGAAAAGCTACAGGTCTTGGCAAATTTTCCGAAGTTGGACAATTTTATTTCATAACAGAAAGGTGTGATAGATCTAATTTTGTAGGTCTTTTAATTCCAAAGAAAAATAAGAAAAAATATTATTATAAAACGTGCATGTTTTCGTGGTAAAGCCGATGAAGTGAAGAAAATTAAAATTAAACTGGTCTAATCAAGATCAATTTGAGCCCATTGGATAGATAATTATTAACGAATTCTAAAATCTTAGTACGATTTTTCTCTAAAACAAAAGATAAACTCGTCACGAATTTAATTTGAATAGTGATAAAAATCGGTAAAGTTGCCAAAAGTATCCTCCATTGCGTCAAAGCAGGGGTCGTCATAGTAGTGGCATGACACTGAAACTAAAGGTCGTTTTAGACAAGAGAATTTCTTAGCTCAAAAGTTGTTCAAGAAATGAATTTATATATCCTCCTCCCATACAATTTGTCCTTGACAAATAGACTGCGTTATATTTCTCGATTCAATCTACCATCCAATTAAATATTTCATATAATTTGCTGTATGATACGAGATAATTAAGATTGTCTCGCATCTTGACTAACTTTTGAGTCAAGAAATTGTCTTGTCTAAAACGACCTTAAGTCATTTGAAATATAGTCTAGATGGTGGGGAAAATGTCGAGATTGTTTCAAATGGAACCGGTAAAGCTAGAGAGCTTGGCAAATTTTTCGAACTATGAAAATTTGATTTAATGTTAGAAAGTCGTAGTAGATCGCATTTTATAGGTCTTTTAATTCCTCCAAAAAAATAAGAAATAATATTGTTATAAAAATTGTACCGTTTTGGCAGTAAAGCCGAACAAGTGAAGAAAATTAAAATTAAAATGGTCCATTCAAGATCAACTTTATCCCATTGGATAGACAATTTTCAACCAAATCAGAAATCGTTGTACGATTTTTCTCTAAAACAAAAAAAAATCCGTCACGAATTTAATTTGAAAAGTGATACAAATCGGTAAAATTTCCAAAAGTATCCTCCGTTGCCCCAAAGCAGGAGTCGTCATAGTAGTGACAGGATACTCAAACCACTCAAACTAAGTCATTTGATTGGAAATATAGTCTAGATGACGAGAAAATGTCGAGATTGTTTCAAATTGAACCTGAAAAGGCCTTGGCAAATTTTTGAAACTTTGTAAATTTGGATTTTGGTCTTATATTATAGGTATTTAATTTCCAAAGAGAAAAACCCAAAAATAGTGTTATAAAAATTGTACCGTTTTGGCGGTAAGGTCGAAGAAGAGAAGAAAATAAAACAAAAATTATCCAATCAAGATGAGCTTGTTAGATAGACAATTCTGAACCAAATGAAAAATTTTATACATTCTTTCCCTAAGATAAAAGACAAATCCGTCACATGATAAAATATAAAAGTGATACAAAAACGGTAAAAATCAGAATCCCAGAAGTGGCACGGCCCTGAAACCTATGACGTTTGATTGGAAATATAGTCTAGATTGGGGGGGAAAATGTCAAGATTTTTTGATAGTGAACCGGGAAAGCTACAGGGCTTGGTAAAATATTGTAACTAGGATAATTTTATTTCACATTATAAAGTTGTGTTTTGTCTAATTTTTTAGGTCTTGAAGATTCCACATAAAAATTGTATAAAAAGTGCAGCATTGCGGAGGTAAAGCTGAAGAAGTGATGTGAGATATATATATATATATATATATATATATATATATATATATATATATATATATATATATATTATTGTATATTATTGTATAAAAAGTGCAGCATTGCGGAGGTAAAGCTGAAGAAGTGATGTGAGATATATATATATATATATATATATATATATATATATATATATATATATATATCTCACATCACTTCTTCAGCTTTACCTCCGCAATGCTGCACTTTTTATACAATTTTTCTGTGGAATCTTCAAGACCTAAAAAATTAGACAAAACACAACTTTATAATGTGAAATAAAATTTTCCTAGTTACAACACTATGAAATTGCTTTCATTCAAATCATCTATTGATTCACCTGCCCATTTCACATAAAGGGCAATTCGTTTTATTATAGGGCGTAATACACACACACATACACAATATCATAAGGCAACCGTTAATGTATGCAAAATCACATATGTCTTTGCTACAACCTACACAATGAAGACATTTATAAAACATAAGTTCTATTACGTGATTAAATAATTACTACGTATATTATTATACGGTGGACACGTGTTCTCGTTTTATAGTTAATGGAATCGTTTTTTCATCCGTAGCGTGTAATGCCAGGTGGTATACATTTCTAAAAATCATACATTTTTAACAGCACGTTATAAAATATGTATATCGTTTAGTTCACATACATTTATATACTTGTGTTCGCCAGTATTGTCAGTATTATGTTAATTTACTTAACTAATGTATATAAATATATATATATGTATATATATATATATATATATATATATATATATATATATATATATATATATATATATGATTTGAGATTATTTTGCTGTAATATTCAATGTGGAAAAACGAATGAAAAAACTAACGTTTTTTAATGGTTTTTGGGGTGGTGCAGCAATCAAACGCTATTTATTTAATTTGAGTAGAACTTTACTCCATCGCCAATATTTCGTGTCACAGATTGACACTTCATCAGGGCTTAGCTAGATTAAGAGGATAAAACACAATGTTAAAATTATGGTTGATACACTTCTGGTTCCATTAAAAGAGAAACCGATGTTCCTAGCTTATTAGGGTGGTGCAGCAACGCTATTTAGTCGAAGTACACTTTACTTCTTACTACTTAGAAGAAAACCGAAAACTTTTGAATCGCGAATTGCTTAACATCAATAAAATGAAATCAATATGTTTATTAATTACTACGAATTCGGTATTTAAAGAACACGATCATTACGTAAATCGATTAATAAAAGCACAATTACAAACTACTGAAAACTAAATATTTACTAAGCAATAAATAACATAACATGCATCGATCATAACGCCATAATTGTACAAAATTTAATTTTTCACAATGATTTTAACGCAACACATTAGGTACCAGGTAATTTTTCTAGCGTGAGCCACTTGTTTCAGTTTCAACATGCCATAAAAATGGCGTTACCTCAATTCGTGTACAACGAAAAAAAAAATTATATGGAGCGCGGGTCAAATTTACTGCTGTCATGCGATGTCGTGAGGCATCCGCAACATTACAGCAATGCGGGTTTTATGAATTAGAATTAACTATTTTTTTTACGGTTGTCATTATATTTGTCACGAGAATACAATAGATACTTAACAACGCATTAAATATTCTAGGAGATATTTGAACTAAATATTGGTGAAATAATATACGCGGTGTAGCGTAAGAAAAGTTAAATGTCAATTGTAGAACTGGTCCTTTTGTTAAAAAAAACAGATTGGCCCTTCTTGCGCTACACAGTCGATATTTGACCAATATTTAGTTCAAATATCTCATATAATATTTAATGCGTTGTTAAGTTTTTTTAATGGTTTATTTTTTTGGCTCAGATACAATTTTAACATGGTATATCAGCTAAAAATATAATAACGTGGTGTCTCCCTCGATCTCGATTCCCTCGCTTGAGTGTTGAGGGTTTATGTTGTTCTAGTGCTGTTCTTCTATTTGTCATCACTTTTTAGGTTTCAGGACTATGTATCATTTTTTTTTGTTACACTAGTAACCCATTCAGTAATTTCTGGGAATGTGGGTGCTTCAATATAATACAATTTGTATTTTTCATCAATAACTATTAACTCTTTACAATTTGGAATATATGAGCTAGAAAATGGATTGGGACGTGATGCGTATAAATATTTTGTACAATGCACAAAATGAGGTTTATATTTTATTGTACCGTTTGAGTAGCATATCACCAGTACAGAAATCGTTACTATTTTTAGCCGGGTAAGTTCTATGTTTATCTTATCAAATCTCGTACAGCCATTATGTTGTGATGCCATAAACGCATGCGGTAAATTTGCATCTCCAAGGTTGCTGTTGTTAAAATTAAATTAATTAAAGCCGAAGTGCTACTGGTCACTGGGGCAATGGTAATTCTCCCAGTTATAAAACTACACATGAAATTTCAAGTTCAGAGGATTTGTACTAATTGGACGTCCATTGTGAGATGTAAATTGATGGTTGTTCAGACATGACCAGTTTCAATAAAATTACATACGCACACACAAATATATATATATATATATATATATATATATATATATATATATATATATATATATATATATTAGAGGGAGATTGTTGGGAATGCGGCGATTAGGGCTGAAAGAAACCTCTTCTCTTTATATCGATATTTCGCTCTGACTCCAGAGCTTCATTATATTTATATAAAGAGAAGAGGTTTCATTCAGCCCTAATCGCCGCATTCCCAACAATCTCCCTCTAACTAGTTTTCGGCGAAAAACTACCCTCAACTATATATATATATATATATATATATATATGTGTGTGTGTGTGTGTGTGCTGACCTATCCAGTATACACAATATATTAATTTTAGTATCAATTATAATTCTTATTTATTTAATTGCAAGTCTTACTACGAAACCAATCAGTGTAGTGACCACACTGTCGTCTATAACAGCCAACCAGGAAAGTTGTGCTTGAACAAATTGATGAATGAAGCGTGCAATGAAAAGTGAAATGCAGATACTATTGCAGCGTGAAATCGAACATTACACAATTTGTAATGAATGCCTGCACCGAGATCTTGTATTTCAGGGATAACGTATCCGTAGTATGTACACATTTTAAGCTGTGTTGTTTAAGTACCAAAAAAAAACATTTTCTTCGAAGGCATATCGTTATTAGAAAAATGTATTACTGTTAATGATTCTTAAGGTCGTTTTAGACAAGACAATTTCTTGACTCAAAAGTTATTCAAGATGCGAGACAATCTAAATTGTCTTATATCATAGAGCAAATTATTTGAAGGATTGAATTGGATGGTAGATCGAATGGAAAAATATAACGCGTTCTATTTGTCAGGGACAAATTGTATGGGAGGAGGATATATGAATTCATTTCTTGAACAACTTTTGAGCTAAGAAATTTTCTTGTCTAAAACGACCTTTACGTTGAAAAATTCAATCTTGTTTGTCATCTAATTCGCTGTTTTCATAGCTAGATATGATTTATTATGCACTACATGTTATTTTAATATGTATGTATGTGTATATGTATTATTTAACTTTTTAACCTTCTTTAAACACACTTTATGTCTTCTTTTTCTTCTTCTTGAAATAGGCTTACAGCCTGTTTTCCAACTTCAAGGAGTTGCTTCTGATGTCGACACCCAGCTATCCCTCCATCTCTTTGGTAGTCTGCCTGGGGGCCTTTTAGAGTGTGGATTTCCGACTCTGGCGATTTTTGCAATTCTGATGTCTCCCATTCTCTTAATGTGTTGGTTCCATTATCGTCGTTTGTACGTACAGGTTTTGCCTTATGTCTTGGTTGGGTATTCTGTCACGTAGTGTGTGTCTCGTGATACTTCGGAGCGTTCTCATCTCTGCCGTTTGGTTTATGCTCATGGTTCTGCTGTTGTCTGCTCTAAATTCTGCGGCGTATGCGAGTATTGGCCTAACGCATGATTTATATATTTTGGGTTTTTGATTCCAGTTTCAGGAATGGGTTCCTCCATATTATGTCCCTTAAGCACCCGGATATTCTAGATGCGTTATCGGTTTGGTTCTTTACCTCCGACGTCCTGTCTTGATGGGCGGTTATTTCTACCCCTAAGTACATAAAGGACATTGCCTGCTCTATTATTACGTCGTTAATGGCCAGTTTGTATTTTGTGGGCTGTTCTGCTAAAACTAGTGTTTTAGTCTTCTGTGCCGCAATCAGCACATCGTAGCGTTTCGAGGTTAGGTAAAATTGATGTAGTAGCCTCTGTAGTTCATCCTTGTTCTCGGATATGATTACTGCGTCATCTGCGTAACACAGTATTGATATTTCTCCTTTACTAGTTTACGCGTTTTTTACGTGTACTATTATTTTGTCCATAATTAGGTTGAAGAGTGTCAGGCTTAGTGAATCCCCCTGTCTTATTCCTGTTGAGATCGGCACTTCCTTGAACAAGCTGTTGTTAACAAGTAGTCTGGTCGTTGTATTGGTGTTCATGTTTTCAACGGTTCTAACGCTTTCTTCTGGGGTATTGCCCTGTCTCAATATGGTTGTAATGCCATTTAGCCTCACTCGGTCGAACGCTTTGGTTAAAACTATGAAGCCGGTTTCTCGTATTCTATTGATGTCTCTACTATTTGTCGGATGACGAATATGGCGTCGGTCGTGGACCGATTTTTTCGGAAGCCCTCTTGTTCTTCTCGCATGGGTATGCATTCTGAGATGATGTTGCAGATGATTTTCGTGAATAGTTTCATAACGGCACTCAGGAGAGTTATTCCTCTGTAATTTGCTGGTTGCTTTTGGTCGCCTTTTTGAAGATAGGGATAGTGACGCTTTTCTTCCAGTCAGTTGGTATGGTTGTTTCATTTAGGATCTTCTGGTAAAGGCTAGCCAGTTGTTCGCTTAGTGGTTTACCTCTATGTTTTATCAATTCCTTATATAGTTCGTCGATAACTGGAGCTTTCCTGTTTTTTAGCTCCTTGATGTATTTTTCTACCAATTCCTGGTTGATGCGGGTAGTTGTTTCTGCCGTTGGTGGCGCTTCCTGATGTTGTATCTTATCATCTTCCAAAATTTGTTTAAAGTGGTTTATCCATACCTCTTCCGGAATAGTTTTTGTTCTTACGTATTCGTTAACTTTTCAGCGTTTTCTTCAACGGATCATTCCCCATATCCTCTTTTGGCTGCAGTAGAGATCATGTTCCATGTCCGCAGTGAAGGTTACCCAGTATTCGGTCTTTATTCTTCGTATTTCTGCTTGTACTCTGTTCCTTGTATCCCTGTAACATAACCACTCTTCCAGCGTTCTGTTATTTAGGTATCTCAGGTAGGTTTCTCGTTTTTCTCTTGCCATTTGTTTTACTTCTAGCGTGAACCATGGCGTGTTGTGTTTCTTTGGGTTTTTGTTTATCCTCCTCCTGCCTAGTGCTTCATTGGCGGCTTTCTCGATGTGTGATTTTACTTTTTTCCAAACTGATTTCCACGTCGTCCTCGTCCAGAATTGGCTGTTTTCTGATCTTTTGGGTTAATCTTTTTCATACAAGTCCTTCACTAATGGATTCGATGTTTAGTTTGTCTACGTAGATAGGTGGTAGCTTCTTTTTCAATTGTGTTGTGAGTCGAAGTTTTGTTATGACTAGTTGGTGATCTGATCCAATGTTCGCTGACCTTAGCGAGCGTACGCCGATTATCTGACTCGGGTGTACTGCTCTATTCGAGATTATATAATCGATCGTAGATGAATGTCCTTGCGTGTTAGACCAGGTTATCTTGTATTGTGGCTTGTGATTGAAATACGTATTGTTTATTCTCATCCCGTTTTGAGCATATAATGTGGTAAGAGTTTCTCCTACTCATAAAGGCACCTTACACGGTCAATAATACTGTCAATCCTAGTACTGTCAATATTTGCTTCAATCCTCCTTTTATATTTATCAAGTAATCAATTATCCGGATAAAGATCAGTATTCTCTTCATTACATCATTAATATACCTTACACGATGAGTAATACTGGCAATATTTTAGAATAATGAACATTTTTAACATACTATCGTACAGTAATACTGTCATTATTCTAAAATATTGGCAGTAATATTGATCGTGTAAGGTGCCTTATACATACATACATCATACATGTGTATAAACATATTAAATAATTAAAATATCATGTAATTTAAGATTATACAATGGTGCATTATATTCATAAATACATGTGATTAAATAAATTTGGGAAATCATATCTCTTCAAATGTATAATTTACATAACATTTGATGTTTATGTTGACCTTTAATTATACCTTAAAGTAAACAAGTCTCGAGGACAGTATTGTTATTATTATTGGTATGATAAAATTACTTTTGAACTGCTTAGATAAATGTGCTGTGCAGAGATTAAAAATAATCTTATTAATATTTATAAAACACACTCTTAAGCCCGTAGTTTCTTATATCGTTTTCAATGTAGACACAAACTACATAGTGTCATACATACATGTAGAAACTTGTATAGCGGCGGAATAATAATAAATTCACTTAACAATAACAACACCGTATTACACAATGTTAATTTTCCATTTAGAAATAGTTATACAGTTTAATATATCAATTCTTATATATAAAACGAAATAGGAAACTAAATAATGTCATACGGGCTTTACAACAAGAAAGAAAACTTCATAGTAGTGAACACATCATTATTTTTTTACATTTTTAAATATTAAATATAAAATATATATATTAAATATAAAAATGTAGTGAAGCAAGGTCATTTACGGAGGATAAGTGCCAGTAAATGTGTGTTAGGAAATGCACGTTTCAATTAGTTCCGCTAAGATTAAAATGCATATTATCGCTTTAAATTGTGTGAAAATAAACTTACGTACGGTGACATTGAGTTTATATTAATTTAGAAATAAAAAAAAACCTTATTATATCAGCAAATTTCAACTCATAAATGTGTTAATCATACTGCACATACAAATGTACTTCACACGATATTTTCATATGTTAGTTATTAGATGAAAACTCAGTCTGACGTCCTTCAGCCCAAATATTTATTTATGTCTTTAATCGATGCTTTTATGTGCTTATCAGGTATACACTGAAAAAATAAACGTTGAGTATATTTATGCAATTAATGTCATAATAAATTTAAAATAAAACATATATACAGATTTAATTTAGGTCCTATGAACATATAAACATCGTTTGAAAATTCGTTGGAAAAACATTGGAATGTATAAACAAACACACATCAGGGCCTTCCATCAATTTTTATATAATAAATATCTTGCATTATAAAAGTACATTTTAGATAAATGATTAAAAATATATCAGTTTATTAGGATATTTATTTTAGTGGTTACTCAACGTCTTATTAAAGGAATGCAAAACAATCAACATGAGTTCAAAAACGCCAACCTTAATACAGCACTCGCCTTCGGCTCGTGCTGTAAACTCATTCGCTCATTCGGGAAACTTGCCTTCCTGCACTAATAATGTAAATTACTATATTATAACATTATTTAGTTTGAAAAACAGTACAACTTACCCTCGTAGAGGGAAGTTAAACGCCATCTGGCAGCACCACATCAATTAGCAATGCACACCCATATGGTATTAACCGTCAACATGCTCATGTTATCAGGATCACCGGGTAGTGCCCTCTAGAGAATAAGAATAATATTCCAACAGAGTGCTTGAGATATCAGCACAAAGCCAATCGTATAAAACAAATATAAGTGTGATCCTCACTAGCTGAGCTACACTGACGAGATCTAATAAGATCGAAATCTAGATATGTAGATTGCTAAGAGGTGGGTTCACACTTATATTTGTTTTATTTAGTTTGTTTTCTAGAGAACAATGTTTACAAAAACTGTTTCATAGAATTATCGATTAATAATTCTGTGTATTCTGAATGGCTTTTATAAACACTATCAGTATTTTCTATAAAGAAATATTAGTCACCGTTCAAAAAGCAGATTAACCAACATATGCTCGTGACTCATACTCGCGCTTTATCTATTGGCAAAAACTTACAGTAGAAATTCTTGCAAAAATTAACCGCAACACCAACTCATTTCAACAAGTAGCACGTTCACTTCTGCTAATAATGCTGACGATTTATTTAATTTTAAACAAATGTGGGTTTCGCAACACGAAAGCAGACAACGTTAATTTATGATATCATTCATATTACACTACATTATAAAAATGTATTCGCTCACTTGTTATAGTAATGTTTGAAAAAATAATTTTATATGTATGTTTATTTATTAAAAGATAAAAATTAAGGATCATAACTTTTTTTTTTAATTTAATTGCTATAAGCTTATTCACATGCAAAATGTAGAGAATTTCCATTGACAGCAATACTTTATAGATTTGTAAGTTTTTTTGTTAACTGTTAACGATTTCAAAAATCTGTACGAAAATAAAGACAACTTGTAAGTTTGTCTTTATTTTCGTACCGATTTTTGAAATCGTTAACACCAAGTTTCGTACGCAGAACTGAAAATGCAGTTCTGCGTACGAAACTTGGTGTTAACGATTTCAAAAATCGGTATGAAAATAAAGACAACTTGTAAGTTGTCTTTAGTTTCGTACCGATTTTTGAAATCGTTAACACCAAGTTTCGTACGCAGAACTGAAAATGCTGCTGTGCGTACGAAACTTGGTGTTAACGATTTCAAAAATCGGTACGAAAATAAAGACAACTTGTAAGTTGTCTTTAGTTTCGTACCGATTTTTGAAATCGTTAACACAGAGTTTCGTACACAGAACTGAAAATGCATTCGTGAAATTCAAAAAGGTCTTTACCAACACCGAATTTGTTCTGAACCTTACAATAAGATTTCTACGATGCTACATATGGTCAATGCTCTACTGTATGGAAGGATAGACGATGAAAGTAGCATCATTGAACAGAATAGAATTTTGTAAGATGTGGCTATACCGTAGAATAATCAGGATCTTGTGGACTGCAAGAATAACCAATGAGAAAGTTCTGCTACCGGTAGGCAGAACTTTTGACTGCAATAAAAAGAAGGAAGACTAGATATGCAGTCTTCCTTCTTTTTATTGCAGTCAAAAGTTCTGCCTACCGGTAGCAGAACTTGCTCATTGGTTATTCTTGCAGTCCACACTAAGTAGCATCAATACAAATAGACAAGAGACAATAAACCCGTACCAGCCCAGATTGATAAACGAAAACGACTTGTATTGCCGTAAACTAGTCAACTAGTAAAGGAGAGCAGATTATTGAGAAACCAACCAAGGCAAGTAAAAATATCGTTTTCAATAAATCAACATATTTCGTCGGTTTTGAGTTTAATCAAGGTCAATCTACAACAACAACTTAGATTGCTAATAACTTTTTTTAATGAGTGGATAAGTAAAAATAATTATTGCACAAATGTATATAATGAATGGACATTCTGGGTCCTCATTATTTCATTTCTAATCAACTTGTTATTTTATAAGCCAGTTATAATTTGACAACAGGTTGTGGGTAGGATTGTTATAATTTTAACATGTAAATCAATCTCGACACTCAAAACGGGTACAAGAGGATAAAGATCAAGAAAATCAACCATTCATAGATTTCGTTGTAAGAGTAAAACAGAATAACTTAATAGAAACATGGATTTGCTTTTTATTTGCATGTAAATCCTTAAAAAATATTGTTAAAATTAAATGATTGGGGCACATACAAGACTACTACGTACTTAGATGCAATAATGAAATTATTATACAAATAATTATATAATAGAATAACAACAGAGTGTATAAATGTAAATATAAGTGAAATAAATATGTCTAATTTTAAGATTTATTTAATTAGTCCAATTAGAAGAGGTCGAAAATAGATTCATATTATAAAAACATACTAAATTAATTTAATTTGATACTTATTTTAAAAAATAATTACGATTGGAATTCGAAATATTAGTAATCTATTTGTACTGCCAACAATTTGATTTTTCGATGCTGCTCAGATACTGATTAATTTAGATCAATTTCACCTGATGTATTTAAAAAAAAAATGGTAGTTATCAGAAAAGGCAGTTTGGGATAAATGTACAAAATTAGCAGTGGAAGAACAAGTAAAGTAAGCATAGGAAGCAAGAGCCATAAGAAAGAGATCAAAAGGAAGACCATGAGAGACCTGAAACGACACAATTGGTACTGCCAACAATTCGAATGTACGATGCAGCTGCGATCCTGATTAATTTAGGTCAATTTCATTTGATGAAGTCAAAAAATGGTAGTTACCAGAAAAGGCAGTTCGTGCAAATGTACAGAATTAGCAGTGGTAGACAAGTAAAGCAAGTATGGGAAGCAACAGCCATATGAAAGAGACCAAAAGGAAGACCACGAGAGACTGAAACGATACAATTGGTACTGCCAACAATTCGAATTTTCGATACTGCTGCGATCCTGATTAATTTAGGTCAATTTCATCTGATGAAGTCAAAAAATGGTAGTTACCAGAAAAGGCAGTTCGTGCAAATGTACAGAATTAGCAGTGGTAGACAAGTAAAGCAAGTATGGGAAGCAACAGCCATATGAAAGAGATCAAAAGGAAGACCACGAGAGACATGAAACGACACAATTGGTATTTTCAACAATTCGATTTTTCGATGCTGCTGCGATCCTGATTAATTTAGGTGAATTTTACCGGATGAACTCAAAAAAATGGTAGTTATCAGAAAAGACAGTTCGGACAAATGCACAGAATTAGCAGTGGTAGACAAGTAAAGTAAGCATAGGAAGCAAGAGCCATAGGAAAGAGATCAAAAGGAAGACCACGAGAGACCTGAAACGACACAATTCGATTTTTCGATGCTGCTCAGATCCTGATTAATTTAGGTCAATTTCATCTGATGTAGTAAAAAAAATGGTAGTTATCATAAATTAAGTTCGTGCAAATGTACAAAATTAGCTATCAACAAGTTTATCCCGATTAACAGCAGCATCAATCAACACGTAAAATATAAATAAACAGTTCTATGTTTACGTGCATTATTTCCGTATGTATACTACGCAAATGATTAATAAATCTATTTATTATGCCACTACAATACTCAAAGAAACCGCCCAAACAGCTACTGTTTGTTTACGATATGCCTCTTTGAACATCCGAGATCAAACGCAAATAAGTAATATAAACTTCACCTGTGTAACAACATACGATCCCTTCCAACTGAAAAGCGGCTTGTGGAACATGTAAAACTGCAGCCGCATCTTGCCCATATCATCAGCCACCCGAAAACTGTCAGCCAGCGTCGTAACCCAATTGACAACCTCTTCGTTAGCATACGTAATCAGCCCCTGCCCGAATTGATGCTTCCCATCCATAACGAAATTCAAAATACCCTTAATAGAATTTTCGGTCAACAGCGTCTCTTCGTCCAGATGGACAACCCAATCGGAATCGGCCAGGATGTTAACAGAGTCCTCCAAACAATACTGCAGCGCACGTGCTTTGAACAAAGCCCCCGATTTCGTCCTGTAATTCGGCGGCACGACGATCTCTCGAATTCGCCGGTGGTGCTCCAGACCAACCGCCTTATCCGTGACCACTTCAATCAAGAAGTTCTCCAGACCAGAGTCTGTGCACTTATTCATATTGCGGTGCACGTTCGCCTTCACTAATTGCGGGTAGTCGCCGCGCGTGACCACCCTAATGCAGATGAACGGGGCCAAAATCGGACTGCCCTTCAGCACAACCTTATCGGGGAACGCGTTGTAAAATATCAACCCGGCGAAATTAAACAGTACTTGTGGTAGAGGTAAAAACGTTATAAGTCTCAGTACATAAAGAACTATGGTCCACATGTATCCATACCGCACCCAGGGGTTGATCTCCTGCGTCTCATCGTTCCACACCTTCACGCCCCCCGAGAACAGCTCGAAAATACCTATCACAGTGATTAGCAAGCCCACATGCAAATAATGCTTCGCTTTGCTGCTTAACATGTTTGGCGATGCTTTTTTTTTCTTTGCCTCCACTCGTCTCGTGGTGAACCCTTCGCAAAAACCTCGCCCCGTTAGTCCGTACGCACTAGCACATTTCTATTAATAAATATTTAACAAGAATCATATCACAGGCACGGTTTCATTGAAATGTTCATTTAAAAATATACTTATAAACTAATACGCCGGCTAACCACAACCGAAGCAACAAAACGTCGCCTTCTTGCCCCAACCGGCACTCTATAAAGACTAAACAGAGTTGCCGCGGAGTAATTCACCATGGGATCGATGCGAAGGTCAATTTTACAGAGGTGGTTATTTATAGAATAAAGGAATTCTATTACACCTTGTTATTATAAATGTATTACTTTATGTATTACTAGTGTTATTTAGGATAATATGATTTATATTTTATTTGTAATTGCATTTTTATGGCATGAGTAGACCTTTATTGTGTTTTCATGGTACTTCTTCGTGCTTGCGTATTGATGTTAACCGTTCCGAATGGACCTAGCGCCATCTAAGTTTGAAAAGGTTTATGATAGTGTGTATGTAGATTACTTTACTGGATTACTTGTTTATTCCGTTATAAAATATTAATTATAAAACGTATTAGGTCTTTTAATATGCGTATAGCAGCAACAAAACAATGGTGTCTTAAGGACAACATGTATGAATCAATAAAAATTGGGTTTCAGGCAAAGAAAATAACATATTATAGATATTTCAAACTTATCTTACGGATTTTGTTTTAAGGTCGTTTTAGACAAGACAATTTCTTAGCTCAAAAGTTGTTCAAGAAATGAATTAATATATCCTACTCCCATACAGAACGCTTTATATTTTTCCATTCGATCTACCATCCAATTCAATATTTCAAATAATTTGCTGTATGATACGAGACAATTTAGATTGTCTCGCATCTTGACTAACTTTTGAGTTACAGTTACAGTTAACAAAAAAGTTGTTCGTGTATTTATATAAACATGGTAACCCATAAAGTGGTATATCTAAATGTAATTAGGAGAAGTCATGTACGAGGCATATCCAGAAAGTAAGAGTACTGAGGCTCTCACGGTCGAAGGGATTTTATTTTCATCATGACTCCTCCCCTTTACACCGAGACCGGTTCCAGGTCAGTACGTTGAGAACTGTTGACACGACAACAAGTTTCGTGAATAATGTCAATCCAATCTCCCGCAAGTGCGAAATACGCGGCGTCATCCGTTATCTCGTTTGGAAGGGAAAACCTCCATTTGAGATTTATAATGAGGTGAAAACTGCATATGGTGATAAAGCTATGAATCGTACGAATGTGTACAAGTGGTGTCGTAAGTTTAAAAACGGTCGTACGTCTGTGCATGATGATCAGAGAAGCGGAAGACCTTCAATTGTGACTGACGAAATTGTGGAAAAAATTGAAAATGCGCTCCGTGACGATCGCAGATTGACTGTGCATGAACTTTCTGCGATGTTACGGCAAATCTCCAGATCTCTACTACATGAAACAATCACAGAAACCCTCGGATATCGGAAACTGTCCGCAAGAGTTTTTGAGGCGCTGGAAACTCCATGGAGATGAATTTCTCCGCTCCATCGCAACTGGAGATGAAACTTGGGTAGCACACCACACGCCCGAAACCAAAAGACAGTCTCAACAGTGGCGTCACACCTCTTCACCCTCCGCCAAAAAGTTCAAAATCACAATTTCAGCCAAGAAAGTCATGGCATCCGTGTTTTGGGACTGTCAAGGCATAATTTTAATCGAATATCTGCCTCAAGGGGAGACCATCAACTCTGCAAGATACTGTGAGACCTTAAAAAAATTGCGGAGGGCGATTCAGAACAAGAGGAGAGGCATGCTGACAAAAGGAGTCTGCCTGCTGCACGACAATGCCAGACCACACACGGCCAACGCCACGAAGGAACTGCTCGCCTCGTTTAAATGTCCTGAACCATCCCGCGCATTCCCCTGATCTAGCACCTTCAGATTACTGTCTCTTTACCTCCCTGAAGCTGCACATGGGTGGAAAAAGGTTTTTAACCGACGAGGAGGTAAAGGAGGAGTTGGAGAAGTGGACGAAGGAGTTGGCGGGAAACTACTTCGAGGAAGGCATCAAAAAATTGATACCTCGCTACACCACCTGCATAGAGAGGAATGGCGACTATGTCGAAAAATAGCTTTTATTATGTACTAAAGTTTCACGTAATTTTTTTGTTTAAATAAAAAATTTTAACATCTACAAAAATTCAGTACTCTTACTTTCTGGATATGCCTCGTATTATAATGGATTATGGTGCTTTATTCATTCATTTTTTATCGACACTGCTTGTTAAGAAACCTACGCTTTAGGAAGATATTGTGATGGCGAAAACAGCTTCATGTCGAAATTTAAGATTACTTTCCGAATACTACTATTTGAGGGAGGAATTGTTATTGCGAATTACTAATTATGAATATTCTTAATGTTCTATTGGCGATTCAAGCCGGCTGATACTCCATCTGGGGGCAGGAAATGAACTACATTTAGTAGGGAATTTGTTTTTCTTATACCTGACTATAAACCCAGGTTATACTATTTATACCTTAAAAGTACATTAGCAATCTTGCATTATTGTATTATATCATATGATTTTAATGCAGTCAGCTGATCAAACAATAACAAAGATCAGCTACCTACTACCTTGAAGAAAACCGTTAACGTTTGAATCGCGAATAACTAAAATGGAAATAGGCTCGTTGTCCTGTGTGCATGTAAGTTATATTCGTTAATCCCTACACAAATGACACATAACAATCGTCAACACCATTTGTATGCATCTTGTCTATGGTATGCATGCATATGAACAAAATTCTAATGTTTTAACATAGGCAACCTTGTATACTTCCAACTAATTTCAACCTCGCGTACGAAAACATGAACAAAATTATTCGTTTACCACATACAACCATTCCCCAACAACAAAATAAAACAAACATCCAATTATTTATTATGTCTACCTATTCAACAACTAATTAGTCAACATAGTAATATCCTCCAGTGGCCACACTTTACATAAAGCTCTACTCTTAATCAGTCCTTGGGGTACAGGCCCATATGTCCGAGAATCCGCTGAGTTACTCAAGTTATCCCCTTCCAACCACACATGCCCCCTTGGCACAACATCATAACTCAACAGCCCGGTGTTCACGCGATCCCCCGGCAAACCAGTCACCCTCTTGCATATCATCTGCTGGGGATTGGTGGGGCATTTTGCTATAACTATATCGCCCCTATGCAACGGTCTAAATTTGGGCGTCAAATGCTCTGTTAGTAGCACGTTGTCTGTAAAAATTGTCGGCTCCATGGACGGCCCCGAGCACTACAACAAACGTCAGTTTAAATTACCCGCCAATTTGTGTCCGCGTGTGTGATCTTACCAAAACAAAGTCGGCAAGGTACTCGAACGTGCAATGTGCTATACAGAAGTACTGTGCGGTTAACCCGATTGTACCAGCGACTTTGCGCAGTCCTATTCTCATTTTGTATCACTTTTCACTATTTAATAACAATAACAACTGGTAATGGGATTGTACAAATGTTTTACAGGGAATTTAGGGTAGTAATAATAACATTTTGGGAGAAGATAGTGTATGGTGCACACTATCGTCGCCGATTATTATTTATATATTTTTTTGTTTAACTTTAATGTTATGATTAACTCACAGCTGATTCTGCGTGCCGTACGCTTTCATATAAATGTCAAGTACTGGTTGCTGGGTTGCCGGTTGTTACGGGAATACGTATATCGACTGTGTAGCGCAATAAGGACCAATCTGCTTGTTTAACAAAACTTTCAAACTAATTTAAATAAACAAACTTAAAAGGGCCAATTTGCGGTTCCCTCTCAAATCTCATTATTGGCAAAAGGAAAAAACTGATTTAGATATCTTATCTCTTTAATTAATTTAAAGCTATTTAGGGAAAGTCTAAAATAGATGTATTTTCTAATCCTATGCGCCGATAAAGTCCTTGATATATTTGTATTATTTTTGAATACAAACCAAATAATACTTTATGTACAAAAGTAAGATGACTATTCCCCAAGAAACTTGACGTTTCATATATTTATATACATTGTATATATATATATATATATATATATATATATATATATATATATATACAAACAAACAACCGATGAAGGGGTGACTCAAAACGTAGATCACCAAATTCGAAAAGCGAAAGCGACTTTTGGGCAACTAAAGAATAAAAGGACCAGCACCAACACAAAGCTTCGGATATTCAACACCAACGTACTATGGATGCGAGACATGGAAACTAGATGAAGATGAAGATTTTTCAATAATCATTTCTTGGCAGAAGTAATTCCATTGATAGGCAAGTTTAACATAACTTTTTGATATTCAAAAATATATTGATTGACAATTAAAATTCATGCGAATGTACATGCGATTAACCTGCTCACCAACGTCGAGGCCCTAAGTCGTCTAGCAGGGCTTTAGCAAAATGAAACTTAGATGCGGAAATATTTAACATAAATAACGGGACCAACAGATACAGCCTAGTATCTGTCCCAGAGTGGGCGGCTATAAATGTCGGATCTGGCGAAAAATGGACGACAACAGATTTGTTACGACGCAAGATAAAAGATATTTATTCCCATATCGATTGATCGGCTTAAAATAGACATTCTTGGTTCAGTGAAATGCGATAGGGTGGCTTGGGCCAGTGCCATACCGACGCAGTGTCGGATCTAGGAAAAAGGGAAGAATACACTGCCCAAATAAACAAACAACTAGAACCAACTGAAGATCTGAGAAATATGGGTCTAAATGAGCTATCGGGAAAAATCGTTAGCAGCCAAGAAAGTGTGTTCCATGGCAGTGAAAGCTAGTACGAAACTCAGCCAGGGCACAAACGTACTCCTAGCAGAACGCAGAAAAATGGACACATACTCGATAAGATACCGAGAACTAGACAAACGAGTAAAGAAAGCGATTAAAAAAGACCTAAGATCTCATAACACAAAGATCATACAAGAAGCCATCGAAGACAACATGAATATGAAAGTTCTCCGATCAAAAACAACAATGGGGAAGTCGCTAATCTACAAAATTAAGAACCAACAAGGACAAGTTGTGACAGAGAGATAGATTACATCCACTATTCAGCTGTTTTACCAGGGACTCTGCAGCCAATCTGTACCTAAGCCAAAACGTATAGATAAGGTAGTCCTGAATGTGGGCTCCGAGGAAATCCCGGAGATTGATACTGCAGAGTTGAGAATGGCAGATGAAAAACCGAAAGGTCCCAGGAGAAAACCGCCTTTCAACAGAAATGTTGAAGAATGGAGAAGGAACTCTGGAGAAAGCATTGATCATCCATCTTAACAAATGCGTGGAGGAGAGAAAAATTCCCGATACCTGGACAAATGCCGAGTTGATAATTATCTTCAAAAAGGGCAACCGAATCAACATCGAAAACTATAGACCGATCAGTCTTTTGTCCGTTTTGTAAAAGCTTCTTACCAAAATCATAACCAACCGACTCAACAAAAAGTTCGATTTCTACCAGCCAGTGGAGCAGGCCGGGTTCCGAAGCGGCTATAGTACAACGGATCACATTCAAACAGTGCGTACTCTTATTGAAAAGTGTACAGAATATAATCCCCTTACACCTCGCATTCGTTGACTACAAAAAAGCTTTCGACTCGGTGGAACCCTGGGCGGTCCTGGAGGCTATGGGTAAGGCGAGGATTGACTCAAGATATACCAACTTCATTAAAGATACCTACAAAGGTGCTACAGACGAAAATATAACAACCGAAAAGATTCACATACGGAGAGGGCGATGCAATTTTTCCAAAATGATTTACCCTGGCATTAGAAGACGTGTGTAAGAACCTGTCATGCCAACATAGACGGGAGATGCTTTAGCCATCACCGATTCGCCGACGACATTGTGATCATGAGCACCGACCAGGACGAACTTAGGACTTTGTTATGTGAACTAAAGGAGGCGTCACAGAAGGTAGGCCTAGAAATGAATCTCCAGAAAACAAAGATTATGAGCCCAAACAACATCAATGTCAATATAGATAACCACACACTTCAATTAGTGGAAGAATATATCTATCTTGGATACAACATCAGGTTAGGCAAAAGCAACCAGGCAGCCGAGATAAGGAGGAGAATCAGTTTGGCATGGGCTGCTTTTGGAAAACACGCACATATCCTCAAAGAACCGAAGATACCAATAAATCTGAAACGGAAAGTATACGATGCTTGCGTACTACCAGTCAAATTGTATGGGCTCGAGACGATCACCCTGACAAAGAAAAGTGCACAGCAACCCAACATCGCAGTTGCTGTGCACTTTTGTTTGCCAGGGTGATTGTCTCGAGCCCATACAATATGACTGGTAGTACGCAAGCATCGTATACTTTCCGTTTCAGATTTATTGTATTAGCTTAAGGAATAGACGAGAATATTAGAGCAAGTACCAAAGTGAGCAACGTCGTAGAACAAACTGCAAAAAGCAAGTGGCGTTGGGCAGGGCATGTTGCGCGAAATGATGTGAAATGAACGAAAATTATTATGCAGTGGAAACCACGGAGAACGAATAGAAGCATCGGCAGACCCATGCTAAGATGGCGAGACGACATACAGAGACGAACGGGAAAGAACTGGATGCTCCCAGCACAAAACATGTCAAAATGGAAGAGGCCTATGTCCAGGAGTGGATTAATACAGGCTGATGAAGATGAAGATGAAACTGTATGTATAAACAATAAAATAAATAAATAATATTAAAATAGATACAGAAACAACCTAGAAGCAAGTAAGCAACAATAAGCTTAGGACTACAGACGGTGTTATAACGAACAAACTTCTGCAATTAATGAATGTCCGAAGAAATTACAAGAATAGAGATCTGCATAAACAACGCGAACTGCAAGTGGCGTTAAAAGCCTTTCATGCTGATATGTCCTAAAATTAACAATCAATCAACCGCGAACTGCAAAGATAAATTCGATAGATCTACGAAGGCGATCTTTCGAGTCCTAGCAGATTCTTCACAAGCCAGCCTTGCTGCTTTTCGATTATATCCCACCCTTGCAATCTCCACAGTTCCACTTCATACAATAATATTGGCTTTCATTTTCTCTACGTTTGGGGGATGAAGCCATTCTCGTCTTTATTTACACCCACTTCAAATGCTTCCAAAACCCACCTCTGCGGCCAAATGAAAAGCTCTAAGTACTTAAAGTAATTAACTCTGTCATTTTATATAGCAAAATTGTATTTGGTATATAATATGTAAGTCTTTGTTTTTGATGGTTTATTGTAAACAAAAAATATGTAATTGGTTTATATTATAGCGAGAATAACTTACATTCGTGCTATAATATAAATCAGAGGATGGTAATTGGCCACTTATGGACACAATAATTCAAGACACATAAATAGAATAACACAAAGACTGTAGTTAATTATCTATTAACCAAATACGACTCAAAACAGTATGAGACGTATAAATAGTTAAAAAGGATAAGGCACTAACCTTTTTGATATAATCCTAGTTGGCCCTCACGTTTTGGCGATGCGTTTGCAGAATCTTCCAAATTCCAACCTCTAATAGATGCAGCACTTGTAACCCGCGTTGGTTATACACGATCACAACACAAATCACAACACAAATCACACATCACTAGAGTCCCCCATAAAATCCCCGTTGTTTTCACATAACTCACTTCACCGGGACAGTTTATGCAACAATATTGCAATAAACATGTCGAGCGCGTTCAAAGTTGTACGGACCGGGCGGCCATTTCACAGTGCACTGGCGTGCGGTTTGAGCCTGGTACGACATCTCACGAGCGCCGGTGACGTCATTTATAGCTGCCTGTCCAGAGGCTTATCTTATAAGTCACGGGATGAGTAATATCCGGTGTGATACATGTATCAGGAGTAAATTACGCAGGCTCATCTAATAAGTCACGGGATGAGTAATATCTGGTGTGGGCACTATACGGCTATCCGAATTAATTTAAAATTCTCGGGGCCTGCGTAATTTACTCCTGATACATGTATCAGGAGTAAATCCAGTGACTTATAAGATAATTCACTTGTTTAATCTAACTGCGCATCATCAGGCATGCCTTTTATGAGACTAATAATTAAATCTAATGCCATGCGTATTATAAACTATGAAAAAGAGTTCGATACCGTCAAGCATGATATCATTTTGACTCAACTACACAGCGTAGGACTGGATGAAAACGATATAAGAATAATCAAGTAGTACCTCTACTGCAAACAAGAAGCACACGTACAAGTTGATCAATATCATACACAGAAAAAGATGGAGATGCTACGTGAAGTGAGACAAGATTGCTTACGTTCGCCAACGCTCTTCAACTTCCCAGAAGCTCTGGATAACACTGAAGTAGGAATAAGAGTTAATGGAAAGCCTATTAGCAATATCTGATACGCGGACGAGACGGTAATTCTCACGAAAAACGAACAAGAACTACAGCTACTCTCGAACAAGATTAATGAAACAGGAACAAGAAATGCTTAAAATAAAATCGGATAAAATGTTATCATCGTCAGTAGAGACAAGCAACAAGAGACAAACATAAAAATCGGAAATACGATGATTGAATTAGTGAGGCCATTCATATAAGTGCCTAGTTATAAGAATGGGACCCATATAAAGGAATTAAATCTCGAATAGAACAAACACGTCAGTTATTATTGAAAATCAGAACTCTACTAAGTAACTGAACAAATACAACAAACGAATAGAATAAACACGTCAGTCATTACTGCAAATTAGAACTCTACTAAGTAACTGAAATCTGTCCTATCCAATAACGGATATTGGAATGGCAAAGTGCTACGCTTGGATATTATATGAGATGGAAACGTGAACGTTGAAGATAGTATCCATTAACAGGTTGGACGCATTCAAAATGTGGATCATGAGAGGATGATACACATCCCATGGGTTGATAGAGTACGCAACGAAAAGGTTTCTCAAAAACTACTTGACTTTTCAAAAAAACTTAATAAGGAAATGTAGTTCAAGTAATGGCATGTAAAGTAAAACCAGTAAAACTAAGCAATATGTAGTAATATAACTATATACTTGTACATTGGTAAAAGCATATACGATTTTTCCATGTAATGACTTTAATAATAATTTACAAATTGTAGAACCATATTTCAAGTAATTAAAGTACATTACTATTAACTACAAGAAGCTAGAAAATTCATACAGCAAAAGCTATACGAAAGTAAAAATGGTAAGAACGATAAAACAGAATGATGGAAATAGTATAAACATAGTGGAACTGGAATCTTTTGAAGATAAAATGAAAATAATGACAACCAAATACAAGCTGAGTGGACAAGAAATATACATAGAAGATAACCTGACCCACAAAGAGAGACAAATACAATACGAGATAAGAAAGATAGCAAGGAAGGAAAGACCGGACGGAAAATGAGTGAAAATAGGATACAAAAAGATGTGCATAAATTAAAAATGGTACAATTGGAACGAAGAACAAGAATAATTTGTACCGAGTACAAAAAACTAAGGAAAGAGGGAAGTAAGGCAGAACTAAGTCATGTAAATAAAATAAATGTAGAGAACGATAAAACAGAATGATGGAAATAGTATAAACATAGTTGAACTGGAATATTTTGAAGATAAAATGAAAATAATGACAACCAAATACAAGCTGAGAGGACAACAAATATACATAGAAGATGACCTGACCCACAAAGAGAGAGAAATACAATACGAGATAAGGAAGATAGCAAGGAAGGAAAGACAGGATGGAAAAAGAGTGAAAATAGAATACAAAAAGATGTGCATAAATGAAATATGGTACAATTGGAACGAAGAACAAGGAAAATTTGTACCGAGTACATAAAACTAAGGAAAGAGGGAAGTAAGACAGAACTAAGTCATGTAAATAAAATAAATGTAGAGAACGATAAAACAGAATGATGAAAATAGTATAAACATAGTGGAACTGGAATATTTTGAAGATAAAATGAAAATAATGACAACCAAATACAAGCTGAGAGGACAACAAATATACATAGAAGATGACCTGACCCACAAAGAGAGAGAAATACAATACGAGATAAGGAAGATAGCAAGGAAGGAAAGACAGGACGGAAAAAGATTGAAAATAGGATACAAAAAGATGTCTGACTAGAAAAAATGAAAGAGACACAATAGATTAAAAAAAAACGAAAAAGAGAAAAACAAAATATGGAGAGTAGCAACCTGAAACATAAGGAGTATACAAAAGAGGAAGAACTGGAAAAAGAGTTCGAAAAAATGGATGTAGACATATTGGCAATAACGGAGACAAAAAGAAAAGGGAAAGGAATATACACAACCAATAACAAACATAAAATAATATATAGCAGAGTAGACAAGGATAAAAGGGCAGCCGAAGGTGTAGGATTCATTATACACAGAGACATCGAACACCAAATAGAAACATAGCAAGAAATATCACCAAGGATACTAACCGTAACACTAAAAGAAACTAACAGAACCAGAACAATAATTATAGTCTATGGGCCAAATGAAGATGATGTAGTGAGCAACAAAGAAGCATTTTGGGAGCAAGTTAGCGAAACAACCAAAACATCCAAAGGAGAAGTTTTCGTTGCGGGTGACTTCAACAGCAGAATTGGTGAGGAAGTAAAAGATAACGACTTGACGAGAGGAAGATATGGCGAAGACGTACTAAACCAAAATGGGAAGAAAATGCGAGATTACTGTGGAATGAATCACCTAGTAATAACGAACACACTATTCAAACACAAGGACATACACAAATACACAAGGGAAATGGTAGGCAGGAACGAAAAATCTATAATAGATTACGTTTTAATAGAAAAAGGAGCAAAATAATAGATACAAGAGTAAAGACAAGCTTCGAAATTGGAAGTGATCACTATCTAGTTGTGACGTCAATTAAGGAAGACTCCCAAGACAGTGACAGAAGGATCCAGCGACCAAATATAGCAATAAACTACAACATAAGATAAAATCATACAAACTTAGAGAAAAAGAAACAGCAATACAATATATGGAGATAATGGAGAAGAAGATAGAAGTGACCAACGATATAGAAGAAGTAGAGGAAATGTGGAATAACCTAAAGAAAAATATGCTTGAGACAGCAAAAGAGACATGTGGTACGAAGAAAAGCACAAACAAGAAACAACAGACAGCCTGGTGGTCGGAGGACATAGAGAGAAAACAAAAAAACCAGGTTAAAATAGCAAAAACCAGGAAATGGGAAAAGTTCGGAGAGACAATGGAAAAAAACGCAAGGGAAAACCAAAATCTACTTTATAAAACACTAAAAGATTGCAGGAAAGAAAAAGGACAAGAAATAAGATACATTCAAGACAAACAAGGAAGAATGCTGAAGGAAAACGAAGAAATATTAGAAAGATGGAAAGAATATTTTGAAGACAAACAAGGAAGAATGCTGAAGGAAAACGAAGAATTATTAGAAAGATGGAAAGAATATTTTGAAGAATCTCAAATAACGACAAAGAACAAAAGACAAGAATTTGTGACATGAACAACACAGAAGCAGATACAGAGAGTATCAAGGAACAAGAACTACTAGAAATAATAAGGTAATTAAAAATAGGAAAAGCACCAGGACCAAACCAGATTACAGCGGAAATGATTAAGCGGGCCCAGGTGCTTGATCATTTCCGCTGTAATCTGGTCTGGTCCTGGTAGATAAAGAAAAACTACGGAAACTACTGAACAGCATATGGAGCACAAATACCATACTAAAAGACTGGCAAACAGCACTAATCGTACCGATACACAAGAAAGGGGATAAGACGAAATGCTCAAATTATAGAGGCATAACACTAATAAGTATAGGGATGAAAATATTAGAAAAGACAATAAAAAAGAGAATAATAGCAAGAATAGACCAGACACTAGAAGAATCGCAATGCGGTTTTAGGAAAGTAAGATCCACACAGGACAACACCTTCACAATTAAACAAATCACAGAAAAAAGAACTACAAATCATAAAAACACATATTTAGGATTCATAGACCTAGAAAAAGCGTTCGACATGATCCCAAGAAACAAATTATGGAAAATCCTGGAAGAGAGAGGTGTAGAAAGAAAGACAGTCGAATTAATATAAAACATATATAACAACAACACGCATGCAATAATACACAAAGGACAAACATCAAGAACATTTAAGACAACCACTGGACTCAGACAAGGAGGCGGGCTCAGTTAGCGTCCGAGAGCTATGTCAAGCGACAAAAGATAGATCACTGACAGTAAGATGGTTTCATCGATTATGAAAATTCATCATAAAATATATTTTTATTTAAAAATAATTCTCAATTGACTAGTAGAAGAAGCTTTGACCTACCTAGCCAAAATCAATTGTTTAGTCGATTTTTACGGCCATAACAGGCCATAATATAGAAGTGGAAGTGAAAAAAAAAATTACAATGGTTAAGTCGATACTAACTCCACCTGTTATTGCTAATAATATTTAACATTTTGGATTTCGTTATTACAGTGATATTCCTGAAAACCAATATCTTCCCCAACTAAGGCCCAAACTAGGAAAATAATTTGGGGGGTTTAAGAATAAATAATTTGTATTTATTGTGAATATGAAAGAAAAAAACTTAGCTTTACATAACATTTCAGTTGGTTGGGTTAAACCTCCCCACAAATACGGCCCTGTCCCCAACTATTACATTCTATCAAACAGAATTACAAATTATAATGGTTTATAATCTTCTGAAATCGCTTGAATAATTTCTCAATCAATCCTCTAGCCAGCACGAAAATGTTATCGGCCCCGCAACGAGCAACACACACACATACTTTTGGATAGTTGGATAAGATAGGAGGGGACGACTACGGGTCTTTACTAGAACGCGCAACATTGCCACGGCTTGTCAAACGTCAGTCGGCCGGGCTGTTATAAAGCGAGCGCCAGTGAAGTGTATTCGCTTTAAAATAGACGACGTCGTCGTGTGCGCGCCCCTTACAATCATGACAATTATTTAGTGTTTAACCGAACGAAAATCGACCGCGTCGCGCCTAAACTAGCCCGGTAACATGTGCCCCATATAAGAACGCAGAATACGGACTAATAGCACACACATAGTGGATTTTTCTGTGATTAATATTCGGTGGCACTACATCAACTAGACCAAGGTAATTGCCATATTCTTTTAGCTCCGAACAAAAGGCACTATTTATAGCGATCAGCTGATTTACGATACACAAAGGGGGTGGATCTACCCCTGGCCGTACACTTATCTGCGTGCTACCACCGAAATCGATCTAACAAAGGTTCAACGTATCGCCGGGAATTTGGATTCTTTTGTGTGTTTCGCGAATCTGTATGGTATATCCCAATGATTCATAACTTCTTGCAGTTTCTATAGTCGTAGGCGCGGAATGACTAATAAATAATTCCACGTGTCGGTAAAAAATAAAAACCTAAAACAATCTAGATGTGAAACCGTTTTTAAAAGAAAGCAAATAGTTAAGAGCTTTCTAAGAGTTTATTATAAATAGCCACTATTGTTCGCGAAATAATTAATGCACGAACAGTTTTAAGATAATTTTTATTTTTTATAGATAACTCCTTCAAGGTAAAATCAACTATAAAATTTTGAAATGCTTTTAGATAAATTGTTTTTGTATTGTATTGTATGGCAACAAGGGTGCATTAGAAGGCAGGTTTTATTTATTCAAGAATTTTAGATAATTGATATATCTCATGCAGAGGTGGCTAGACTTTTGATAACTTTGAGCGATCTATTTTGAAAATTGGACCAAAAGCGTTGATGATTCCGTAACAGGAATATTTACATTTTGAATAAATGTACAGTATATACAACAACGTGAAATGCCTGTCTTTCGACGGGGGATGATGTTTAATTCCAAATTTATTGAATCTTAAATATCAGAAATCTAGGATCACGGATTATGTCATAACTCAAATTTTAAACTTTTTTTTTAAACACAACGATGTTGTTATATAGGTGTTTTCGTTTAACATTACTAGCCGCCCCGTGGCGTGCTGTATCGCTCCCAGTTTTGCGGTCGTGCACCGGGACAAGCTAGAATTGTGCGCATTGCAAGCGGCAAATAGAACAAGAGGCAATAAGCCCGTAGCAGTACAGAGTGATAAACGAAAACAGCTGTTGTTAACTATTTTCGATACATCAATCCGTAATTACCTGTAATCACGGGCTACAATTAACTAGCCTTTATATAATTCAGCCTTACATGTTAGAATCGTTTTATGGACGTCTGTGCTTATTGAAAAAAGGATAATTATTTGTAAACACCGATAAAAAGACCATTATTATACTTCTTAATTCCTTTCAATAGCGCTAGTCAAATTGATCTTTGTCTTTTTCTTGGAAATTTTATAGATGTTTGAATTAATACCACTTAGCATATTTCCTAGAATATTGTATTTCGTATTTTATGCACTCTTCCACATATAACAGTATAAATAGAAATGAAGCATGTATTGAATTTTTTATGCGAATTTCGTGGAATGCAGCAAACATGTCTTGCACAGTATTGCAGTGAAATATTCGTTTGGGAAAAGAGAAAACAAATATAATATTTTTGGATGCGTCCTCGTTCTTTGTTTTCGCAATATTTGTGTGTATATTTATATACACAGTGAATCAGAATAACCTTGCTTTGCAGTGGGTCTATGCTGCAATAAAACAAGAAATAAGGAAATATTTTTTAATTAAAATGTAATCATATGCCTTATTATCTTATGATAATGTGAGGGGGTGAAAGCAGAGTGGGTTGGAGACTGCAGAAAGCTGAATTAATGGTTAGGAGAGGATGGGAAAGGTGTGAAAATCTGCAGGAGGCTGTCGTGGGAGAGGAAAGTGGCGACGCAAATTCCAAATTATTTCAATCCCAAGAAACATATTAAATGTTATTACATATTAGTATCTGAGTAATGATTAAATGTATAAACTAATTACATTTACGTTGACTTACTTATGGTATCAACAAAAACAGCAAAAACAACAATGTTCAGGTAGGAACTCGCCCTACGCCGTTTGCAGCAGTGGGGGTTGGGGTACCATCTGGGACCGATCATCATTTCACCGAAGTCGAACTGGCCCCTGGCCCAAAGAACTGAATCCAGTCAGAAATTCAATATACGTCGGGTTAACGGTATTCAGTACTTGGATGGGGTGATTTCCTTCAGCGAGGACACCGAGTGCCATCACTTCCCTTGCAATAGCGCAGTTTTAGAATTGGAATATGCTTTAGGCGATGTGTATTGATGCACACCGCCGGCAGCAACATGCAAATTTGCGGTCCAACAATCTCCGCTTATGCTATCAGCAACGTATAGAAGTATCTCAGAAGAGTGGAATGAATCAAAAAGAGAGACAACGTCAGAAATACAGATATAAAGGAAAAGGAGTAACAGCAATACATAAAAAGATATAAAAAGGGCAACTAAGGTGGTTCGGACATATAAACAAAATGAATAACGGTAGATAAGTAAAACAAGCATGAGGAGCAAGAGTCATATGATAACAGACGACAAGAGATCTGAAATCTATCATAATTGGTAAAACGCTTTAGGTCAAATACAAAACCTGGAGACAAGCAAAGCAAGATGCGGAAGACAAGAAGGAATGAATAAAATTCTACAAACAATAGAAGCTAATAGAAACCAACCTCGACACCCAAAACGGGTACAAGAGGATACAGACAAAGAAAGATATAATAGTCATATAACAGACAATGAGAGATCTGGAATCTACCATAATTGGTAAAACGCTTTAAGCCAAAGGCAAAACCTGGAGACAAACAAAGCAAGATACGGAAGACAAGAAAGAATGGATAAAATTCTACAAATAATAGAAGCTAATAGAAACCAACCTCAACACCCAAAACGGGTACAAGTGGATACAGACACAAAAAGATATATCAGAACGTTCGAAATTTATTACTGAAAACATAGTATTTTTTAATTAAAACTCATAGAATTGTTTTCGCATTAATTAGGGAATGTCGCAGATAAAAATAAACATACAATTTAAAACCTAGGCTTTAAGGAATGACTTAATCCTGGTATTTAATGATTAGTATTATACTACAAATCTGCACACACATAAAAACTTTGATTAGATATTAGTTATTTGTATATATAACCAGTGATATGCATACTACTGTGATTGCCATAAATACGCATTTCGTGATTATTTTTTTACGAACATACACCGGCGTTATCAGTCAGACAGTTGAAGTTATAAACAATAAAATCTCGTTTTCATGTTCTGTTTACAATTTTAGTGTCGCGTCATTCATGTAAACATAAACATGCGATTATAAAAATTAAACAAATACGCTAACGCACCTAAGGTGGGTTATCCTCTTCCTGCGAACCTGACATAAAATAAGAAAAGAATAAGAGGAGGGATCAGAAGAAATGAATATGCTCGTGAAATAACAATACGCACTTTCCATTTTAGGACTTATAACTCTCTGATTTTATTTGAAGAATCAATGGCTCACGAGAAAAATCAAAATAAATAAATGAATAAATGAATAAATGAATAAATGAATAAATGAATAAATGAATAAATGAATAAATGAATAAATGAATAAATGAATAAATGAATAAATGAATAAATGAATAAATGAATAAATGAATAAATGAATAAATGAATAAATGAATAAATGAATAAATGAATAATACATGAATAATACATGAATAATACATGAATAATACATGAATAATATTTGAATAATACATGAATAATACATGAATAATACATGAATAATACATGAATAATACATGAATAATACATGAATAATACATGAATAATACATGAATAATACATGAATAATACATGAATAATACATGAATAATACATGAATAATACATGAATAATACATGAATAATACATGAATAATACATGAATAATACATGAATAATACATGAATAATACATGAATAATACATGAATAATACATGAATAATACATGAATAATACATGAATAATACATGAATAATACATGAATAATACATGAATAATACATGAATAATACATGAATAATACATGAATAATACATGAATAATACATGAATAATACATGAATAATACATGAATAATACATGAATAATACATGAATAATACATGAATAATACATGAATAATACATGAATAATACATGAATAATACATGAATAATACATGAATAATACATGAATAATACATGAATAATACATGAATAATACATGAATAATACATGAATAATACATGAATAATACATGAATAATACATGAATAATACATGAATAATACATGAATAATACATGAATAATACATGAATAATACATGAATAATACATGAATAATACATGAATAATACATGAATAATACATGAATAATACACGAATAATACATGAATAATACATGAATAATACACGAATAATACATGAATAATACACGAATAATACACGAATAATACACGAATAATACATGAATAATACATGAATAATACATGAATAATACATGAATAATACATGAATAATACATGAATAATACATGAATAATACATGAATAATACATGAATAATACATGAATAATACATGAATAATACATGAATACATGAATACATGAATACATGAATAAATGAATAAATGAATAAATGAATAAATGAATAAATGAATAAATGAATAAATGAATAAATGAATAAATGAATAAATGAATAATATTTAATTTCCCAACAGAAAACCAATTATAGGACAATATTCGTAATGGTAACTTTGATATTATAACAATACAAAAAACAATATAAATGAAAAGTAAATTATACATAATATTCTTAGTAATAAACTAATAAATATTACTTACATTACTTACTTATTCTTAAATAAGAAATAAATAAATATTTTCTAATTAAGACCAAACGCTTGTGACCTAAAGGTTTGTACCCTCCAGTCAACTATTGATCAATCATCACCTACATGTTCATCGTCTCTAAACATGTTCACATGATTACTGTATTTAATGAACAAATGGGCAGGGTAAGTGTATTGTATTGTATTATTTTTCTGTATCGGTCTTTTGAAAATAAATATTATTATTACTCGACACTCGGCTTAGTAGAAATTGTATATTGTGACAAAATAAGTAATCTTAAGATAGTATAAGAAATTAAAGCTGACTCTGCTATTTTGTATTATTCAAATTGTAATCAATTAAACATAAAACTGTCAGCCTAAATCATTAAAAAAATATGTCTGTGCTAGCATCGACGTTCCTTATTTTTAAACCACCCTGTATGTATAAGCAGCCGCATCTAGTCCGGTAGCTTTATTTTGAGCGCCATTCCAACATATTACCTTCCAACCCATAACATACAAAGCCTTGTGTGCTCTGCGCTACTGGCTGCAATTCTATTATAAAGACGAAACCAGTTTATGATAAAAATGGGCTGAAAGAAGATCCTCAACAGGTACTGCAAGGAACAAATAGTAAAAATCGTGTATGTGCTGGCTTACGCCGTCAATATAAAATAATTGTGTTTTGTGTGTCTCATTTGTAGAAATCACTATTTAAGTTGGTGGGTTTATGCTAAAATAAATTAAGGAATAAATAATAAAACAAGATATATAGATGTGTTGGTTTGTGCTAAAATATATTAAGGAATAACATATTGCATATATATGCTGACATAAAATAAGCTATATAGATGTCTCATTTGCAGAAATCACTATGTAAGTGGGTGGGTTTATGGTAAAATAAATTAAGGAATGGGGAATAACATATTACATATATATGCTGACATAGCATAAGATATATAGATGTATCATTTGCAGAAATCACTATTTAAATGGGTGGGTTTGTGCTAAAATCAATTAAGGAATAAGAAATAACATATTACATATTTATAGTGACATAAAATAAGATATATAGATGTCTCATTAGCAGAAATCACTATTTAAGTAAGTGGGTTTATGGTAAAATAAATTAAGGAATGAGGAATAACATATTACATATTTATGCTGACATAGCATGTATCATTTTCAGAAATCACTATTTAAATGGGTGGGTTTGTGCTAAAATCAATTAAGGAATAAGAAATAACATATTACATATTTATAGTGACATAAAATAATATATATAGATGTCTCATTAGCAGAAATCACTATTTAAGTAAGTGGGTTTATGGTAAAATAAATTAAGGAATGAGGAATAACATATTACATATTTATGCTGACATAGCATGTATCATTTTCAGAAATCACTAATTAAATGAGTGGGTTTGTGCTAAAATCAATTAAGGAATAAGAAATAACATATTACATATTAATAGTGACAAAAATAAGATATATAGATGTCTCATTAGCAGAAATCACTATTTAAGTAAGTGGGTTTATGGTAAAATAAATTAAGGAATGATGAATAACATATTACATATTTATGCTGACATAGCATGTATCATTTTCAGAAATCACTATTTAAATGAGTGGGTTTGTGCTAAAATCAATTAAGGAATAAGAAATAACATATTACATATTTATAGTGACATAAAATAAGATATATAGATGTCTCATTAGCAGAAATCACTATTTAAGTGGGTTGGTTTGTGCTAAAATAAATTAAGGACTAAGGAATAACATATTACATATTTATAGTGACATAAAATAAGATATATAGATGTCTCATTTGCAGAAATCACTATTTAAGTGTTTATGTTAAAATAAATTAAAGAATAACATATTACATATTTATGCTGACATAAAAAGAAGATATATAGATGATTATTTTAGATAATTTATGGTCACACAATAAGAATACTCTTTTATCATAAAGTTCTTAAATTTATTATTTTTGTTATTAAAATGTATGTCGATGTTCTACGAATATATTTAAATCATATTAATTTCAATAACAAATTAAATTAAATAAAACCTTTAAATATGAATCATATATGGAGTACCATACATAAAGCACTAAACAATTAGAATGATTTATTGCTGCACACGAATTGATTTTAATGATGCCGGTAATTTACTTCAGTTGCTATTTGTGGCGGCAATACATGTATAAACGTACCGATTGCAGCACAATTATACCATATCGGGCCTATAACCTAGGCCAACGTTTTCAAGAACAGATATTGAGTAAAAGCGACCTTAGATTTAGCCACGTATACGATAAATATTTCAGTCCGAACAACGGCCTGCATTTAAAATGTGTCATTGACTGGCAACAGTTTATATTGAAATTATTCTTTATGAAGAACGTTTGGTCTTGATGTCAAGGACTGTTATAAAAGTAGCGTGTTAAAATTATATAGAAATAATCACATTTTACGAATGTACAGTATTGTAGTATAAAGTATTGTTAACGCGATAAAAAAAATCATTGTTAAAAACATGTGTAGATTTATGATCATAAACAGGAATTATTTAATGCTGTTGCTAATTAATTGAAATTGGTCGGCCAAGCCAGATTATCATCAATTAGTAATTAAATTTTTTTGTAGAACTCGTTGCTGTCAATATATCGTCGCCTAAAGCCGCTTTTGTTTATCGTTCGGGAACTGTTCTTGGCTGCTAGTTTAGAACAGACCGAAACAACTTCCGAGCGATCAGCGAAAGCGGCTTAAGTAGCAACACTAAATTTTCTTCGAGATTGACATTAGAGAGAAAAACTGATTATTAAATGTATATTGCAGTTATTAAATGGCCCCTGGTTCAAATAAATAAAATATAAGCAATAAAATAAAAAATTGATAACTTGTTGTCACAAGTGCTTTTCGTTTATCACTCTGGGCTGGTATGGGCTTATTGTTTCTTGTTCTATTTGCCGCTTCCGATGGGCATAATTCTACCTCGGCCCTTACAACCGGCGGCGCACGACCGCGATACTGCACGCCACAGGGCGCCTAGTAATGCCAAACCATGCTAAACGAAAGCGCCTACAGTAAAATAACTCCAATAAACATTTTATAATCGAAAAACTGATTAACCTGAGTATCTTCAAGAACGGTAGTAAATCGTTATGAGGAGCGTGATCCGTCAAAAAAATAGCCCCTAACAAAATAGCCGCCCGACAAAATAGCCCCTAACTAAATAGCCCCTAACTAAATAGCCGCCCGATAAAATAGCCCACCGACAAATTAGCTACTAACTAAATAGCCGCCCGACAAAATAGCCCGTCGACAAAATAGCCCCGTATACTTTTATTGATAATTGAGCATAATTAAAGTATAAATAATGTATAATATACATTTTCGCTAGTCTTGTAAGTATGGAATTCATAATCTCATTATTAAATTTCATTCATCTGATAGAGTGGTACAATGGGCGAAGTCTACGAAAAAACTGCTTGAAGAACAACACCATTCTGGCACTCAATACCTTTAAAAATATACATTTCTACCCAGCTCAGTGGCCTAGTGGATAGAGGAGCCGTCTCGTGCTGAGATGTGAACATTGTGAGCGAAATTAGGCACCTTCAGCTATCACAGGTTTTCTGTGAAACCTCTTATTTTACCACCGCAAAAGCCCTAGGGCTAATAGCTATAAAGATAGAAGTTCTTTGTATTCATTTCTTTCTGAGGCAGTCTGTATAAATAAGTAAATAAAACACACATATACTCTCCTATAATTGTATGTTATCATAAAAACAAATTATCGCGATTGTAGCCTCGCAGTACAATTCTCGCCTGCAGAATTGCTGCGACTCGCATTCCAATTATGTAATAAGCCGCGTGGGTTCGTTCTCCTAATTGGCTTTCTCATACTCTCTAGTATTCCAGTTGTAATTATCAATCGTTAACGTTATCATGAAAACCGAAATAGGATATGGTTAGTGTGCGCCTGTTTACATGCGTTATCGCGCGACAAGAGGAATGCCACCAATTAATTATCATGATACAAATATAGCACACAGCACAATGGTCGAATTTTCAATAGGTAATTTTATTTAGGTATTATATGCCTCATCAATGAGGATAATTATGGGTTGATGGTGTATAAAAAGTGTTTAGTGGTCTAAAATGGATACAGTAAACACTTTTTATACACAATCATCCCATAATTATCCTCATTATAGGTTGAAATGCCTGTTCGACATGGGATGGTTTTTATTTACAAACGGAATTAATTAGTGAGTTAAATCCATAACTAATAATAGGCGAAAACGAATAATAGAAAATTGCGGACTTCAATGTATAGTTGAAGTGAAATTGCAAAAAAAAATATCGCCAAAAATTCGAATTTTATCAGTATTGATTTCGAAATGTGTTATGAACATATCGTAAACACTCACTATAAATTTGGTCGCTTTAGATGTACTACAATTTGAATTATTAGGCTATAAGCACCCTTAAAATTATTATATATGTATATTATAAAATATGAGAAAACATAAAAATTTTAAAGGATAAATAAAACGATTTTTTACTTTGTTTTTTATCACACTTCAGTTACACTTTGCAACTAGTTTCGGTTAAGCTCTAGCCATTTTAGAGCTTAGCCGAAACTAGTTGCAAAGTGTAACTGAAGTGTGATAAAAAACAAAGTAAAAAATCGTTTTATTTATCCTTTAAAATTAATTATCACAAAGTAGACGCCTTAAAAATCCAATATAAAAAATTTATTTACACGACAAAAAACATTTCATGTTCAAGTTAATTCTAGAAGAAAGTATGACAATTCAAAACGAGAAAATATTCCATACTGTTTAAAGGATTTGTGGATTAGTTAACAATTTGCGAAAATGATACAACTAACCCCCTAGGAGGAAAGTTAAACGCCATCTGGCGGCACCACATCAATTAGCAATGCACACCCATACGGTAATAACACATACAAATTTGCATTTACATATTTTTGACTAGATTAGTCTGCCTACATAGTATCTTATGTTAATTTAGTTTGTAACGTATATAATTATTGAAACAATTTTGTTGTCTACACATATGTCCTTGATGGCATATTCTACTTAAAACCGTTATCTCGCGATGAGTTATTTAAAGCAAAAACGTACTGTACCATTTAATATAGGCCAATTTCATTAAATACTGTATAATGCTAAAACTAATTAGCCAAACTGGTTTTTATTCTTTAATTTGTTTATCGGGACAAATATCTATTTTTTTTAATGATTCCTACCAACACGTGTTAATACAGCTAGTATTAAGAGGGAAAAAATACCACAATGTCTCACTATCTAATTTAATCTAAACCACAAAGCAAAATTCTCAAGTTACTTAATGATAAGATTTCAATTAAGAACGATATCACTAAATGTAACAATTATTACACTGTATCTGGAATACTGGCTAAAAAATGTATTTGATTCACAAATTTTACTTTCAATAGTATTACAAGGATGAGTATTTTATATTATATAATTCTAAAACAACAACAATAATTGTTAAGTAATGTAAATGTAATAGCCTACATTGAAAGGTAAAAGGCAACTAGATAATATATATATATATATATATATATATATATATATATATATATATATGTATATATATATATATATATATATATATATATATAATTCTAAAAACTAAATAAACGTAATTTCATGCGCAAAGAAAGTATTAAATTGATAGAAACAATTTTATTATCAAATACTACACTTCTCAATGCCAATAGCCTAAGATGGAACTACTTCCAAGATTCTTAAGATGAAGTAGAGGGATGAAAAGACAATTAAACACTTTTTATACGCAATCAACCCATAATTATCCTCATTATAAGGTATACTAGTTGAAATGTCTGTTGTCCGACAGGGGATGGTTTTTATTCACAAAAAGGGAATTAATTAGTGAGTTAAATCGATAACTAACAATAGACGAAAACGAATAATAGAAAATTTCGGATTTCAAAACAAGGTGCTCAGATTGAGACTTTCCATTTTCCATTGTCATTTTGTTATAAACATTGTGTAATTTTTTCAAATTAATTGTATGACGGTGGCCTGATAAAAATAATAAATAATAATAATGAAACATGTTCGACTTGCTCGCCGAAAAAGAAAAACTTATACTCAAAATTTTCCAATTTTCTTCGGGCATCTGGTGCACTGATATGTTCTGAACTAAGATCAAAAAAAATAAATTAAACAAAATATGTTGCATAATTTTTTTATCCACCCAGCCTCTAAAATCGGCATGTCCAGATAGGAGCGGAAAAGTTAAAAATAAAAAATAAATAGAAGGAACAAGGTGCTCAGGTTGAGACTTTCTATTTTCCATTGTCATTTTGTTATAAACATTGTGTAATTTTTTCAAATCAATTGAATGATGATGGCCTGATAAAAATAATAAATAATAATAATGAAACATGTTCGACTTGGTCGCCGAAAACAAAATACTTACAATCAAAAGTTTCCAATTTCCATCGGCCATCTGGTGCACTGATATGTTCTGAACTAAAATCCAAAAAAAAATTATATAAAATATGTTGCATAATTTTTTTATCGACCCAGCCTCTAAAATCGGCATGTCCAGATAGCAGCGGAAAAGTTAAAAATAAAAAATAAATAGAAGGAACAAGGTGCTCAGGTTGAGACTTTCCATTTTCCATTGTCATTTTGTTATAAACATTGTGTATTTTTTTCAAATCAATTGAATGACGGTGGCCTGATAAAAATAATAAATAATAATAATGAAACATGTTCGACTTGGTCGCCGAAAAAAAAATACTTATAATCAAAATTTTACAATTTCCTTCGGGCATCTGGTGCACTGATATGTTCTGAACTAAGATCCAAAAAAATAAATTAAACAAAATATGTTGCATAATTTTTTTATCGACCCAGCCTCTAAAATCGGCATGTCCAGATAGGAGCTGAAAAGTTAAAAATAAAAAATAAATAGAAGGAACAAGGTGCTCAGGTTGAGACTTTCTATTTTCCATTGTCATTTTGTTATAAACATTGTGTAATTTTTTCAAATCAATTGTATGACGGTGGCCTGGTAAAAATAATAATTTACGTAACAACATATTTTATACAACAACGCCTATAAAAATTATTAGTAAAAATATATAACTATATATTATGGTTCGCAAGACATATATCAAAGATTCCTTAAAATTTGGATTTTATTGGTCACCCCAATTGGTCAGTACAGACCCACAAACGAGCGGCGCCGCGCGGCTGGGATCTAAAGCCGGCCATACACGTTCCGGTATACCGGAGATGTAAACCGGACGGTTTTCCTCTCCGGTTTGCCTGCACAGTCCCTGGAGCCAGCCATACGCGTTGCCCTGTATCGGAGAGGTACGCCTGCACAGGTAAACCGGAGCGTGTGTGTGAACAAGTTTCGGTAAACCAGCACAGGCGTAGTGACCTGCACGGACGACCGGAGAAGAATCAAAATTCGATTCTTTCTACCCGAAGGCTTTACCGCCAAAACAGTGCATTTTTTATAACAATATTTGTTCGGAATTTTCGTTGGAATTAAAATACCTACAAAATGAGGCCAAACACGACTTTTTAGCATGAAATAAATGTTTCCAAATTTCATTTTTTTATTTCAAATTTTATTTCAATTCCTGTAATTTTTCCGGTTTAACTTGAAATAATCTCGACATTATTCCCGAAACTACTATATACTATATTTTTATTACAAAACGACAAATATATAGCCCAGTATTGTTTACCCTACTGTGTGTGTGCAAGGCAGTGTGTACCGGAGAGGAAAACCGATAGGTTTACCTCTCCGGTTTACCGGAACGTGTATGGCCGGCTGATTCTTCTCCGGTCGCCTGTACAGGTCACTAAGCCTGTGCAGTTTTACCCAACTTGTCCACACACTCGCTCCGGTTTACCTGTACAGGTCTTTGCGCAGGTAAACCTCTCCGGTATACCGGAACGTGTATGGCTAGCTTTAGAGGCACACCGGTGAAGCTTAGAGGAGTTTAATCATACGGTATTTATTTTAATTTAACTAAGACAATGTGAAAGATGACTCGCTAAAATTCTCCGGTTTGAACCTTCCCTCCCCAAATGCTAGGTATGAGACGGACTCTAATCACCAGCTAGGTCACTAATTAGAATATTTGCGATTTTAGAAATTACTCAAAAGAAGATACAGCGCTATACAAAAAGAGAAAATTAATATTTTATTAGCAAACACCCAGATCAGTGGTCGAGTGGTTAGAGGCGTCGTCCGTCTCGTACTGAGCATTGGGGAGCCTGAGTTCGATCCCCAGCGGGGAACAAATTTGCGCGAATCACCTTTCACAGTTTTTCAGAGGTTTTCTGTGAAGTTAAGGTAAATACCGGGTGATTAAACTCCTCTGAGCTTCTCCCTTGATCGGCGGAAAAGCCTCACGGCTGATAGCCCTATATGGATAGAAGTATTAGCAAACACATAAATCTATTAAAGGATTGAATGTTTATTTTAAGGATAAACATTTGATGAAATTAATGTAATCTAAATAAATACGAACTCATTGGTCGCCTCTTACGACCTGCAGAGTGGGCAGCGGGTGTATTCTAATCCCCCCACCCGCTGGGTGATGATATAGGTTTATTACCTTTAATAGCCTTACATTTTACTATCAATAGCCATAAAGTTGCAATTATTAAACCGCTCTAAAAATGTTTACTCCTGTTTAATTGGATCTTTTGTCTGCTGTATAAATATTAACCCACCATTAAAAATAAATTTAATATTAGCATACAATGTTTGTAATGGCATTCGCACCATGTGCACCGAACTGATTGCGACCCGACAAAACATTGCGTGTAATTAATTGATAAGCTGCGCAATCGACATCAGCAGGGATTGTTTAGACATCATTAGTATCAATAAATGCGATTAAGTCGTCACCTCATTGTATAGGCTTGTGTAATCGATTATCCGATTTTATATTAGCTGTAATTGGAATCAAATATCTGTATTTTTTTGTCTACTCAAGATATCTTAGACTATTGATGGTAATTTGAGTCGATCGACAGTAATAGTAACGGCGGGTTTATGAATATAATTAATATTAAAAAAAAAATAGAAAAGAAAAAAGAAATTATACAACTAACCCCTTTAAGAGGAAAGTTAAACGCCATCTGGCGGCACCACATCAATTTTAGGTTTTACCTGAAACATTTTTCATTCATGAAAAATGGCGCTGTAATCAACAAAATTATTTTTTTTATAAAACATATATAAGTGTGAATCCACCCATTAGCAATCTACATATCTAGATTTCGATCTTATTAGATCTCATCAGTGTAGCTCAGCTAGTGAGGGTGAATTCACACAATATCTCGAATGGTTATTTACAAAAATGATACAACTAACCCCTAGGAGGAACGATAAACACCATCTGACGGCACCACATCAATTAACAATGCACAGCCATATGGTAACATGCTCATGCCATCATGATCAAAGGGTAGTGCCCTCTAGGGAATAATATTCCAACAGAGTGCTTGAGATATCAGCACAAGGCCAATCGTATAAAATTATGCACTCGGAATTGTTTATGGCTTTCTAGATTTATTTTATTAGTCAACAAATGATCAATTTGTATGCTTTTTTTCATCTTCCGTTATTTTCCTCCTCTTTCCATGATGTTGTCACATACTTTCTTTTTTAATGTTTTCATGTTGTGTGTTACCTATCTTACTTCTTTTGGTAGTTTATTGTATTGTGTTAGACTTTTGTTGAGTATATTTGTATTGGTTTTGAATGTATGGATTTCTCCTGGTGTTGAGAGTTATTATTTTTAATCTGTATAAAATACGTATAATTTACCAGTTGCAACTGCATCCTCATATCCTTTCTAAACAACCATTACATTAATTACCCTTATCATTATTATTATTACACAACACAATTACCATCCAAGCCATTCTCATTGTTAAAATTAAATTGTGCGTGCTAGTCAGCCACATCCTTTTTCTAGCCTCAATCTAGCCGAATAATAAACACATTTTCGCAATTCCTGGATCAAATTGCACAACACTCTTTTTTCCGAATGAATAATCCCACATGGGTTTTGCAACTTTGTTTTCCTTCTAGCTAGCACATGTACACGCGTTGTAAGTATCGAAGGTCGGACGCGCGCACAGCACGTAGCATTTTCAACATTCATTTATTGGGTTGTATTTTAACAAACATCTATGAATGGGCCGTGTGCAAGATCTCATGTAATAATAATATTGGTGTCGTGTGCTGCCTTCGGTTTTCCTATATACGCATATAAAAGCACACCTCGGGTCGTGTCCTGTCGTCCGGGAGACCTTCAAAGATATTTTATACACCTGTCGTTGACAATACAAGGCACGCTGGAGGAATTAACAATGTAGCTTTCAAGGGCGTAGCTGTACTGCTTTTTGTGAACGCTTGCCCTTAACAAAAAAAAATAACGGACGGTGCGATGGGGCAATTTAAGTTATATGCAGAACGTGCGATGTTTTATTCAAATTTTATTCAAATCGCTATTTGGTAATTCTGCACTGTTGCTCTATATATATTTTTTGTTTGTAAGCCATGAATTGCAATATAAAACTTTCTCCGGACACATTTCTTCCTGATTCGTTTTAATTTGCACCATGAATGGCTTTACGTAAGTTTTTTTTGGGTGTTTCCAAATTGAAAGTAATACCTATTGCGACGTTATCCTTATCCCTGTCCTTCCTTGCAGGTGTGAACCTGAACCTTAGCAATCGAGCACGCGGAATTACTAAACCGAGCGAATGGTGCTGTGCCGCAACGTTGAATGTTTTGGAACTTTTTGGATTTTCAAATCTATACAAATACTGGCAAGTAGTAGACTCAATATATACACTCAACTAGTGAGGGGTACTATTAAGATCTCATATTTATAAATACACATTTACATTGGTACCGAATTTTAAGTTGGCAACACTGATTACTTCCCGCACTAGTACGGGAAGTAGTATTTTCCGCACCCAAATCAATGCGGAAAATGACTTGTCTTAAGACATGAGTTCAAAAAGTAATATATGTCATTTTATAGTCACTGTATATATTTTATTCGAAAATATTACCACTATCATTGCGGTTTGAAATCATCTCAGCCGCATAATAAACCTCCGCCGAGATATAAAAAAAACATTGATCACAACAAACAATTACAGCTGCCTGATGCTGCATGCCGCTTTAATTAATTAATTGAAGTAAGAAGAGACGCGACTATTTAATAACAATTTTAAATACGCTCATTGTGCTGACCAGCTCGCATCGCAAGACAAATTCAATTAATCATAAATAACGCGGCTTCCGCTGCGCGATGCGATAGACGAGGATGACGCGTCTGCACGATCATTTCGCTGATAACGTCTATAATTAAATGACAATTTATATTTAGGTCAGTTATAATTTTGCGAACTACAGTAATACAGCGACTGCAGTGTTATCGGGCAAAAAAAATGTTGACTTCAAATGGCCACAAGTTAAGTGTTTTTCCTGATTAAAATTTGTTTTTAATTCCTGCATTTGCTACTTTTGTTCATCTTATCTTATATTGATTTGTTTATATGTATTGAGAACGAATTGGTTTACAAAACTGTCTCTCAATCGCAATGTATTTGCATTCTAAAGCTGGCCATACACGTTCCGGTATACCGGAGAGGTTTACCTGCGCAAAGACCTGTACAGGTAAACCGGAGCGTGTGTGTGAACAAGTTGGGTAACACTGCACAGGCTTAATGATCTGTACAGGCGACCGGAGAAGAATCAGCCGGCCATACACGTTCCGGTAAACCGGAGAGGTAAACCTGTCGGTTTTCCTCTCCGGTATATCTGCACACTGCCTTACACACACACACAGTAGGGTAAACAGTACTAGGCTACATATTTGTCGTTTTGTAATAAAAATATAGTATATAGTAGTTTCGGGAATAATGTCGAGATTATTTCAAGTTTAACCGGAAAAAATACAGAAATTGAAATAAAATTTGAAATAAAAAAATTAAATTTGGAAACATTTATTTCATGCGTGTTTGGCCTCATTTTGTAGGCATTTTAATTCCAAAGAAAATTCCGAAAAAATATTGTTATAAAAAGTGCACTGTTTTGACGGTAAAGCCGATGAAGCACTCGCCTTCGGGTAGAAAAAATCGAATTTTGATTCTTCTCCGGTCGCCCGTACAGGTCACTACGCCTGTGCTGGTTTACCGAAACTTGTGCACACACACGCTCCGGTTTACCTGTGCAGGCGTATGGAGCCAGCCATACGCGTTGTCCTGTACCGGAGAGGTACGCCTGCACAGGTAAACCGGAGCGTGTGTGTGCACAAGTTTCGGTAAACCAGCACCAGCGTAGTGACCTGTACGGGCGACCGGAGAAGAATCAAAATTCGATTTTTTTCTACCCGAAGGCGAATGCTTCATCGGCTTTACCGCCAAGGTACAGGACAACGCGTATGGCTGGCTCCAGGGACTGTGCAGGCAAACCGGAGAGGAAAACCGTCCGGTTTACCTCTCCGGTATACCGGAACGTGTATGGCCGGCTTTAATTAGGCGCGCCGTGTTTCATGCCATCGGTGGTCGGACGGGATATTTTATACCCTACCCATTTTCCCATTTACCCCAAGTGGGTATAATGGACAAATATTTTTCAATAAATAATGGTAACTTTTATTATAAAGTATACAAAAAAACTTAGTTTAAACATTGAGAAAATCAGGGTGTCCCTAAAGTATGGAATAAATTCGATAAAACCTTTATTTAAGATATTTTGCAAAAATTGCTCGGACACGTCGATTTTTTATTTTAAATTGACAACTTTTAATGAAAGTGTCAATTTATTTCCAATATTCAGAGAAATCATACTTAAAGTTTGATTAAATTCCAAAATGATCTCAGGCTTCACTAATTCTGCATCATTCTCCTCCTGGCCATGCATGGTCGATAAAAACACTGACATAGGCCTGTAGTAGTGATAAATCATAATAAAGAGAATCTCTTTAATAAGTTAGTTATTAGACGTTTTGTTTTTGTTCGTTTCAGGAACAATAATGGGAAAGTTCACGGGCAAACAATGCCGGCTCCTGACGATGCTCTGGATGACGGGCATCTTCTTCCTGGTGGAGATCGTCGTCGGCTACATCACCAACTCGATGGCCCTGGTGGCCGACAGTTTTCACATGCTAAGCGATGTCGCCGCCTTAGTTATCGCCTACCTGTCGGTGAAGATGTCGCCGAAGAAGTGGTCGAAAAATACTTTTGGGTGGGCGCGCGCCGAGGTGTTGGGGGCGCTTGTAAACGCTGTCTTCCTCACGGCGCTGTGCTTCTCCATCACCGTGGAGGCGCTGAAGCGGTTCGTTGAGAGCGAGCCAATACACGACCCGCAGTTGCTGGTGATTGTGGGTGTGATTGGTTTGGTTATCAACATTATAGGGTTAGGATTGTTCCATGGTAAGTCATTTTGAAACTGTTACATATCAAATAGTACAATCCTGTTTTGACTCAAATGTAGAGAAGTTACAATAAAAATACATTGATTAATCATCACCTAGACAAAGGAAATTCCACAGGAATCTTAAACATCACCAAAGCGTTCAAAAACAATGAAAATAAGTGACAAGGACAATTAATTCATATATGGTGCAATGTCCACCTCTTCACTGTCAACTCATAGGCAAATAAACTTTAAATTGAGAGATTAGAAGCAAAATTAGTTACGCCTAAGTGAGATTCAATTAAAAGACGAAGGTGAATTTACCGACGTTCCATAAATCTATCAATAGCTATTGAACCCATAAGTATTCGTTGTTATAGCAACAATAAATACGAGGCATATCCAGAAAGTAAGAGTACTGAATTTTTGTAGGTGTTAAAATTTTTTATTTAAACAAAAAAGTTACGTGAAACTTTAGTACATAATAAAAGCTATTTTTCGACATAGTCGCCATTCCTCTCTATGCAGGTGGTGTAGCGAGGTATCAATTTTTTGATGCCTTCCTCGAAGTAGTTTCCCGCCAACTCCTTCGTCCACTTCTCCAACTCCTCCTTTACCTCCTCGTCGGTTAAAAACCTTATTCCACCCATGTGCAGCTTCAGGGAGGTAAAGAGATAGTAATCTGAAGGTGCTAGATCAGGGGAATGCGCGGGATGGTTCAGGACATCCCATTTAAACGAGGCGAGCAGTTCCTTCGTGGCGTTGGCCGTGTGTGGTCTGGCATTGTCGTGCAGCAGGCAGACTCCTTTTGTCAGCATGCCTCTCCTCTTGTTCTGAATCGCCCTCCGCATTTTTTTTAAGGTCTCACAGTATCTTGCAGAGTTGATGGTCTCCCCTTGAGGCAGATATTCGATTAAAATTATGCCTTGACAGTCCCAAAACACGGATGCCATGACTTTCTTGGCTGAAATTGTGATTTTGAACTTTTTGGCGGAGGGTGAAGAGGTGTGACGCCACTGTTGAGACTGTCTTTTGGTTTCGGGCGTGTGGTGTGCTACCCAAGTTTCATCTCCAGTTACGATGGAGCGGAGAAATTCATCTCCATGGAGTTTCCAGCGCCTCAAAAACTCTTGCCCGGCCTCCACTCGATTCAACTTGTGCTGGTCTGTCAGTTGTTTTGGGACCCACCTCGCGGACAGTTTCCGATATCCGAGGGTTTCTGTGATTGTTTCGTGTAGTAGAGATCTGGAGATTTGCGGAAACATCGCAGAAAGTTCATCCACAGTCAATCTGCGATCGTCACGGAGCGCATTTTCAATTTTTTCCACAATTTCGTCAGTCACAATTGAAGGTCTTCCGCTCCTCTGATCATCATGCACAGACGTACGACCGTTTTTAAACTCGCGACACCACTTGTACACATTCGTACGATTCATAGCTTTATCACCATATGCAGTTTTCACCTCATTATAAATCTCAAATGGAGGTTTTCCCTTCCAAACGAGATAACGGATAACGCCGCGTATTTTGCACTTGGCGGGAGATTGGATTGACATTATTCACGAAACTTGTTGTCGTGTCAACAGTTCTCAACGTACTGACTTCGAACCGGTCTCGGTGCAAAGGGGAGAAGTCAGGCTACACTGCCGTGTGGCCAACATGATGAAAATAAAATCCCTCCGACCGTGAGAGCCTCAGTACTCTTACTTTCTGGATATGCCTCGTACATTATCTAGGGAATGTAGTTACTTTAGATTCTCTCTATTGCAGACACTGAATAATTAGACAACAGGTGTCATCAAAGCTTGTGCTATTCAAGGTGTTTGAAATTTATTTTGGCATATTATGTCACAATGACGTCCATTCAATAGCTTATGGGACCTACAAAGTTTATAGAATGTTGGTGAATACGGGCATAACTCTATTCAAAAGCAAGGAGAGAGTCAATTGAAAGTAAAAGAGCGAATATCAATTAAACCTCAAAGAGAGTTACATTAAAATTTAAATGATAACAAAAACAGAGTTCATTAAAACTCAACGACAGATTCAAATAAACTAAACGACTCTAATTTTCTGTTTCAATTCTTTTAGAGCATGGTTCGGCTCATGGTCACAGTCACGGTGGCCACGGCCACAGCCACCGCGGCGTCGGCATCTCAAGGAGTCGGAACAGGCTCACCCAGCTGGCGGTGACCGACGACAACGAGAACGACCAGACCTATCCACCCCCACAGCCGACAGTGATCGTCGGGCACAAGACGAGCCACGGCCACGCGCACGGCTCTGCCGCCCAAATGAACATGCGCGGCGTGTTTCTACACGTGCTGTCTGATGCTCTAGGTTCAGTGATAGTGGTGATTTCGGCGTTAGTGGTTTGGTTTACCGATTGGAAGTACAAGTACTATATTGATCCGGCGCTAAGTTTAGTGTTGGTGCTTTTAATTTTGCACTCGGTGGCGCCGCTGCTGAGGGATTCCGCGCTTATTTTACTACAGACTGTACCGACGCACATTCAGGTGGATGATATCCAGCGGCGGCTGCTGGATAAGGTGGATGGGGTGCTTGCTGTGCACGAGTTCCACGTGTGGCAGTTGGCTGGAGATAGAATTATAGCTTCAGCTCATATAAGGTAAGATTAAATTTTCTTCTTATACCTCTTCTGACTGTCGAGATTTATTTTTAATTTTGGAAATTCATTCCTGCATTTTTGTTTGAAGAACTTGATTCATTTCTGTTTTCTATTCCATTGTCCTTGTCAAGTTGTTCCATTGTTTTTAACTACATTGGTTTTAACGCTTTACAATACCAATAGCCCTGACAAAGGGAATTCCACAGGAATCTTAAACATCAGATTCCTGTGGAATTCCCTATGTTAGGGCTATTGTAAGATATTCAGCGCCCGTGGACAACTAAAAATAATGCGCCCTTCTTCATAAGAAAATACACGGGATGGCTAGCGGGTTATTCAATAAGTGATCAAATTGCGCATCCAAATTGAAACATTGCGCTCCACGGTGCCTCGAAATGCACGAAAGGCCCAATTCACACATAGGAAAGGAGGCGCGGCGAGAAGCACGACGCTTTCACGCCCCCCTCTATATAAACATATGGTGTAATGCCGACCTAGGTGACGAGGCGCGGGCATTTGCCTAGTGCCTCTCGCCGTGCTGGCACCTAACTTTTGAGTCAAGAAATTGTCTTGTCTAAAACGATCTTTAGTAACTCCTTGCACCCTTCTTTGATACTTCATTCATGAATGCATCCATTCCTTCTTGCATTAATTACCTTGCAATATTAACGATATATCATTACTTCCTCTTGATTTTTAATAACATTCATGTTTATATACCGCATACGTTTATAAACGTCGACTTTTACTTTAAATATATTATTTTGTTTCTAACCTACTTAGAAAAGGTAAATTCAGCCAAAACCGTGCAGTGGTTTTCCGACAACCAGCGAGGTACCCGGCTTTGGTATCTGGCTTATGAATCATTTTCAAACAGTCTTGGGGCAGACCAGTTTCTTTCATGTTTTTAATTATTCGGTCTTTCTTCACTAACATTTTTCAGTTGATCTAACCACGTTATCTGAGAGGTATATGACGGCGTGGTACTCCCGACAAAATTCGTTCACTTAAACGGTACTCGTTTACTAATCAACAACACCAGCGCGAGAGTTGTATGTGCTAAGATGCAAGTCTTGTTCTGTTTATTCTCTTCTGATGAGACAATGTTGATGCACACTTTAGAAAACCAGTTATACATTTGCTTCCCAAGCCAATTCATCCTAACACCTTTTATGAATCTCGTTACGCGATGGACGCCATCGCGTAACGAGATCAATAGATCAATATAATACTACATGTATTTTAGTTTACATCTTTATGTCTTTTGCAGATGTAGAAATCTATCTGAATATATGAAAATAGCCGAAAAAGTAAAAGAGTTCTTCCACAACGAAGGGATCCACTCCACAACGATCCAGCCAGAATTTATAGACTACGACTACCAAGAAAACAATTTGCAGGACCAGCCCGAAATGGAGAACTGCGTGCTGGACTGTCCGAAAACCAGCAACGACACGTGTGTCCTTAACACGTGTTGCGGTCCCTCCAGAACGGTAAATAATATTTCATACAATCAAACAATCTGAAATCCTAATCCTAAATACTAATTCCTATCTTTTTCTTTTGAGAGTAGAGTAGTGACAGTGGTGGTTAAAGTCTGCTCTGGAAATTAGAATGGGCTATTTTAAATAATTTCATACATAGGTAATTACGTTTTAAATGTTTGTGGATTTTAACCGTTTTATTTTAAACCCCCTAACCCCTAGCTTGTGTGTGAGTATTTTACACCCAACAACATACAAACCCCACCAACCTTCTAAATTATTTTTATAGGGACGAGAAACACCGTCCCCCGATGACACCCCGTACTTATGCAGACAGCGCAACAGTACAACCACCCTAAACGTGCGCAATCAGGAAACCGACATGGAGAAGGGCTCGTTGCTAAACATAGGGAACTCATCACATAAAACTGACTGTTTATGTACCCCAAAGTGTTCAAAGTTAAATTTAGAACTGGAATTATGTGATTGACAATGGCTATGATAGTTTTGTAATTTTTCTTTTTAATTAGACTTGCCGATACGCGTACGGTGGGCATTTGTAAATTTATATTTTTATCATATATTTTTTTATACAACAACAACACCAATACATTAAAAAATTGTTTGATTTTCAGGAATTTTCTTCTAGAGCATTATATTTATTTGATTATAAATCTAGTCTCATTTTTTTTTATAAATAAATATATATATGACAAGTATAGTAGATTTGTAAATTACTAAACTTAATATTTTTATTATGAGTCCAATTTTAAGGAACTTACAACTTAAATTGCATAAATAAATTTTAAAAAATATGTAAACCGAAAACGAGTTAGGGTTACGTGAAATATACCGAAAAGAAAAAATACGATGAAGTGATTTTAGGTTTAAAATTATTTAGCGATTTTTTGTATTAATATTGTTCAATGTATATATTTTATTATGATTTCAATTTTGGTGTGACGGTTTTTACCGTGAAATGTATTAGATATGACGAAATGAATTTGTATTACGCAGTTTTTATTTTAGAATTATTTTTGAATCCAACTATTTGTTGAGGCTACAACATTTCCTTTATTTACTATAAGGTCTGATTTACCTTGATGTAGAGAGTTTACAGGTTTACTTTTTATCCACACCAGGTGCTCAAGTATTTCTACTTTCTAGCTTCTAGTTAAGGCAAATACTGGTCCTCTGAGCTTCTCCCTTTACCAGCGGGAGTCCTCGGCCTCATACGATAAGAAGTTTTTTTTATATACAATTATTATTTGCGTTATTAACACGCATCAACGTGATGCCACGTTATCTTGGAGGTATATGACGGCGTGGTACTCTGGGATGTTTCACAAAATTCGTTCACTTAAACGACGAGTACACCACTAATCACACCAGCGCTAGAGTTGTATGTGCTCAAATGCAAGTCTTGTCCTGTTTATTCTACGACTCTATATGAGTCATTACATTGATACCAGGCAATCCGCAAAAACAAAAATGGTCGCACAAAATTCCCGAAATTCATACTAATTGTTAACTTCTAACTATTATGAACCGAATAATTGAGAGGGACCTACAGATTGGCCCTTGTAGATTGGGCCTTTCAGTTTTGTTTATTAAGTCCTTTAAATCAGTTAATAAACATGCATCATGCCGCGGGCGCTACTCACTAAGGGGCGCCAAATGGTTATATTATATGGTTTTCGAATGGGGAGGGGGGCGCTAAAAAGGTATTGTGCTCCGGGCGCGAGTTAAGCTCGCTACGCCACTGGTCACGGAGCCGCTGGATGGATAACATTAGGAAAAAGACACACACAAGACAAAAAATAGTGGAAGGAAATAGGGTAGGCATATGTCCAGCTGTGGACTGTTAGAGAAGACGAAAGATATAGTTTTAGTTCATATTGGAACTCCAGTGTATCCTCTTAAGGCGAATCTTTGAGATTGTCGTTCATGGATTCTAGCTGAAAATCTATCCCAAAAACGCATTGTGAGACTAACGGAACTGCTGCTACTTCTTTTGCGGAGTGTACAAGCAGTCGCTCAAGGAAAAACTGGAGGGGTGCGCAACGAGAAATAAATTTATTTCGAAATAATGGAGCATTTTGTGATAATTGTACGGATGACTATAAATTATACTACGGTACTTAAGCATTATCAAATTATATTTATCAAAACTTGAAATATGAAACTACAATCTCTTAGGCCCAATTCCCTCATAAGCGGCGTCGGGCGGAGGCGCGGTCTAGGCGAGGTGTAATCGCGACGTCGCACAGGCGATTGTGATGTCCATATGCAGTGAAGGGGTGGACATTGCACCATATGTTTACATAGAGACGATGTGGAAGTGTTGTGCCTCTCGCCTCGCAGTCACCATGTCTCAGGCGAACAGGCTAAAGCCCAATTCAAACATTAACGGCATCGGGCGGAGGCGAGGTGCAGGCGCGACGTTGCACAGGCGATTGTGATGTCAATATGCAGTGAAGCGGTGGACATTGCACCATATGTTTACATAGAGGCGGCGTGGAAGAGTTTCGCCTCTTCGCCTACCATGTCTTAGGCGAAGACACGGTGCCGACGCGGCGAGAGGCACTAGGCAAATGCCCGCGCCTTGTCACCTAAGTGGGCATTGCACTACATGTTTATATAGAGGGGGCGTGAAAGCGTCGTGCGTCTCGCCGCGCCTTCGCCTCTTCGCCTCTTCGCCTGAGACACGGTGCCTGCGAGTCGGGAAGCATAACTCTTCCACGCCGCCTCTATGTAAACATAAGGTGCAATCTCCACTCCTTCACTGCATATGGACATCAAAATCGCCTGTACCTCGCCTATGTGTGAATTGGGCCTAACACGCGGTGCCGGCACGGCACGAGGCAAATGCCTGCGCCTCGTCACCTAAGTGGGCATTGCACCATATGTTTATATAGAGGTGGCGTGAAAGCGTCGTGCCTTTCGTTGCGTCGGCACCGTGCCTTCGCCTCTTCGCCTCCTATGTGTGAATTGGGCCTTGGAGGAATTTCTTTTGAATTTTTATTACAAATCGGAGTAAATATATACTTTTCTGAAGCAATAATTGACTACTTTTGCATATTTTTTACAACTATTTCGAGACAAAAAAGTCCTAACAAAGGATCAAATCATCCTTAGACTTGTGGAATATCCAAACATATTTTCAGAAAATTATAAAATGTTGACTAGAAAAGACCGCGCGATTAGGTCAACATTGAACCGTATTTCGTCTTCCAAGATTCGCCTTAATAATTATTTTTGTAATTGTCCTTAAAGCACAATAAAACATCCTGATAGGTTTAGAATAAAACTAATAACTCATTCATTATTTTAATTTTGGTAATAGTTTTTATTAACATGCGACAGTTTATTTTCTTAAGAAACATAAATAGAAATATATTTCATCGAGGGAAGACTATACCAACAACAGTGTGGCCTTACCGATTATACTACTATTATCACAATGAGAAACACATAATACTGTGTTGCTAAATTATATACTATTTCGTGGTGGTTGGTCACCAAAAATGCTAAATTGAGTTAAATTTAATTTAATTGGCTTTTTGAGCGATTCCTCGCTTTGCGTCCACTATACTCAACGCGATTCCTAATTGAGCGGCGTAATATGTCGTCATTATAAATGCCTAAAACAGAACAGAATACACGATTATTACAGGGTTATTGTAGATTTCTAAGGTTACTTACTTGATCGTAGGGGATTTTGAACTTACATATTGTCAGTCCGATTAACAAGTCGGAAATGACAAATAGAATTGCACCTAGACAAGTGCAAATTTGACTCCATGACCATAATTTCTAAATGGTTAGTATAGAAATATTAAATAAATAAGTTTTAGTAGAAAGAAAATTGAGATACAGCTGAATATTTTGAGGTTCTAATAGGCTGTTTTGGAGGGTATACATAAAAAAATCGAATACTTTAAAATGAATTTGATGTTTTTTAAATAAATAGTTAAATGTAACTGGATCATCCATCTCACTTGGAATATAAAGGTATGACCCCAGTTAAGATGCTCATGATCAAGGTACCAACCAAACTACGCCCGTCCACTATTTCAAACGACTTGAACTATGCATTACATTATTTTTCACATATATTTTTTTAATTTAGTCTTCAATTAATAAATGACATTAATTTAATCAAAGAAAATAACGGATAATAGTGTAGTTCATAGTTCAAGTTGTTTGAAATAGTGGACGGCATAGTTTGGTTGGTAGGGGCCACCCGCCCACCCCACCTTCGCTCGCATAGTTTTTTCATTGGATATAGATGTTTTATATTGTTTAAACTATTCCAAGAACAGTGTTATCCTATGGAAAAACTATGTGAACAAAGGGGTGGGCGGGTGGTCCCTACGAACCTGACTATACCCGTCCAATATTTCAAACTACTTGATCAGGCCATGAGAAGGTTAACAACACCACACCACATTCTTAAAAATGACCTAATTTCGTATAAAACATATATAAGTGTGAACCCACCTCTTAGCAATCTACATATCTAGATTTCGATCTTATTAGATCACATCAGAGTAGCTCAGCTAGTGAGGATGGATTCACACAATATCTCGAGTGGTTATATACAACTAACCCCCGGCGTCGGGCGGAGGCGAGGGCCCGACGACGCTTTTGTGTGAATTGGGCCTTAAATCCCCATTCTAGCAATTTGCAACACACATTTTGCCAACAATTTTTACAGAATCCTTATTCTGTATTTGTTACCGACGATTGGAAATAACGTTTGATAGAACGAAATGCCGTCACGAAAAATGTCAGATACATCATGCCGGTAACAATTATGTTTGGTGTACATCTAATTAGAACATCAAAATATTCATCAACTACCCACATTATGCCCGTCAGTAATAGATACCTTTTGAAATTGCACCCTTGCAATCGCCCTCCACATCATCGTAATGAGCAACATGGAATAAATAGGAACTCCTGGCACTAGTATGCCTGTTAGGCCAGGCATAAGTAAAATACAACCTGAAATCCAATGTGCGTTAAATGTTCGGGTTTCAAAATGTATGGTCAGTTACCTAAAACGGCTATACCATACGTCAGCGCGGCTAATGGAAGCTTCAGAGGTGTGAAACCAAACGCCATAATATAGTTAATATGGCCGACTCCAAATGAAACCATACCAAGTGGAAAATAATCGGGCCATATCAGGCAAAAATCGCCCACACATGAAAACAGTAAGCCGTAAAAGATTCTTCTAGGAAATTGTTTGTACCTAAAAGAAATTAAATGTTAAAATAGAATCAATAAACGAAATTTAAATAATAAAATAGCATCAATAAAAAAAAGAAAATGTTAAAATAGCATCAATAAAAGAAAGAAAATGTTAAAATAGCATCAATAAAAGACAGAAAATGTTAAAATATCATAAGTATACACAAGAAATCATCTCATTTTCCTAAGTAGGTTACGCGTCTAGCCACTAGGACACCTAGGTGTGGTTGGACTCGAAACTTGTATCATTATTTAATAAACTGTATAAAATAAAACTGTTTTTTTTTATTAAAAAATATATATATTACTGCCCAGCTCTCAGTGGTTAAACGTACACACGCCATTTCGCGAATCAACTTTCCCAGATACAACTAGGTGTCCTAGTTGCTAGACGCGTAGCAACTAGGACACCTAGGTGTGGTGGCAGAAATCGCACCCTGTGGGCTCGAAACTTGAATCATTATTTAATAAGCTGTATAAAATAAAACTGTTTTTTTTAATAAAAAATATATTTTACTACCCAGCTCTCAGTGGTTAAATGTACAAACACCATTTCGCGAATCAACATTCCCTGATACAACTAGGTGTTCTAGTTGCTAGACGCGTAGCAACTAAAACACCTATGTGTGGTGGCAGGAATCTCACCATGTGGACTCAAAACTTGAATCATTATTTAATAGACAAAATAAAACTGTTTTTTTTTTAATAAAAACTATATTTTACTATCTAGCTCTCAGTAGTTAAACGTACAAACTCCATTTCGAGAATCAACTTTCCAGATACAACTAGGTGTCCTAGTTTGCTAGACGTGTAGCAACTAGGACACCTACGTGTGGTGGCAGGAATCGCACCCTGTGGACTCGAAACTTGAATCATTATTTAATATACAAAATAAAACTGTTTTTTTTTTTAAATAAAAAATATATTTTACCACCCAGCTCTCAGTGGTTAAACGTACAAACACCATTTCGCGAATCAACTTTCCCAGATTTTCTGTGAAACTAAGGTAGTTTGCCGACCCGTGCCCTATTGCCTACCCCAGATATTTTTGTTTTGTTTCTCGTCATCTAGAATACTAAAATCGTTTCGTTTTCTCAGTATTAAAGTTTTAGTTTAATGTCTATATATTATCTTTGTGAGTTTAATTTTATTCATAAGTTTTTTATGCGGCTTTATTAGACTATCATTTTCTTATAATAGTAATAATAATAATGTTTATTACCCAACAGGTACACCCAATTACAGTGCAACAAAATAAAATCAATATGAAAAAATAGTACATTGTAACAATAAAATAAGAAAAAATAATAATAAACAATAAAATAATAAACAACATTAATAATATAAAATGATTATAATAATAATAATATTAAATACATCTCATAAATATGCAAAGTACAAATACAAGTGATACACGTGTATATATATATATATATATATATATATATATATATATATATATATAATACAATGTAGCTTGAATTAAGTACAGTACATGGAGGAAAATACGCAATACTAACATGTAATCATTTATTGTTTGCATTGAGGTATTTATTCTATTATATATTAAGTAATACAATTTTCTACATTCCCAATAAATACAATCAGAAAAAAAATGTTAAGGAGAACGCTGTATACACAACAATAATAATTTGATTTACATAATGGTATCATTTAGATACAATCAATATGTTTATTACTTATTACAAAATGAATATTCATTAAAATTTTATTGAATGAAAATTTCTATAGATTAATAATGCGTGTATGAATAATCAATACGTATTACTGATTGTTTATTTTATAATACATTTCTATAATCTCAGCATCTATATTGTATTGATTAACTTCAAAAACATAATTACAGACGTGCAATACGAAATAACAGTATTACACACAACGGAAGTTAGGTAGAAAATCTATCTGTATAATTACGGTTACACAATTTACTGATTGGACACGTATAGACAATAACGTGACTTGTGGGACACAATTAATATTACAGCCTGGTTGTATTTTTGTAACAAGCAAATGTCCTTAGTGTGATAATTATACTCATATATCATCAAATATATATATATATATATATATATCTATATATATATATATATATATATATATATATATATATATATGTATATATATATATATATATATATATATATATATATATATAATATAATTTTTTCTGCATCTCCTTCATCCTTTTTAGCGTTTTCTACCCTTCCTATTCCTATTTTTATATCCTATATATATATATATATATATATATATATATATATATATATATATATATATATCCCTGAAGGAGATGCCGAAAAATATAGGAATAGGAAGGGTAGAAAAAGCTAAAAAGGACGGAGTCGACCCGAATGGAGTAAGACTGCCCAGGTGGAGGAGTCTGCACCAAAGTAGGCTGCTGACACACCTCGTCTTCAAAGCATTGTCTACGTTTTTATATTATAGGGACGTTTTTATCTATAATATAAAAACTATAAAAACGTCTATTATCTATAATATAAAAACGCCCCTATAACGTAGACAATGCTTTGAAGACGTTTTTATATTAGAGGGATGAGTGAGCATATAATATTTATACTTAATGTTGTGGTAGACAGAAATTTTCCGCGTATGACTTTAAATAGGATTTATAAAATTTGTTTGCTACACCCTCACAATTATTAAAATTACAAAGGAATTTGTATTACATAAATCGCCTAAATTTTGCGACGTTGTGTATTATAAACTTGACAACAAAAATATTATCAGCATCATAGTTATCAGTTTATAGATCCATTATGTATGGCCAAAACAAAATGAAGTGCACTCCACTTATCAGGACTTGAATAAAAGATATCCTCACGAAAATAGTATTTATGCCAATGACCGAGTTTGAACAGTATTCGTAATTTTCACATACATATTACATGTCCTTATTCAATTATATATGCACAATTGTTGGCGTTCTTATGGATTATTTATAGTCTAGGCATTACCAAAATTGTCAGCAAAAATTAACTGTTTCTGAAACAATATGAATTTGTACACAACAATTTCTCTCTATGGCAATTACGCCCCTCGTGTCTACAATTCGCCTCCTCCAGTCCGTCCTGTCTTCTGCAACTCGCTATCAGTTGATTCCCAGGTTTATATATATATATATATATTAATAATTTACTACTAACAAAAATCAATATCAAAGAAATGTTCGCTTTGAAAGTAAATCGCATGTTGTAAGTCGTTACTGGAGTAATTTTGTAAACAAACCATTTACATTAGCGACTTAGTAGTAGTAGTTTATGACCAGTTGAAACATTCAATTAGACTAGGGGCGTAGGTGGTACTAATCAAAAGTAAGTTAGTATATGCTTGAAACTTAAAAACACAAATTAAACTGACTAGTGTATAAATGATGTCGTAAATTGCTAGTGTTAATTATTGTAATTAATAATTTATATTAAAATATGTATTATTTTTGTAATTAATCCCGTAAGGGTTTTTTTTCTGCTAGCTCAAAGTATCCAATATTATTATAAAATATTGTATATGATGATATACATGAAAATTCGCTAGTAAAATTTAATTTTAAATAGAATAAGAATATCTTTATTAACGTTGTTTCAACATATTACAAGATAAATAAAACTACATTATCAAGTGAAATATACCAATTATAAACCCAAAATCAACAATAACAGATAGAGAAATATAGAATATACAATATAAATCAAATTGAAGTGTGAGTTGTGACCATAGTGTAATATATATATATATATATATATATATATATATATATATATATATATATATATTACACTATGGATGTGACTAACGGAGTTAGCCAGCCCACACATTCGACTAAAAGTTTTATTATAACTAATATTAGGCCCGGTTTCTCCAACAAATAGTAAAGCTCGTCTTATATATAACCACGTCTTAAATTTTTATTCTGTTGCACCAAACATATGTAGATCTTACTTAGCCTTACAATGTAAGACTGTCTTATCGTTTTAAGATCCGATTTTTAGTTGGTGCAACGCTTTAAGACCGTCTTATTATTAAGACGGTCTTAAACTAGTTAAGATTCGTTGGAGAAACCGGGCGTTAGTAGTGTAAAATTTAACTTAAAATAATGAAGAGTTTCTCGTAACATGATTCGTAATCAAAAAAACTGACAAGGTAGGACAAGATATTAAATTATTCACAATTTTAATTAAATATATAAATCAAAGATTTTCCAACGTTCACTAAAGGTGGAGAGATACAAAAGGGTTAAACTACGTGTATATTCCTCACGTACATGTATCAGACCGATTTTGAACTTCACTGCTCTTAATAATTTCTTCTGGATGTCTTAAATTGCATCAATTTCCATCCGTAGGTATGAACATCAAATAGCAAATAAAGAAACAGAGTGGCATATGTGGTAATATAAATTAAGATTCGTTATTTGCATTACTGATATTTTGTCTTGAGACTCAGAAAGGGCAATTAATTGATCTCGTGAAATACAGACATGTATATAATTAATAGCTAATAAGCTACATCGAGCTATTGATTTACGTAAAATAAGAGTAAGTAATACAATGAGAGATTTATAGTAGTCAAATAATTGGCAAATGATTTTAGAACGTCACCATTAATGTATTGAGCCCATTGCATGTTATTTACTATTTAAAGTTGAGTGGTTCATTATGGACCACTCTTTATCATTGTACAATAGTATCGATCGATAGGCAATTAGGGCCAGTTCACTAAATAATATATATCCCACCATTGTCATTATAATGTTTATTTTTAGTCTACCACTTTACAAACCGGTTATGCAAAAATATACCGTATTAAATGAAAAATATACATACATATTTCTAATTCAACCCCTTATTGCAACGGCACGCTATCGTTCGTTTACATCGTCTACTATTTCATAAATTATTTATGTTTTTCTATTTCGTACTGTATCAATACCCCTAATATATAGATTACGTTAAATAATTAATAATAAAATAAATAATATATATATATATATATATATATATATATATATATATATACATATATTTACTTTACTTAACTGGGTATAAACAGGGAGCAACCCTAACAATGTACCCCAAAATAATACATGAAACTATTAAATCAATAGGTACGCTCTTATTAGATCTCATCTGTGTAGCTCGGCTAATGAGGATGAATTCACACGATATCTCGAGTGGTTATATACAAAACTGATACAACTAACCCCCTAGGAGGAAAGTTACCATATGGTGTGCATTCCTAATTGATGTGAAATATCTCAGAGGAGTAAAACAAGTTACGAGAAGAGACAGAATAAGAAATTATGACATAAGAGAAAAATTGGGAATTGAAGCTATAGAAAAATATATAGAAAAGAAACTCAACTGGTGGGGACATTTAATTAGGATGGACAAAAAGAATCAAACAAAACAGGTATGGGAAGCAAGAACTGGAAATAAAAGAAGAAGAGGTAGACCAAGACATTCTGTTGTCTCACTCTTTTCTTGGTCTACCTCTTCTTCTTTTATTTCCAGTTCTTGCTTCCCATACCTGTTTTGTTTGATTCTTTTTGTCCATCCTAATTAAATGTAAATGTAAGAGGAAATAATAATGAAGAAAGGAAAGACAGTTATACAAGCAAGTGAACTGACGAAGAACAGAAAAGAGTGGGAAGAATTTACAAATGTATAAACAACAATAATTCTAAAGTATAATGTTAAGTAATGTAAATGTAATAGCCTACACCGAAAGGGTATAATAATATTGACAGATACATTAGGGATGGTATATTGAGAACAAACTCCCTAAGTATTATACTTAGGGGGTTTGTTCTCAATATACTATTCCTAATATATCTGTCAATATTATTATTATTATTTCACTTGATTAATATTTGTATGATAAAGTAATATGCATTATTTTCATCAGTCTATTTAATTCATCAATAAAATAAAAATAAGCATTATGAATGTCTTGAGAGAACATGGTTCCACTAGTATTATCAATGTTAAATATTTCATAATTATGTCTTTTTACTACCTATTTTCACTTGAACCATATAAAACAGTTGTACTGTACGTGCCTTGCTTATAAACAAAGCAAATATGAATATCGCGTGCTTTATATGGTTCTTGCACGTACGATATTATCGAGACAGAAGAAAAATATATTGCAGTCTTAACAGAGAGATTATGAACATACAATGGTAGAAATATGTATGTATATGTATGGGAATATTATGAATGCCACTATATTTCATAGTGTAGAAAAATCGATTATACATTTACAAATTTACCAGCAGCAAAAGACAGTAATTGAACTATTAGGGACGTCCAATAAAAGCAATAAATTATTAATATGTAATGCCCTAATGAGGCGATAAGCTTAACACGCGAATACAAGTGATATGATATCAATAGAATGTCATATCTTTAATCGATGTTTTTATGATTATTATCGGTGGCGTAGCGAGGGTTAGTGGCGTCTGGAAACCAGAGTAGTATATTGGCGCCCCAATTTAATATAATATACTGTAGATGATATGCCCTAAGCCCGGAGGAGGTATATGTGTGTATGTATGTCTGTGTACAAAATTGCTGGGGAAAATATCGGGACTATAGACTATATAAATGCTTTAAAATATTGATATGGTAACAAATTCCTTTAAGATATTATAGGATTTTGTTATCATGCCAATTGTTATTGAACATCGCTGGAAAAAATGTATCGAGCTAAAACGAGACTAAGAGATCAAGAACATTTTACTCAATTTTTGTGTTTTCTTTGTTACGTCGGGTACTACCCTCGTATATAGATATTTTAGAAATGTACACTCCAGAACCTAAACATATACAAAAACAGTTTTTCACATTTGTTTCGATACCCATTCATGGATTTCTTCATGGATATTTTCATGGACATCTTCATGTATATCTTCATGGATATATTCATGGATATCTTCATATATATTTTCATGGATATCTTCATGGATATCTTCATGGATATCTTCATGGATATTTTCATGGATATCTTCAAGGTTACCTTCATGGATATCTTCATGGATATCTTCATAGATAACTTCATGTATATCTTCAAGGATATCTTCATGGATATCGTCATGGATATTTTCATAGATATCTTCATGAATATATTCATGGATATCTTCATAGATATTTTCATGGCTATCTTCATGGATATTTTCATGACTATCTTCAAGGATATCTTCAGAACCTAAACATATACAAAAACAGTTTTTCACATTTGTTTCGATACCCATTCATGGATATCTTCATGGATATTTTCATGGACATCTTCAAGGATATCTTCATAGATATATTCATGGATATCTTCATATATATTTTCATGGATATCTTCATGCATATCTTCATGGATATTTTCATGGATATCTTCAAGGTTACCTTCATGGATATCTTCATAGATAACTTCATGTATATCTTCAAGGATATCTTCATGGATATTTTCATAGATATCTTCATGAATATATTCATGGATATCTTCATAGATATTTTCATGGATATCATAATGGATATTTTCATGACTATCTTCAAGGATATCTCCAGAACCTAAACATATACAAAAACAGTTTTTCACATTTGTTTCGATACCCATTCATGGATTTCTTCATGAATATTTTCATGGATATTTTCATGGACATCTTCAAGGATATCTTCATGGATATATTTATGGATACCTTCATATATATTTTCATGGATATGTTCATGGATATCTTCAAGGTTACCTTCATGGATATCTTCATGGATAACTTCATGTATATCTTAAAGGATATCTTCATGGATATTTTCATGGATATCTTTATGAATATCTTCAAGGATATCTTCATGAATATTTTCATGGATATCTTTATGGATAATTTCATGGATAATTTCATGGATATCTTCATGGATATCTTCATGGATATCTTCATGGATATCTTCATGGATATCTTCATGGATATCTTCATGGATATCATCATGGATTTTTATGGATATCATTATGGATATTTTCATGGATATCTCCATGAATAGTATCGAAATAAATGTGAACAACGATGGTATTTTGTTTTATTTTTTCAATGTTAGCCAATTATAGTTTTCAGTGTTAACTAATTATAGTTCGTTTATTTCACATAATTTGCATAAAGGTAGGAATAATTTAAGTTAAAAATGTCGTCCGCAACTAACCCGTTCCCAATCCCATGGTACGGCTTTGTGTTGAGCATTTTTAATTGGTAAGAATCAATGATTTCTTTATTATTAACATATGATTTCGAACCCCTGGTTAAGAAATTGAATCCTTTACGCTGCATGTAAGGATTGCTTACTAACGAACTTATAAAATACAATCAAAATCAACCTCGTCATCATATTATTTGAAAAATAATAAAATTATTCCATAATATCCAATTGCGGTTACTAATTGTAGTACCCTTGAGTGAAGGAATTATACATTCCTTATTCAATGGTAGTACACATAATTTTAATAAAACTATTTAAAAATAGATAACATGTTTGCATCCTATTTATAGCATAGTATCAGTGGTATCAGTTACCTATTTGAATAAACAAGAAAACCGCGGTGTAAAAGTATCAACAAACAACCAACAAACAGAATTAATTGTAATGAACACAAAAAAAAACAAATAAAATAAAACCTGCCAACATGAGTCACGCAACCAGGGAGCGTTTTCAACTCTCTATCTCCATCCAATGCCAAGAGCGCGCCTATGCATTTTAACATATTTGTTTATACACAAAACAGCACGTGGACAAATTGCATCAACCCACTTTTGCGAAACGCACTTAATCAATTGAAACCACTTACTCTTCTGCAATGTGTTTTCCGTACCACACGACGAAAATCATCAGGCTGACGATCGGCAAACATTTCAAAAGTGCTGCGATGATGCCGGGCTTGCTGTAAGGAATGAAGACGACGTAGTAGATGGCCAGCGTTTTGAAAAATGGAATTAGTTTAGGCCCCACGTTCTTTATCTGAGAGGAAACAGGCAGTTAGCGGGGAACATCCTTGACCATCATGCAAATTGGCTGGCTAGGGGGGGACACCGCTCTATATTTAGTTTTCATAAATACGCGCATGAATTTTATTGATTGCGTTTAAAAAATGTTGATTATTATATACCTGATTTAATAAAAAGTGGGCGATTTTTATTGCTGTAATTTATTAAATAACAATACCTTATGCAGCAGTGCTGTTATTCGGAAAGTAAAAATAGAATAGTTATTTAAAACCTAAAGGATATTATGATAATTAGTTCCTAAATTTTGCAACCAACGATAAGCGGAATATGAGATATTCGCCATACAAAATTATACTATTGACAGTAGTAAATTAGCGATGAATTTTATTGATTGCGTTTAATAATTTGATTATTATTCACCTTATCTAATAAAAAGTGTGCGATTTTTAGTGATATTTATTATATTAATGAATTATCACAAAGTAGAGACCTTAACAATCCTATACGATTTTAATTTAACTATTATATTTTTAATAGTTAAATTAACATCGTATAGGATTGTTAAGGTGTCTACTTTGTGATAATTCATTTCAAAGGATAACACTTTAGTGTGATAAAAATCGTTTTATATATCCTTTAAAATCGTATAGGTAAAAAATATATATATATTGTATAAATCTTATATATCCATAAAGTTATAATATTATAATATAGGTGTATATGCAGGTTTTTCATTTATCTTATCTAATATAATTCTTATATAAAGCACGATTTTAGTGCTATTTATTTAAAAACAAACAGAAATAGAATAGTTTGTTTTTAAATAAATGGCACTAAAATCGTGCTTTATATAACAATTATATTAGATAAGGTAAATGAAAAACCTGCAAATACACCTATATTATAATATTATAACTTTATGGATTTATACAATATATATATTTTTTACCTATACGATTTTAAAGGATATATAAAACGATTTTTATCACAGAAATAGAATAGTTGAATTAAAATCGCATATGTAGCTGCAATTAAAAAAATATGTTTTATTTATCTTATCTCAATCTAATTGTAATGAAAAGCGCGCGATTTTTATAGTAATTTTAATTTTTAAAATAGCAACAACTAAAATAGATTAGTAAAATGAAAATCGTATAGGTTATAAAAGGGTGACTGCGGGGTGTTTACTGAATGTGTGTGCTGGCCGGAAAATTGAGCTTATCATGCATTTCACTCACCACAGATGGCATTTTTCCGATGAGAATGCCCGCACACTTGTCGGCCTCTTATGAATTACTGACGATTTTGCGCGCTGTCCAACATTCATACGAAATAATCAATCCGATAATTCACACCAGCAGCGTGCACTTATCAAATTTCGCGACCGCTATCTTCGCGCATTGTTTTAGATTTATCATCGCAACCCGAACCGCGACGGTCGCTGTATCAGCTGCATTCGCTTCTGTTTATGTTAAACTAGAAATATTCAATTGCAATTCCAACGTGGGACAAAGCGCATGCTCCCGTTTTCCTCTATACATTTACGCTCTATACGTACGTACACGGTCGGTATCCATACAATTATTGTTTGTTCAATTGCTGCACGGTTTGTCGTGGCGAGGTGGAAATTACTCCAATCGCGTCCAGTCCAATTAAATTGACAACCATTGTTCGTTTTATTTATAAATAATTGTAGGATTTCAAATGATATCCTTTGTTGCGCAGTGCATAGCATAGTAGTTTTCCTATAATGAGATTATTCGCACCTGCAAGTCCTTAACTGTTCTAATTACATTACTATGGCTTTTATGGATTAGTAGGATACTCAATAATTAAATGATAGTAAATGTAAGATAGCCATACCTTTTATTTGTTTCGTCTGATTGATAGAAAAAATAGTCATTATTGAAAGTATGCTACAATGTATGCTGGATACTAGTTTTACATTGTTGAGAATGGGAGCATTCACACGCAAATACCTTAGCGTCCCATGTAAAATCGGTATCCAGCATACCGGTATCGCACAGAAAATGTATGGAAAGGTTATAGACGGAGGAGGAAGCGGTGGAATAGATGAGAAGAAGCGAGTTGGAGGCGGTGCTGAGGAGAGGACAGGCTGGAGGGGTCGTGGTAGGGAGAACCAAGGTGTGGATGCTGGCATATGCGGATGACATAGTATTAGTAGCCAAGAGAGTGGAAGAGATGCAAGAGATGTTGGAAAGAATGGGAAGGTACATGGATAGGAGAGGGCTAGTAGTGAATGTGGAGAAGACTAAATGGATTATGTTTAGGAATAGGGGTAGAAGGGGTAGAGTGGAAGAGCTGAAATGGAAGGGAAGGATGATTGAGAGAGTGAATGTCTTTAAATATTTGGGTTTCTGGTTTGACAGTGGAGGATTTAGGGTGCATGTGGAAAGTATGCAAGCGAAAGCGAGAATGGCTTGGGGAATAGCGAGAAGAAAATGGGAAAGGTTGTGGGGCGGTAACCTCGTAATGACGTGCAAGATCTGGGATGCGTGTGTAAAACCTATTCTGTTGTATGGAGTGGAAGTGTGGGGATTGCGTGAGTGGGATGTGATAGAGAGAGAGCAAGGTGTGCTCCTGAAGAGTCTGCTGGGTCTCGAAAGGTCGACACCGAGAGCAGTGCTGCTGCAGGAGACGAATCGTATGAGTATGTGGTGGGAGTCGTGTGTAAGGGTTGTGAAGTTTGAAGAAAGATTGCAGGGATTGGGTGAGGAAAAACTGGTGCGGGAGGTATGAATGAGGTGTATGAGTAGGACGGAGAGTGGTTGGAGAAAGGATAGAGGAAGGATGTATGAAATAGTGGGTATGCCTGAGGTGTGGGTAGAGGAGAACCTGAGAGAAATGGGAAGCCTAGGAACTGAGGTAAGAGAGAGATTGAGAGATATTGAGTGGCAAGAACGGCAGACTAGAATGAACGAGAGCTCTTACAACTCTGGCTACGTAGAGTGGCAAGTGAGTGGGAGACTCCCGAGTTACTTAGCCAGGGGTGAGTGGAGCAGGGAGGACAAGGTATGCATGGCAAGAGCGAGGTGTGGGTCAGACGAGAGAGGGAGGAAAGTGTGGATGGGTCTAGGGTACACCGCGTGTGCGCTGTGTAGTAAAAGAAGCGACACGTGGTGGCACCTTAGCGAAGAATGTGAGGGTGTGAAAGCAGAGTGGGTGGGAGACTGCAGAAAGCTGAATGAATGGTTATGCGAGGATGGGGAAGGCGTGAAAATCTGCAGGAGGCTGACGTGGGAGAGGAAAGTGGCAAGGGCAAAGGGAGCGGCGATAGATGGGGGTAATTTGTAATTTTTGGCGGAGTAGTACTTTTATTTATATTGTATTTTTATTTTTGTATATTTTTGTTGAGGTTTATGATGTGGAGGTTTATGATGTGGAGGGGCAGTGAGGGAAATGCCAATAAAGGTCTTTTTTTTTGGATGAGAAGAATGTATTGGAGTCGTGGCGTAAACTGAAAGTTAATGGAGAACTTTCGCAAAAACATACGAGTACGGCAGATATGCCCGCTTAGCCCCCTGCTATTTATTCTGTACGCAAGTGTGTTGAAGAAGGTGTTAAGGAGAGGGGAAGCGGGACGGGTGGGGTAACAAGAACCAAGGTATGGATGTTAGCATATGATGATGGTGTAATACTTGTGGCCAAGAAAGCGGAAGAAATTCATTAGATATTGGAAATAATAGGAAGGTGATAAGACGAGTTTAGTTGTAAATGATTGAAAAAAAACAACAACAAATAAATGATGTTTAGGAATAGGAGTAGGATGGGTGCAGAGGAATAGTTGAAATGGAAGGGAAGAACGATTGATAGTATTTAGGTTTTTGGTTTGTCTGCAGGGGTGGATTTAGGAAGAATTTAGAGTGGGTTCAACCAAAGGCGAGAATGGCTTGGGGGGATTGATAGAGCAAATTGTTTAAAGTACTTAGGTTTTTGGTTTCTCTGCAGGGGTGGATTTAGGAAGAATTTAGAGTGGGTTCAACCAAAGGCGAGAATGGCTTGGAGGGATTGATAGAGCAAATTGTTTAAAGTACTTAGGTTTTTGGTTTGTCTGCAGGGGTGGATTTAGGAAGAATTTAAAGTGGGTTGAACCAAAGGCGAGAATGGCTTGGGGGGATTGATAGAGCAAATTGTTTAAAGTACTTAGGTTTTTGGTTTGTCTGCAGGAGTGGGTTTAGGAAGCATTTAGAGTGGGTCCAACTAAAGGCGCGAATGGCTTGCGAAGATTGATAAAGCGAATTATTTAAAGTACTTAGGTTTTTGGTTTGACTGCGGGAGTGAAATTAGGAAACCTTTAGAGTGGGTTCAACCAAAGGCAAGAATGGCTTAGAGGATAGCGAGGAATAAATGAAAGAATTTGTGGTATGATAACCTTGTAATAGCTTGCAAGATATGGGATGAGTGTGTGAGGCCAATATTGATTTATGTAGTGGATGTGTGGGGAGTGCGAGAGTGGGATGTAATAGAAAGGAAGCAAGGTTGGTTTCTGAATAGTCTGCTAGGACTCGAAAGATCAACGCCTATGGTGATGCTTCTACAGGAAACGAATTGGATGAGTATGTGGTGTGTGTGTGTAGAAAAGTTCGAAGGAAGATTGTATGAGTTGGGTACAGAGAAACTGATGAGGGAGGTGTGGATTCGGAGTAGTATTAGGACACGAGACTAGATGGAGAAAGTATACAGGAAGGATGTATGAAAGAGTGGGTATGTTTGAGGTGTGGGTGTATGAAAAGCTGAGAGAAATGGCATGTCTAGGAACTATGGTCAGGGAGAGAATGATGGATGTGACATCACATCGCATCGTCATGCGTGGATGTGGAGTAGTACTAGGACACAAGACTAGAAGAGGAAAGTATACAGGAAGGATGTATGAAAGAGTGGGTATGTTTGAGGTGTGAGTGTATGAAAAGCTGAGAGAAATGGCATGTCTAGGAACTATGGTCAGGGAGAGAATGATGGATGTGACATCACATCGCATCGTCATGCGTGGATGTGTAGTAGTACTAGGACACAAGACTAGATGGGGAAAGTATACAGGAAGGATGTATGAAAGAGTTGGTATGTTTGAGGTGTGAGTGTATGAAAAGCTGAGAGAAATGGCATGTCTACGAACTATGGTCAGGGAGAGAATAATGGATGTGACATCACATCACATCGTCATGCGTGGATGTGGTGTAGTACTAGGACACAAGACTAGATGGGGAAAGTATACAGGAAGGATGTATGAAAGAGTGGGTATGTTTGAGGTGTGAGTGGATGAAAAACTGAGAGAAATGGCATGTCTAGGAACTATGGTCAGGGAGAGATTGATGGATGTGACATCACATCACATCGTCAAGATAGGCAGGTGAGAATGGCTGAGAACTCATACAACTTTGGTTATGAAGAGTGGCAAGTACAGGGAAACCTCCCAAGCCACTTAACCAGGGTCCATTCTCCACCCGGGAGGACAAAGTGTGCATGGCATGAACGAGTTGCGGTTCGGAAGAAATATACAGGAAATTGTGAACGGAACTAGGAAATATATTGTACAAATCAACACACATTTGAGGAAGCAAATTAAAATTTTATTGTACATGAGCAATTATGACTATACAGAAATTTTATCACTTTCTACTCGGTTCCATTCTAGATGATTCTCAATATGTCTTTTAGTAATATACGTTTAAATCTGAGAGCTTCCTCGTCGTGGCCAACATATATTTTCTCGATTTCGTCGATATGATTGGACATTAAATCTAGTTTGACATCGCGTTGTGCAGCCATGTTATTTAAAATCTAAAAAATGTTATGATAATTAGTTAAATTTAATAATATTCAAGCTACTAGCAGCGAAAAGAGGAAGTCTTATATTAGGTTCTATACCACAGATAAGTTAAATGTGATCTACAGCACTGTGTGTGAACTACAATCTTATACATTATGATTTGTTTATGTTTCCATGTTTTAGCCGTTTTTAGTAAACAGTTATTGAATTCTTATTCACAGTCAACCGTCCATAGAGGGAACTACCCGGTGATCCTGATGGCATGAGCATGTTGACGGTAATCACCTTAGGTGGAAACCAGATTGAGCAGGTGTAGCGCTTCAAGTACCTTGTTTGCTGGTTAAACGACAAATGAGACCCGGGGAATGAGATCAAAATCAGAATTGATATTGCGAGAAAAAAAATTCAGAAGATCAACAAACTATTGTGCAATCGTGGTCTCAGATTTGACACACGATGGCGTGTCGCAAAGTGCTACGTATTGTCAGTGCTACTCTATGGCGTAGAAGGATGGACTCTGAAAATATCCTCGATGAACCAACTAGAGGCGTTGTGGTTGTACCGCAGAATGTTGAAGATACAATGTCAACAACGAAGAAGTACTCCGGCGTATTATCAATGCTACTTTACGGCGTAGAAGGCTGGACTCGATGAACCAACTAGAGGCGTTCGAGATGTGGATGTACCGCAGAATGTTGAAGATACCATGGATGGACCGTGTCACCAACGAAGAAGTACTCCGGCGGGCCAAGTGCTGATGATAGTGAAACAACGAAAAGCCGCGTATTTCGGTCATATTTTCCGAAACGATAAGTACAATCTCATGCAACTTATCATTGAAGGCAAGATAGAGGGAAAGCGAGGAATTGGAAGAAAAAAGTTTTCAAGGACGCGTAACCTCAGGCAATGGTTTAACATTCGCGAGGTAGCTACACTGATTCAGTGTGCGCAAAATAAACAACAGTACCACATGATGGTCGCCAACCTTCTGTAAGGAGAGGGCACCAAAAGAAGATAAACGCAAATGTATGATAGAGCACAGGACAGTATTTCCAACAATTATTGTAACAGAAATGTTGTCAGCCCGACTAGCAACATTCCTAGCTTTTTCAAACTAACTAATAGAGATTCATATCTAATCAAACCTGTAAACAATATCTTTGTGTCGGCTGCTCTTGATGATTCTTCGCTAGAACAAATAGGCGGCCGACAAGGCCTGGTATTTGAATTGCCTTCAGTATCGCCTCACTCTTGATGGTAGCAAACAACATCGCGCATGCGGCGTTTTCATAAATTATTGGATCCTACAAAAAAACTTTATAAATGCTAAGGCTCGGTATAAAAGTGAGTTAACTGTAACCGGTGATTACAAGTAATTCAGCGATAGATGTTAAATGTGCATTTCATACCATCATATCCTAAGATATTCAGCACCCGTGGAGTATTAAAAATAATGCACCCCTCTTCATGAATATATATATATATATATATATATATATATATATATATATTTATATATATATATATATATATATATATATATTTATATATATATATATATATATATATATATATATATATATATATATATATATATATATTGTCTATTTGTCTATTTTAGTTAGAGAGATTATTTGGTTATTTTTGACATCAAAATATTTTGAATGCACAGTCACTAATAATAACAACCAAATATAAAACAATAAGAGGAATGATGGAATGGAAGCCAAGGGAGCACAGAAGAAGAGGAAGACCAAGGACAAGTTGGACAGATAATGTAGAACAAGACCTAAAAAAACTAAGAAGAAAAAGTACATATATATCCATTCTTTCCTGTTATAACAGGAAAGAATGGAGAAAGATAGTAGAAAAGGCTATTAATTATTATTATAACTCCCCTGATCCGTGTTTTGAGTTTTGAATCAGCCTGTGTTTTCCTTCATTCTTTCTTTCATATATCTTTGTGTGTTTCAAAGATCTATGAAAGAAAGAATGAAGGAAAACACAGGCTGATCCCCTCAAAACACGAATCAGGGGAGTTTGGGAAACGAACAGCCGGGGCGAGGCTGAGGAGCCAACTGATGATGATTAAAAGAATAAATTGCGAAATATTATTACCCAAAAGTAAACATTGAAAAAAATATCACAAAAAAAGAGTTTCGATTAGTCGATTGAAATTGAGAATGGGCATAGTTTGGTTGCTCAAAAAGTAAAGGATATAATTTTTTAAGAAAATACGTACATCGTGGTTTAGAAAAACGTTAAAGCGTTTTAATAGGTTACATCTTAAAGACTTCATTTTTCCTTCAGGCAATTGCATCATAATACTCAAATCCTTTAAAGTCGCACCAATAATTTCAGGATCTTCCTCTTTTTTTAATACTCCCAACTAAAAATATATGACTATGTTGAGGGACGGCACTATGCTGCACAATTATATTTGCATCAATATTGCCCGTATTCATAGAGTAGTCAGTTAAAAATAAATCTCCGTTAAATGTAAAGTCTTTTCAAACAAAATTCAGCCGTGAGGCTTTTCCGCCGGTTAAGGGACAAGATCCGGAGGAGTTTAATCACCCGGTATTTAATTTCACAGAAAACCTCTTCAAAACTGTGCACGGTGATTCGCGAAAATGCTCTCCTCTGAGTTCAGAGGTTTTCTGTGAAGTTAAAGTAAATACTGAATCTTTACCAAATTATGTTTCAAACGGGCCGTTTAATTTTCCCGTTCTCACCATGTGAAACTAACTTCAACGTTTTTTTGCAAGGTTTTAAATCTATACATTTTTTAATATTGGGCAACCCATCGAACATTTTGTTCTCATGCCGACCTTAAAATCAAAGTCAAAAAATTTAATAATCCCTATAAAATTTATAGAATGTTTCCGAATACGGGCATTTACTGATTATATTGAAGGAATATAATGCAATTTTACTTGAAGTTCAATATAAATTTATTTCTATCTATGTTGCCACTATTTTATTTACAACCCTCGTATCTCTTAATGAGTGGGTTTATTTGATAGAAAATTGTAAGCAATACCAATATTTTAAATAATCCACAATCCATAGCGATTTGTTTTCCAGAGCAATACATAAGCAACTCCAAGGCTTTCAAGTACAGCACCAAACACGGCCTATCCGCCGAGTAATCATGCAACTTCTCCACAATCAGATGAAGAAAACCAAAATCAACCAAATAATCAGCGCCTATAAAACGATTTGTTTGTTTGTAAGACTTTATATTGATAAGTTAATACGGTGTGAGAGACAAACATAAAACTCTACAAAGAATGTGAATTCTTCTCTTACCACACTACAGTATTAGATTTCGATCTGTTAGATTGAAAAAAATAGAATGAGATGGATTGATACACTCCCAAGACTACTTTCACACAAAGACGCTAGTAAGTAACACCACAAGCACAATCGTAATCGGAATCATAAGGGACATGACCCATAGATAAAAGACATAAACAATAATTATCTTACGATGCCATTTATAGTCAGAATTTAGGATCCAGCGGTGTCATATCGGTGACAAATCTAACCTACTGTTTCATGGTTATATACGTATTTCGTTATTTTCATATCCTAATAGTTATCAAAATGTAACGTAGTGATGTAATAATGGGTAGCTTAATAATGGGCATTTCCTATTAGGCCCAATTCACACATAAGCGGTGACGGGCGCAGGCGCGGTGTAGGCGAGGCGTAGGCGCGACATCTCACAGGCGATTGTGATGTCCATATGCAGTGAAGGGGTGGACATTGCACCTTAGGTCCAATTCACACATAAGCGGCGTCAGGCTGAGGCGCGGTGTAGGCCAGGTGCAGGCGCGACATCGCACAGGCGATTGCGATGTCCATATGCAGTGAAGGGGTGGACATTGCACCTTATGTTTACATAGAGACGGCGTGGAAGAGTTTCGCCTCTTCGCCTTCTGTGTTTTAGGCGAAGAGGAGAAGACGCGGTGCCGGCGCGGCGAGAGGCACGAGGCAAATGCCTCGTCACCTAAGTAAGCATTGCACTACATGTTTATATAGAGGGGGCTGAAGCGTCGTGCCTCTCTGTGCGACGTCGCGCCTGCGCCTCGCCTACACCGCGCCTGCGCCCGACGCCGCTTATGTGTGAATTGGGCCTTAGAAGCACCTGTCCAGTCATAATGAAACAAGATTTGGTTTTAGTACTATCTTATGCTTAGTTGATTCTCAAAAAGTTTCCCTGCAATTTTCACATCCTTAAATCTATTTAATAATGTTTACACTCATTACTAAATCAATGAATCTTCTATAAAAGACAAAATGAACTTCCCATTAGGATTACGCTTGCGATTAAGATTCGACTCTAAATCTGCTACTGTCAGTATTTAATATTACAGTATTCTGCAGCTAAAGTTAGACCACTGAAATTTTCAGTTGTAAAGGCTAAACAATATGAAACGAGTAACTAACTTACTCATCCAAACTTGCGCAAGCCTCTGCACTAGAACAATAGCTTGATATCGCACAGCCTCCACAGCATCATTGATTGCTTTAAAAATGTTCTCTAAAAGTTTTGGGTTCTTCGCGATGGCAAGCTTGCCATCCAGTAACCCGCTCATTGTGGTCAGTACCATACAGGCGCGTTCTCTGATTGCAGGATCTTCGTCTATCAACAAGTCAACCAGTCTACAATCATATAGAACCTTAATAAACTAACATCATTTGATGTCAAATAAAGGATGATGTTACCGCGCTGGAACTCGCAAATGTATAGCCTCGTAATTATGCTCGGCGTCGTGCACCATATCCGCAATACTATGCAGTGCATGCAAAACAACATCCTTGAAACTACTATGCAGTTCATGTCGCTAGAATAAACGCACAAGAGTTTATTTTTATTCATAGCAAGCAACCAACCCCACTACATGTAATAACTAGCTGTGGGGCATTTAACTCAGACAGGATAAAGCTCTTTGGTTCAACGCGAATGAACCAAAAAGAGATCCCATTAGCGCTCGCCAATTCACGAGACTTCTGGACTTCATTGAAGACACAGAGCTCATGAGGAATAGGACAAAAGGCCAACCGTGGCCGCAATACAGTGGGATGCCACCGCGAAACCAGACCCTTCAGGGAAAAAAAAGCAACCAACACCTAGTAATGATGAGTAGCATAAACAAAAAATTAATTGAAGCTCGGTTAAAAATTAATAGATCTAAAACAAGATTCATAAGCCGAAATAACTGTGTCCATCACGGTAGAGGGAGAAACGAATGAACGAACTCGTCATTCATCATCATCATCATCATTCCGTAGCTCTACAACCCTGGGTGGGTCTTGTCTGACACAATAATCTTCCTCCATTCCACCCGATGCAAAATGATCTCAGGGTTATACTCTCTTCCCAGAACAATGCAGATCCGCCCTGAAGTTATCACGCCACCTCATTCTTGGTCATCTGCCACGTAAATTTTCATCCCCAGGCGAGTCTGAAGAAACGGTTGTCTGACTGTCTCTGCACATCCTGCCTATCGTAATCGTTCTCTTGGATAATGTGCGGATCGCTGTAGAGTTCGCCTAGTTCTCTGTTAGTTCTAGGTGTGTACTTATTGGTGACTTGGTCTTTTGTTCGGTCAAAGACAAATCTTTGTTTGAAAACATCTCAGTTTACGCTCGTTGGCCTTAGTTATAGTCCAGGTTTCACATCCATACATAGTAATATGTCTCATAGCGCTCTTATAAATCTTTATTTTAGAGGCTCTAGACAGATTCTGGCCTTAATGTCCTCAAAGAGATTGTCTGCTGTAATTGTGACGCCTAGATACTTATCCGGGCTTTAGACCGACAACGGTAGTCACTGGGCTACTCAATCCACACCTGAGTGAACGAACTGTGAGCACGAAATACCTAGACACACTAGTGAACGGCAGGTGGGACCTCCAATAAGAGATCAAGAGCAAAGTGGAACAAGCCAGACAAGCGTTTAACAAAATTCATCCCCTGATATGCGATAAAAACCTCACGTTAGAAACCCGAGTAATGGTCGGTTCTACAATTGGCATTTAACTGTAGAATAAGGTTATTCCTGGAATAAGTTTGACATATTAACGTTAATATCTCAAACTTATTCCACGAATAACCTTATTCTCCGGTTAAATGTCAATTGTAGAACCGGCCCTAAGAATGGCCAAATGCCACGTCCCTACTATGAACGCTAAGAAGAATGATTCGAAACCCATGAGTGGACCTCATTACCAATAAAGAGGTGCTACGAAATTCAGAGGTGGACTCATCCCTGTTCGGCAACATAAAACAATTCAATTCAATAGTTATCGACGGTCCGATATTTTGGTTCCCATCCCTAGCAAGAAACTAATTACCAACTTAGCCATGGCGCGCCTGCCAAACGCCAAAGGTCTTCTGGTCAAATCGCATTGTAGTGCAGGTATGTGCGGCTGTTCTGAAGTGAGTCTATTGAACGGGATAAACTCGTCAAACTGGTCGACTGTTGGATTATCTCTAGCTAAAAATTAATTGTATATACTTATTTATTCCTAATGACTGCAGATGGTGTCACCTACCCAAATCAACGCTTCTGTTGATTACCCGAGGATTTATTGTGGATTGCGATTGCAAGTAAGAGTTTTTATTCACCGCAAACATTGTCTACCACTGTTTAAACTGTGCGTACGTACAAAATATATGAGTTAAATTATGTATGTCAAAAAAAAAATGACAACTAATGTAATAATTGAAACGACAGTAAGGATAAAAACACTCAATTTAAATTCGTTTTTAAACTTATATATTTTAAAAGATAAAAGAACCTTACAGGATCAATAATACTGTCAATACATCCCAAACTATTGAACAACCAGAGGACGATTTCCGCGAGAAACGCAGGGAACTTAGACTCTCGATAATCCGGACTAAGGAAGCTAGATAGCAACTCCTCACACGACAGAGTTTTGCAGCTCGCACGGAAAATTTACTGGTGGGACGAGTGAGTAGCCTTAAAAGGAGGTTTCACAATGGGCCCATTTTGAGGCCTAAGTGTCTGTAGCTACGCTACCCTCCAGCCAACTATCCAGAACTATCCAGAAGGAAGCTAGCTGGAAGAGGCTGTGCGAGGAGCTGAATACAAACCCTTGAGGGTTACCGTATAAAATAATGGCCAAAAAAACTGAGGAGACAAAACAGGCCTATAGGTCTAATGATAGCGGGGGCCGTCAGGGCGATAGTGGAGACCCTATTGCCCTGACCCAGCCAAGGAAGTACCCAGGCGAAAGGAACAGGCAGACCACGTCCCACCCATCACCGAGAAGGAAGAAGTAAGATCAGCCGCATGACAACAAATAAGAAAATTTCGGGAATCGACGGCGTGCCGAATCTAGCGATGAAAGCAATAGTAGATAAACACCCTGAAAAGAACTAAGGGACATCTTGAACAAATGCTTAACTAGTGGCACCTTCCCAAACACCCTGAAAAGAACTAAGGGACATCTTGAACAAATGCTTAACTAGTGGCACCTTCCCAAACATCTGGAAAAGGGCCAAGCTAGCCCTGTTCCCAAAGTCCGAGAAGCCGACTACAGATCCTTCATCATTCAGGCCCATCTGCCTGCCCAATAGGGTAGTTAACAAACATCCAAACCAGCCACTGATGGCTAAACAAACATTGCTGTTATACAACCCAGCATAAATTGTCCGCGATCTCTACTTTTGTCTTCTTTGGTAGTTCTTGTAGTGTAAGGAATTTGCAATACAACCACAAGGCTGAGTTTTCCAAAAGCAGATACTTTCATAACTCCGAGTTATTAAAACAATAACTCGGAGTTATGAAAGAATCTGCTTTTTAGTGTACCAACAGTCTTGAACTGATGTAATAGCGCAACGTATAATTCAAAGCACTCACTACTTGTTGCGGGGATCACTCACGTTAGGAGAACACCCCGTTGGTGTCTTCAATTTGCTTGAGCGGTGCTCCTCCATTCCATATCCAGCCCATGTAAAGCACTGACTTTAGTTTGGATAAAAAGGAACTCTATTGCCCTAATTTGAACTTATTAACACTCCCGAGATACTTTCCCTAACGTGGCTAAAAAACGCGGAATAATAACGTCACTTTTAGTTATAGTTTGCAAATAAAAAGTTAAAACTCGCACTGTAACACCTGCAACAATAGAAATTTGATGTCAATTATTTGAGTTTCGAAAATAAAATACTAAATATGTATGTTTGGTTGGTGAAAAATACTTACATTGCCCCTGTAACGATTCCGCCTCTTTCCCTTCATGGTTGTGGAGTGGGACTGCATTCGTTTCAGGGTGCAAATCGCCTACGCGTTTTTGGTTAAGTTTCGGAACACGGTTTAAGTGTGAATTATATAGTACTAGATTCGTCAAGAAACTGGTACAAGTTTCATGCTAGATTGTTACAGCTGAAACTTCACCCGTGTAATTCGCAAAAAGTTTTGTTAGGGCCGACGCCTCAATATTCACGTTTTAATTCCTGACATGTGCAGTAGGTTTTCCGATACCAACTGCAATTTGGCGGCCGGCATCAAATCATCCGTTCCGTTTAACAGTTTGGACATAGCTAACCTCTACGAGTGTTTTTTCATTTTGCTCTTTTGTGCTGGTCATACGAGCTGACCACGAAATATGTAGCATATAAGTAGAAAAACTGTATAATTGCAACTAAAAAGTTTCTTGACGAATCTAGTACAATGTAATTCACGCTTTATACAAGTTTCGGAACGCGATTGATTCATGTTTCGGAACGCGTTTGAATCAAGTGTCGGAACGCGATTGATTCATGTTTCGGAACGCGTTTGAATCAAGTGTCAGTACGCGATTGAATCATGTTTCGGAACGCGTTTGAAACAAGTGTCGGAACGCGATTGATTCATGTTTCGGAACGCGTTTGAATCAAGTGTCGGAACGCGATTGATTCATGTTTCGGAACGCGTTTGAATCAAGTGTCGGAACGCGATTGATTCATGTTTCGGAACGCGTTTGAATCAAGTGTCGGAACGCGATTGATTCATGTTTCGGAACGCGTTAGAATCAAGTGTCGGAACGCGATTGATTCATGTTTCGGGACGCGTTTGAATCAAGTGTCGGAACGCGATTGATTCAAGTTTCGGAACGCCAAACAAAAAAATAGAATTAGTAATTTATAAAATTCAGTAATATAATAGCCAATTAAAATTAATAGTTTTAGTATTTGTTACAATTATGTAACTGGCTATCGGCCAACAGAAGAACCTATGTCGTTAAAATTAATATTAAATCAATTTATTATTATTCGTAAAATTAAAAATTAAAAATTTCAATGCCCGTAAAACAAGTATTATATTTTATAATAAGTGTTTAATGTTATTTTCTATAAATCAAATTAATTAAGAATGTATTGAAATAAAGTGATTGTATTTGGCATTGAGTGATTATGGTTTGCTCCGAACGATCCACATAAGAATATGACATGGCAATTTTCAGCCCCAAAAAGTTTAAATGGTATCGAACGGAGCAGAATTAGTTTTGGTCTCACATGTACATTTAGAAATCGGATTCAGAATTATACTAAACTAAATTAATTGGTACAAAAAAAAAGTCCTATCAATAACTCGGCGGTTTTATTTTATCTAAGTAAAACGATTATTTTAATTGAATATTCGTTTCCAATTTGTATGTTATATAATTTGTATGTTATATAATATGTTGCCAATAATTTAAATTGTATACTCGTGCAATGATAGATCTATAATTGTTGGCTAAAGGTTAATTTTGTTGTTATAAATAGTGAATACAACACGAATTACGAGCTGATGTCATTTTAAATGAAACAAAAACATTTAAATAAATGGTATAAATACAATTGATTTTTATTTCATTATCAACAATTAAAATTGAAAATTATTTCACGTTTGGTAACATATTACATCATACACTGATAACGAAAATTTAATTAATTTAATCAGTTATAGATTAATACTTTTACATACCATTCTTTAAATGAATTAAGAAGTGATAGATAATTACTTTTACATACAGGGTATTGATGTGGTTCCTTTTCAATAGTAAAGTATTCAAAATTAAACCAAAAATATCATGGAATTTATACGGTGTAGATACATTTGGAAATATATCTATTTAAGACGTATGTTTCCCTAAATAGATTAAAATTAAATTAAACAGACTGGATTTAACGATACATATACATAGACTAAACCATTGCCAACTGCCTCAATGAAAGCTGTCATTGGTGCAGTTGGCAATGACTAAACAGTGTTACTAACTACATTGATTAATTATCACATGATTAACGAATGATTAATGATTAATCAATGCTAACTATAATCTTTGATAATCGTTTATTGTCAAAAGTAATTTCGTTGATATAGGGAATTTAAAAATATTTTTTTCCTATTCAAAAATAGATACTGTTTGATAAAATTAAAAAGACGAAATTCTCAATGTACATGTGATTAAGCCTGCTCACCAACGTCAAGGTACTAATTCGTCGAGCAGGTTTTTAGCAAAAGCAAACTTAGTTAGCATGGGAAATATATAACATACATGAACTTAAAAATACTGTGTAATTACCAGTATTACAATTCGCAGAGAAACAGTTGTTTAACCGATGTTGAACAACTGTTTCTCTGCGAAGTGTAATACTAGACCGGTCTGAACTTACAGAATAGACACCCTGCTCTCAAGCAAGAGAAATTACATGTTGTAGGGTAAAACACCCTATTACCATTGATTAATCCTTACCAAGATGTTTAACGTCTGTCAACGTCATGACGTTTGCGGTGGCGACCAACCGATTGCTCTTTGACTGTCGGTCAAAATTTGCACATTTCGATATGTGCTTAAATGGACTACACGTGTAAATAGTTCATAACCCCAGGTATTGCAGTAGCAATTATGAATGGGCGTTAGGTGTCTTGGGAGTGTATTATTTCATTATCAAAAAGCGTAAAAAGGAAGTAATCTGTTATTCTTGGTTATCATAATGACACTGATAGTGGTATTAAACTGCCAAGTACCCGAAATACACCTCCATTGGTAATTAGTTTCACACCTACAACGGACAAGAGGTCCGTTTTATTAGTACCTACAGCAATTATATTAGGTACGGCATGAATTGACCGGCAGAGCCATCGGTTGGTCGCCCCGCAAAAGCCATGACGTTGACAGATGTTGAATATCTTGGTAATGATTAATCAATGGTAATAGGGTGTTTTACCCTACAACATGTAATTTCTCTTGGTTGAAAGCAGGGCGTCTATCCTGTAAGTTCAGATCAGTCTGGTAAAAGATCAGGCCGATGTTAAACAACTGCGAAGTATAATACTGTCTTACATCAATTATCACAAGTTTGCCAAGATTAACGTTTCGATAGTTAAATTGGTTATAATCTTATCTATTTCACAAACTTGTGACATACGGCAGTATTACACTACCATTCGCGGAGAAATAATTGTTTGTTTGGTGTAATACTGCCTTACGTCAAATGTCAGAAGTTAGTGAAAACATAGAGTGAAATAGATAGCATTATAACCTATTTAACTATCTAAACGTCACTCTTGACAAACGTAACTCTTTACGTAACGCAGTAAATCACTGCCCGGGTAGTCGGTACCATTCGTTTTTATACGCGCTCTTGTCTGACCGGTTTGACATGGATAGGGGCGGCGGGCATGAAGAGCGCGATCCATTTAAACCGCGGACAGTGAAGGACGCGGGGACGCCAGAAGCAGCTGAAGGGGGAGTATGGAGGCCCTAAAAAGAATGTGGTTGGTGGTAGAGTAACTCGAAGAGATGGTGAAGAAACCCAAGTAGGACAGGCAGGGTAGGGTGGTGGAAGTATTAAAATTAGAAATCTCTGCACTCAATCGGACAGTCTGCACCGAGGGAAGGATGCCGACTGAAGAGGGAAGTCGGCATCCCTCATTGACATCACTCTGGCATCTGCGCAGCTGGCAGGGGAAGTGTGGGACTGAGAGGTTCAAACATAAGAGACCCTGAGCGATCATCACTACATATTTTTCAGGGTGGAAAACGTAACTGCCCAACCACAGCAAGAACCAACCCCCAAAACGAGAAAGATTGTGATTGATAGAACGGACAACGACTTGCTCAAAATCACTTTAGCAGCTACGGCAACAACTACGGACAAGAAAAACACGGATGACATGGTAGACGAACTGAACTTCAGATTTTCACCTAGCACGGCCAAGAAAAGACCAAGTTCCAGGAGGTGGCCGACGCGAGGCCAAAGAGCCATAAGGCGGGCCCAACGAGCTAGAGCACCTCCAGGACTGCTACCGGACACTGCGGTCAATCAAAAGAAGCCAGAATCAGTGCTGGTGGATGCTCTATAGGGAGGGGTCGAGGGGCCTTCCCTACATGCTCGTCATGAAAAAGATCGAAGTTCGACCACCTGGACGAAGCAACAGTTCCTGGAGGGGTGAGAGCAGTGATTGCGGCCTTTTTTCATCCAGGACAGGACAACAACGACGGGACATACCCCGCAAGAAGACGAAAAGGAAATGCCACCAGAAAGAGACTGGAAGGAGGAAGAGGTACTGGCGGCCCTCGGAAACCTCCCAGGAAAGAAAAAAAATAAGAAGTAATAACATACAAATTAAGAAGAGAAAACGAATCCAGTACAACAACAAACAACATCCACACCAGGTTTACCAGATCAACTCAACGATTGGTGAAAGCACTGCGAAGGAAACTCCTATTAATTTGTTAATGTAATGTAATTGAGATGACAAGCAATGTATGATCATAAAATTTTTTAATTTTTTTAAAAAGAAGCCCTCGGGGCTCGACTAACGAAACTCGCAATAGATGTCTATGGATAGAAATCTTCCCAAAGCGCCGGAAAGCGCTGTTTTAATCCTAAAGCCTGGGAAGTCGCCAAACAATCCCGTAAAGACCTTGGAGAGACTGATTGCGGACTGCCTTTGTGAGGCCATCGAGGCTACCGGGGGACTACACGATCGGCAGTATGGCTTCAGGGAGGGCAGGACGCCATTCTGACTGTAAGAGGGCTGATAGCAAAGTCGACATTGCATGATGGTCACCCTGAATATTGCGAATGCCTTTAACATGCTGCCATGGAAGACCATCATGCAGTCATTGAGGAGCAAGGGCATACCAACAGCCCTAACGAACTTTGTAAGAAGATACCTCGCAGATAGAGAGGTGATACATGAAGGACGCACGGGTGCAGCAAGGCAGTATGTGGCGGTTGCGTATCACAGGGCTCAGTCCTAGGGAACATATACTATGACGGCGCACTAAATACACACATGCCGGAGGGAACTACTGCCATCGCGTTCGCGGACGATAATCTTATTATATATTATATTATCAATAGTCGGATAGTCCGAATAGTCCGAATAGTCTATATTATCAATAGTCCGATGCGACCTGGAGGAATCCACGCGTAATTCCAAGCAGGCACCGGAATTTATGGCGGCCTGGATGTTGGGCAACGATTTCAAAATGGCTGTGCCCAAAACCAAAGCCCTGAGGATCTATTCTGTAAGTTCAGAACTGTCTGGTAAAAAATCAGACCGATCTGTTACCTATGGTAACCAAATAAACAACTGTTTCTCTGCGAAGTGTAATTCACACATAAGCGGCGTCGGTCGGAGGCGCGGTGTAGGCGAGGCGCGGGCGCGACGTTGCACAGGCGATTGTGATGTCCATATGCAGTGAAGGGGTGGACATTGCACCATATGTTTACATAGAGGCGGCGTGGAAGAGTTTCGCCTCTTCGCCAACCGTGTCTTAGGCGGAGAGGCGAAGACGCGGTGCCGGCGCGGCGAGAGGCTCGAGGCAAATTCCCGCGCCTCCTCACCTAAGTGGGCATTGCACCACAAGTTTATATAGAGGGGGCGTGAAAGCGTCGTGCCTCTCGCCGCGCCGGCACCGCGCCTTCGCCTGAGACACGGTAAACGAAGAGGCGAGAGGCATAACTCTTCCAAGCCGCCTCTATGTAAACATAAGGTGTAATGTCCACCCCTTCACTGCATATGGACATCACAAAGCCCAATTCACACATAGGAGGCGAAGAGGCGAGGGCGCGGAGCCGGCGGGGCGAGAGGCACGACTCTTTCACGCCCTCTCTATATAAACATATGGTGCAATGCCCACTTAAGTGACAAGGCGCGGGCATTTGCCTCGTGTCTCTGGCCGTGCCGACACCGCGTCTTAGGTCCAATTCACACTTAGGAGGCGAAGGCGCGGTGCCGGCGCGGCGAGAGGCACGACGTTTTCACGCTCCCTTTATATAAACATATGGAGCAATGCTCACTTAGGTGACGAGGCGCGGGCATTTGCCTCGTGCCTCTCGCCGTACCGGCATCGCATCTTAGCCTCTTCGGCTGAGACACAGTGACTCCGAGGCGAGAGGCACAACTCTTCCACGCCGCCTCTATGTAAACATATGGTGCAATGTCCACCCCTTAACTGCATACGGACATCACAATCGATTGTGCAACGTCGCGCCTGCACCTCGCCTACACCGCGCCTCCGCCCGATACTGCGTATGTGCGGTTTAGGCCTAATACTGCCTTACGTAAAGTATCACACGTTGGTCAAGAGTTACGTTTAGATAGTTAATAGGTTATAATCCTATCTATTTCACAAACTTGTGACATTTGACGTAAGGCAGTATTACACTAGCGATCGCGGAGAAACAGTTGTTTACTTGGTTGTTACCTATGGCAACCAAAACAACTTATGTAGTACAATGTAATTCACACTTTATAAGGTTATACGCAAAAGTGAGGTTAGAATCACGGATTGGTAATTACTGGTGGTATCTACTTTATACAACCGAGCCAAAATTGATGATTATTGCAGCTACATGAACAAGTTATAACATTACTTACATATAAACATTTAGACAAGATGGATGATGCAATAATAAAAAATAATTTGTGAGGTGTTAATAAATAGTAATATTACAATGTAATATACTATGATTGTAACATTGTTATTCGGTAATAAGCATCAAACACTAATACACACCCGTAAAGCCATAAAACTCAGTACAATGATCGCAAATCAGCAAAAATAACACTCCACAAAGCTGTGATTGGATTTTGTTAGCAATAACTACCGCGTCACGCGTAGGAAATTCAGACAAGTCTAGCATTTTACTTACAATAGCTGCAACTCTCCCCGCGCGGCCACAAATATTTACAATCCTTGCCCATCTTTCTGTCAAATTTCAGGATTGTACTCGTTGAAATACATACACAATCACCAATTTTCTAGAGAGGTGACACAACTTAGCCAAAATGTTGCCGCTACATGGCGGCCTGACGTCACGTCCGCTCGTAATGCGCAGACGCGAACAGCAAGTAGCACAGGACCGTACTCGAAAAATTCGAGGGCCATTTAAGTTAATATTAATAACAATATTCTCTTTTTATTCTTGTACTAAAAAAGATATTACGGAACAATTTATATTAACTTAACTTGGAAGTGGAAGTAAATATTGCAATTTTACCCATATCAATTTCAAGATATAAAGATATTACGACACAATTTATATGAACTTAACTTGGAAGTGGAAGTAAGTATTTGCAATTTTACCCATATCAATTTCAATTATTTCTAGATTCTAATTAAGATAACATAAAGTGTACAACCATAAAGAAGTATAAAACATACAATGTTGACAACACTCAGAAATTAAGTTACAGCACTCTTGTTGGGATTGTCTCTTGAGCTGGGTAAGATTTTTAATATCTTCATGTATAATCATATAGTTCCAAGGCAATCCATAACCACAGTACTAAATGGCATTTGGTCTTCTCTTATACAACCCAGATTAAAGGTTACAGATAGTAGCTATATAGGGTATTTGGTAACTGGACTGACAAAATGAACTGTTGTATGTAAAATCAAATTCTAAACAACAAAGGAAGAATAACTTTTTTCAGATCGGGCTTCATTATTGACACAGTTATTTTTATAGTAGATAAATTGTCCAAATATCCTGTATTAAATAAAGTGTAGACTTTTATTAGTGCATGCATTATCTTCAACCTTTACACCACACTGTGGTATATATATATATATATATATATATATATATATATATATATATATATATATATATATATATATATATATACACATTTACATTTCTTCTATCATGATTGATCAAATGGCATCTCAGATTCAAATTGTCAATATGTTTCCATCATTTGGAGTACTGTAACCAGTTTGTTTTAACCAGCCCCACAGATAAAAATCACAAATCGTTAGATCAGGGCTTTTTGGAGGACATGGGACTGGTACATTTTTCAGATTCATATCTCGTTTAACCAATTGACCACTATGCCTGCTGAATGGGCAGGACAGCCATACTGCTGAAAATATGCTACAGTTCGATAATTTAAAGGCAAATGGTATATAGAATTTTGAAATAAAAACGAAAAAGTGAAGCTGTACCATAACAAACAACATAACCTCTAATTATATTTGTTGTAAGTAAATTTAGTTGTTGCAGTTATATTTTGTAAGCCATTCTCTGTTTTCGCGTTAGCCAATCAGAAACTAGGTGATCCAAGCTTTTCTCACTTCTCGGTCTCAGTTGCTTGACGCAAGAACGTTGACGGAAAATCGGAAAACAGGAATATAGGCTATATGTTTAAAATTAAAAACATCTTGTGGCAAACCAAGAACTAAATTAAGTCTTAAACTCATATTCCGTTCTCCATCTTTGCGGTTTCGTTGTTCCGTCAGCCAATGAGTGATCAGATTTGAAACAGCTGTTCTCTATGTTTTTGATTATATGTTCTTTGATGTTGTCTCTTATGATTTCAATTTTTTTGATTAGCTGACGCACAACAGAAACGATGTGTGAATATGGGGTTTATTGGTACTTTTACCAGCTGGTTTTTAAAACATAAAGCACCGCAAACATGCCAGAATCTATTTGAAAAGTGCGCTTTATAAGCCACACTTCCCCCTACAAATTAGATATGTTATCAATTTAATCAAATTGTACTGCGTTTTATATGTTGAGTGGATTCATTAATTCGCACCAATGTGACCTTTGCGGCCTTGACAAAACAACAGTTGTTAATTTGTAATAATTCTATCATAAACGCCATGGCAGCCAAAGTGTTGACGCTGAACAACGGCCGGTCTTTCCCAACAGTCGGTTTGGGGACATACAAGGTGATTGATTGCAACAATTAGTTATGTAATTTGACAATTATTCTAATTATTGCAGTCCCAACCTGGTCAAGTTGAAGAGGCTGTCAAGTGTGCCATTGATATTGGTTACAGGCACTTTGATTGTGCTTGGTTTTATGGCAATGAGGCCGAAATTGGTAGAGCTATCAAGGATAAAATCAATGAGGGTGTTGTTAAGAGGGAGGACTTATTTATCACTAGCAAGGTATGAATCACATTTGTAATAATTTATATATAATCAATTTCATAATATGTATGAGTACCCAGCATATTAGGCTGCTAAACATTATACACTCCTCTTCATAAAGAAAATACATGTGATGGTAAGCAGGAGTGAGATGACATCAATAAAATGTGTGTCCCAAATAGGCTTGCACCCCAGAGCTATAGCCGATTTAACCATGTGGTTTGGGTTGCCCTGGCAGTACCAGTTCTTGGGTAGCCTTGTTGCCTCGTTATAACCTAGTTGTGGACTAAAGTGGTATTAGGGCACCATATAGAATTGAAAGTGATTTATAAGGCACCTTACATGGTCAATAATACTGTTAGTCCTAGTACTGTCAGTATTTGCTTCAATCCTCCTTCTATATTTATCAAGTAATCAATTATGCAGATAAATAGGAGTATTCTCTTCATTCCATCACTACTATACCTTACACAATAAGTAATACTGTCAATATATTAGTATAAGGAACATTTTAAACATATTATCTTACAATTATACTGTCATTATTCTAAAATATTGACAGTATTATTGATCATGTAAGGTGTCTTTATGTGATAAAAGCACAATGTTATTGTAGTAAGTTACACATCTATAAAGATATTAAGATGTTATTCGGACTAGTAATTATAATTAATGCTTACCCTGAACAATAGAAAGGAATAAGTGTCAAAGAAATACTACTACAATTAAACCAACTGTTCTACTTTCAGTTATGGAATAACTTTCATGCCAAGGACAAAGTGGTTCCAATGCTGAAGGAGTCATTGAACCTACTGAAATTGGACTACATAGATTTATATCTTGTGCATTGGCCTTTTGCATTCAAGGTTTGTTATATAATTATATCTATGAATAGATTTTAGATTCTAGTTAAGTAAATACCATAATCTACTATTTCTCCTCATAGGAAGATTCATCCCTTTGGCCTGTGAATGAAGAAACTGCTGCATACAGTGACATCGACTACACAGAAACATGGTCTGGCATGGAGGAGTGTGTCAACCTGGGTCTGGCCAGGAGCATTGGCATCTCCAACTTCAACAGCCAACAAATCGACAGGCTGCTGGAGTCAGCCAAAATCAAACCAGTTGTCAATCAAGTTGAGTGCAATCCCAACCTGAACCAGAAGAAACTGATCGAATTCTGTAAGCAGCGCGGGATTATCATCACTGCATATTGCCCGCTGGGGCGCAGCGAAAATGCTGGCACACCTGGTTTTCCCGAGCCGACGATATTCGACCCGAAAGTGGCGGAGATTGGGAAGAAATATAATAAAACACCTGCACAAGTGATTTTGAATTATTTAGTGAGTATTCATTGTATTTAGGCTACTGTTGTTATGCTTGGGATCATCCTGATAGGCTACTTGAACCTGTATTTTTCGTGACAAATTCACTGACATTGGGTGTCACGCAAATAATTTTTGAGTATCTACATGTTAAATAAACTGGAAAATGTTTTCCAGTTTATTTGACATGTAGCATACTCAAAAATTATTTGCCTGACACCCTATGCTGACACCCAATCCTATAAAATGTCACTATAATTTACATGCATATGTCACTGTAAATTTTTCTCATATTGCTTATCCATCATCCAATCAATCCAATCTCATGGCTTTAATTTGTTTTGAATTTTTTTCATTATTAATGGTCTGGGGAACCAAATCGCGTCTGTTGCCCTCTACAAAATATGATTTCAGATGACAATTGGTGTTAGTGTGATTCCGAAATCGGTGACCAAGTCGAGGATTCAGGAAAATTTCGAACTTTTTGATTTTGAGTTGGGCCCAGATGAGGTAGCTTACTTGGATTCGTGCAATAAGGACAAGAGATGTTGTCCCTGTCCATATTTCGCTAAGCACAAACATTATCCATTCAACACAGAATTCTAAATAACTTTAAAATTTTACATGCAGAATTGCATTTATATTGTGTTCACTAATGTAAGTTTTATTAAAATATACAGAGTGATTTTGAACACTCCTACTCAGTGGTTTTTGTATGAAAAATTAAAATGACATTTTTTAATAGGGTTCAGTAGAAGGACCCGAAGGTCGATAGCCAGTTACAAATTGTAATAAATACAGTAACTACTATTATTTTAATAGGGTATTCGCTAATATTTGTCCTCAGAATACAATTAGCGACTTTTAGAAAACTCTGAGACGATTTTCTGAAGTAGTTATGGAATTGTAAGAAATACAGTAACTACTACTACTACTACTACTGTTTTAATATTGGTACACTACTTAATGGTAACATTTCCCTGTAAACTCATTTCATTTATATAAGTGTGAATTCCTCTTAGCAATCTAGATTTCGATTTTGTTAGATCTCCTCAGTGTAGCGCAGCTAGTGAGGATGAATTCAATAACTATAACAAGATTGAAATCTAGATATTGCTTCTTTGATAGAAAGTGACAACTCAAAATCATCTATTTTAAAATAACAAGGTTATTAAGAATGTATATATAATACATGTTTTATAATATACACTCAAAACAATACTATGTTGTTTTCCACTTATGTGGAATTAAGTATGAGTCTAGGTTTGATTTATATTTTGACTTACTTTTCTATCATCAGAGCGATATGCGTTTTGCTAGGAGGTGGTATATATATTAATCATTTAATTTCAGGCATCATTTGGTGTGAGCGTCATACCGAAGTCAGTGACCGTCTCAAGAATTGCAGAAAACTTCAATATTTTCGATTTCAGCCTCTCACCGGATGACATGGCCTACTTGGATGCGTGCAACAAGAACATGCGGGTCTGCCCACTCACAATGTTTTCCAACCACAAACATTATCCTTTCAACATAGACTTCTAAAGTCGATTGTTGAGGTGTGCGCATGTGCAAACTTAATATAACACTATTGCGCGTGCGTACCATAGCTCACAATGGAAATTACTGCGTTATTGCACTGATTTGTCTGCACAAATAACACAAAAAAGCAATATTAGTCTAAAGTGGCCAGTCTGCAGATTATAACAATATTTTCTACAATTTGAAGAAAAATTTGTGTAGAAGAGCAAAAGATTAAGATGAATATATGACATATATTTTATAATAAATGTTATTGATAATATTAAATATAATGTGTTAAAGAAACTACTTTCCTGCCTTTTCATGCATCCTCATATCAAAAATAGGTGACGCATCCTCATATCAAAAATAAGTGACATAGTACTAGTGCTCATTACTTTTCTTGTCTATGATTACTTTATCCAACATACAATTTTATCTTTAAGATTGTATCTATAACACTGCCGTATAAGGAAGGAAGCATAAACATATGATAAAATAAGAATTTGCAAAATTGCTGTATAAGGAAGGGAGCATCATATACATATGATAAAGTAAGAATTTGCAAACTTTTTCTTGAAGACAAATCTCAAATTTGTCTTTCATGCACATACTTTATAATTCATATATTTATTTTTATAGAAGTAATACTTAACAGGTACTTTAATAACTTAATTATAAATAGAAAATCAAGTTTATGCCTGAAGTAATCTGAAGTATGCAAGAGCGCGGTTTATTGATTAATCAATTAAAAATGTTTGTTGTTGTTCTAAGTACTATATTCTCACCCTATTCTTGCTTTGCCTCGTTCCGCCAACGTTCAAAAGGGGCAAAATTGTCTCCCGAATATGTTATAAGAGAAGCATAATCCATATTTAAGTTTAAACAGATGTAATTGTCATATTAGTTTCTGTATATATAATCAAATGCAGTTGGAATTACGAATCATAGACAACATTATTACGAATCATTCATATTGTAAATGCACTAAAAATACCTTCGCAGGCCACCAGTTGAACAGCCATGATCTGGAGTTGCGCTGTGCAGTGCTAGTTGGGTCACCAAACCAAAATTCCCCAGATTGCTGCACTGCCTTTTAACATCTGATTGAACCTACAACTTTCAACTTAAAATCTTCATCTAACCGTGAGTATATTACAATTGTAATAATTTTACCAAACACACTATTGGTTAAGTTTCAACATACATCAAAAGAATTATTAATATTTATTTTAGAATATATTGATTATGTAATCATAGTATGCTCTGTAGCATAGTAGTTACTAATAATATGAATGAGGGCTATTTTATATTGAAATAATAATCAGTTATTTATTATTTCAATCTACCTTAAAAACGAATCAAGAGTAACTTTACCACTGAAAACTAGGTATAAGTATTTTATAACATAATTGACATCTCTAATGGTCTGTATTCTAGTCAGAAATACAATATAATATTATAGTGCTCTGTGATTCTAGTAATATCCTGATTGGAAAATATAGAGGGAAATAATTATTATCAATCTTATTTCACAATAATCACACTCATCCTCATAAATTAATGATTGTAATATATTTCTATTACTCATAGTATTCAAGGTTTGTTGTGTACTCCAAAGATATAAAGCACTCTTGAAGAACTGGACTAATGTGTGCATGATGGGTATATTATAATTATTGAACTACCAAGTACTCATAGGAATTTAAATTTGCAAGCAAGCAAGCAAATTCTACCTCTTTGTCTACACTATGGTCATGTTGGTTTGACTACTACTAGTGACTAGTAGCGTTGATTGAATATATTATAAATACTTCAATCAACGCTAGTAGTGACACATGCTGTACTATTAGTATGACCCCTGTATTCATCGATGTTCCATAAATCTATCAATAGCTATTGAACCCATAAGTATTAGTAGTAGTAACATAAATATGTTATCTAGGAATGTAGTTACTTTAGATTCTCTCTATTGCAAACACTGAATAATTAAACAAAAGCCGTCATCAAAGCTCCAATCACAAGCAGTATTCAAGGTGTTTGACATTTGTTTTGGTATATTATGTCATAATGACATTGTCAATTTATCCATTCAATAGCTTATGGGACCTATAAAGTTTATGGGATGTTGAATATGGGCATGAGTGTGACATCAGCATGTGTGACTACTAGTCACTAGTAGTAGCCAAAGGGACAGGGCCAATAATATAAATACATAGACAATGTTTTGAGGCCAACCAACTTGTGCTGTCAGTACATGTTGTGACATATAATTTATTAGTCAGTTTTATTCATCAAATGGAAACAAAAACATCAAGTTAGCAGGATAGTTGCATCTATTATCTTGGAAATATGCAACTGCATAGTTAGAGAAAGAAGCAGAGCACACAATATTATGTTTGATAATGTTTTGAGAAGAAAAGTATAGAAAGAGTCATATGGACTCAGAGTAGTTGGGGAGATAGCTGGTGGGAATGGCAAATGGCTGGAATTTGACCTAATTTGTTAAAAATGAAACCATTTTCAGTTCAATCCCATTATTATTTTTTTTGCAGACTTTCAAAATGGGTCATGGATTTGGAGAGTTGTTCAAACTGCGTGGCATAGTCACCTACAGGCTATCACCATTTGAGCAGAAAGCATTTGCAGGGTACATCTCTAAAGGAGTTGCCAGGACTGTACGTCGAGTTAAAGACTCCTTCCTCTTTGTAGTTCCACGTAAGTTATTTTAAATAAAATCAATAATCTATTACTTTATCAACTGTTTCTATAACAATATCATTTGGTACTGAAAACTTCAACTTCACTATAAACTATTATTTGCACTTTACAAATGATTCAAGGCATTTTATTGATCATCTTTTCCAGCACTAGCACTTGGATACTTGGTGTATGACCAAGCCGAGAAGACCCACAACAAAATGATGAGGAAAAACCCAGCTGACTTTGCTAATGACAAGTAAATTGGAAATGTTCAGCAGTGTAGTGCAGTAGGAAATTTGTAAATCAAGTCAGTCGATTGTGCAGAACATCATAATTATGGTTATTACAATGTAATTTAATATACAATTATAATTTATGTTTTATGAATGCAAAATAAATAAATTCAAATATTAAGAAAATATCAATCATATGAGTTCTATTTCCTTCAAAATTTTTAGAATCATTTTTGATTGTACCTTCAATTACCGGTTCAGTGTTACTTATGACTCCTTTTTCTCTCTGATATTTTTTTTGTGAATTCAGATGATATGAGGATTTCTTGCAACTCTACTATAGGTGCAAGAAATCTACATGGCATCTGAATTCACAAAAAAAAATATCAGTGAGAAAATGGAGTCATAAAGGCACCTTACATGATCAATATTACTGTCAATATTTTAGAATAATAACAGTATTACTGTACAATAATATGCTTAAAATGTTCTCAAATATTGCCAGTATTACTCATCATGTAATGTATATTAATGATGTATTGAAGAGAATACTGATATTTATCTGGATAATTGATTACTTGATAAATATAAAAGGAGGATTGAAGCAAATTTTGACAGTACTAGGATTGACAGTATTATTGATCGTGTTAGGTGCCTTATAAGTAACACTGAACCTGTCATTGAAGGTACAATCAAAAAGGATTCTAAAAAGAATTAAAAATTTTGAAGAAATAGAAGTTTAAATTCAAATGGACACTTTGGGAGCAGATATAATAGGAAAAGCTTCAAACAGTTTTCAAAAATTTAATTACCTATTGCTTATGCATCCTTCGCGAAGTCCTCTGGACGTTTGCGATGTAAATACCCGTGGTAATTGTCGGCCTGAATCCACACCAATGCTCCAATCAGTAAAGCTGCAAATAGTTATAGTTTACCTACAATTTCCACAGATCTTATCAAATCAAAACTTACGTGGCACCACGTACAAAATACTATCCGAAATTCTTCGAAACGTCCTCTTCAACCCACCCGACATCATCCCGGCGAACGCCTTCTGTTCCATATTTGATATTTTGTAGATGATGATGGACTCCATCTTGTAGAGTTGTCCAAACCCGTGTTTACCCATTTTGCAGGAAGAACAAGTCTTTTGACAGGAAGTGTTTTGGTGTAGAGTTCAGTTTGTTTGTGCGGCCCAGACTACATTGATCCATAGATCATTGCAAAAACAACTACTGGATTCAAGGCGCGAAATAGCGATATACAAAATCTTAATACTCGGAATACTGACAGTATCGAAATACTGTTAGTATTGAATTACTGAGAATCATAACAAGCGGTTACTTACCTACATCCACATAATGCTGCAAAGTACCCAGATGGCTTTTGTTGCCCGCGTCGTTCATGCAAGGTTCATTTCTAGGATTATATTTTCTTTGAAAGTACCTTGGTTCACCCTGGTTTTTATCAACATGGGTTGCGTAAAACAATAACTAGAATATTGTGTATTATATCTATATTATTATTACTGAAAGAAGACTGTTTTCATGCCTTACTCCGGTCGGCGCTTATATGTTGCCCAATCAGAACTTAGGTTTGAATAAGCTGATTTCTCTTCGAACCTGGATTCTGATTGGCTGACGCATGAACGCTGAAGGACAACCGGAAGCCAGGAATATGCTCTAATCAGGAAAGCAAACAAAATGGCCGCTGATAGAGAATTCCAGAATAGAATTGCGGTTATTAGAAACGACATCCCGTAAAATATCAGTAATGCACCCAAATATGGTAAATATCCTTGTATAACAAAAACCCACCCACCAACATTCAAAAACACCTTCTTTTCTGCACCATTCGGACCATAAACAGCCACATCATACATCGCTCTTGCTTCCCCATAAGCAGCAACGCGCCAGAGCGAGACGGATTACGTTCCAGAAACTTCCAGAATCAAATTAATTTTTCCACAGTTGGCACCTTCGTCCAATAGCATTCAATCACTTGGGAAAAAACGTGCCGGCACACTGCAATCGTCGTACTCGGCAAGTTGAGTGATCGTGCGGAAAAGTATCGGCTCCCACTTGCAAGCGCATTTAATTCCGGCATTTAATCGTTAACCAATCTCGAATTCGCGTGAAATGGCCGCTATGTCAGTGATTGGCATCGACTTCGGCAGCGAGTCCTGCTATGTGGCCGTGGCCAAGGCTGGCGGCATCGAGACCATCGCGAACGACTACAGTTTAAGGGCCACACCGTGAGTATTGCGTATTTGCGCTCCCAGCATTGATTGCGATGACGGGGCGGCGGGCGACAGGCATGTGTTCCCTTGATAATTGCACATTAATTACTCACATGGCTGTCACCTACCATTTTATGAAAAAAATTGATCCCAAATTTGGTTGGAAATGTGGGTGGTTTTGACTTGTCTTTTGTTTGGTTAGGTCATGTGTTGCGTTTTCTGGAAAGAATCGCATTCTGGGGGTGGCCGCCAAAAACCAACAGGTTACAAACATGAAGAACACTGTTTATGGACTGAAGAGATTGCTGGGCAGGAAATTCAGGGACCCACAGGTGCAGAAGGAGCTGCGGTTCTTGCCCTACAACTCAATTGAGACACAGAATGGAAATATTGGGATTAAAGTATGGTGGTTTATTGATTTATTGAGGGGTGGTTTTTAATTGTTTGTTTTTGTTAGGTGAATTACTTGAATGAGGACCATGTTTTCTCACCTGAACAGTGTTTGGCCATGCTTTTGACTAAACTCAAGGATGTCTCTGCTACAGCCCTTCAGACTCCTATTAATGACTGTGTTATATCAGTACCATCGTATTTTACTAACAATGAGAGGAAAGCTTTGCTTGATTCAGCTTCAATTGCTGGTAAGTTTGTGCAAATTGATATAATATGAATTTCTTTCTTTTTTTGTTATCAATATGTCTGTTCTTGCCAAATTCACTGCCGAATCAAAAAACACACTGATAGAGTTATCATACAGCTTTAATTTTCAGTATTTATTACCAATATAATAAATAATGATTAAGAATTAAAGTAAATTGAAAGGCTGGAACTCCTATAAAATTAGTAATGAGTAATGTCTCCTTGGTGGTCCGTAGTGCAGTCATCTAAGAAGACAGTCTGAAGTTATTATGTATGGAATGTTGGTGGTTTGAATTTGTCCACTACTTGGAAAACTTTTCTATAAAGAGTTGACCTGGGGTCCTATTTTGTAATACCAGACCACTCTCCTAAAAGATCAGGGGTACTATTTTTGAGTGATCACTATGTTTATGAGCTATACAACATACAACTTTCATAGCAATGGACTATCAGCATTAATACAAAAATGAATAATTAAACATACCTACTATCAAGTGATTAGTTCTGTCAAAGATCATCTTCTTTTCTGAAGAGAATGGTTAACAGTTGACACTATTAATATCATTGAATGTTGGAGCAATTTTCATAGCGATTACTCAAAAATTGCACCCTATACTGGTGTGTTACCAATGGCAACATAATAAGCAACTGTTTCTTTGTGAACACTAGTGTAATACTGCCTTTTGTCAAATGTAAATATCAGACCGACAGGTGACTAGGAATAGTCATAGTCAACCACAGTCATCACTTTGGCCATCCCTGTAATACACATGCTGATGCATGCTGGAAATCAGGTGTTAAATATGATCTTGACTCATTTTATCCTACTGAATCTGAAATTGCTGTCTTCATCTAAATTATTTGGGTGATGATATCATTTACTATGTATACTGCTGCAAAAAGATTCCAATTGAGGATTTGATTATTTATATGAATATGACAGGAAGTGGATGTGGTAATTTAGCTTTCTTATAACATCACACTTTTAAATTCAACCACAATTCAACTTTGAAGTAATATAATAAATTTATAATTATTACACAGCAACTGTTTTTAGTAGTCTTAAAAAAATTTGGTTGTAGAATAATTATAGATTTATCTATCAAATGGTAATTGTAGCTGATATAAGCAGTGTAACTACATAAGGAGTAATACAGTTACAATTGATTCTTCTAGGATTAAATGTGCTTCGTTTATTCAACGAAACCACTGCCACAGCTCTCTCCTATGGCATTTACAAGCAGGACTTGCCGGCGCCAGAGGAGAAGCCCAGAAACGTAATTTTCGTCGACTGTGGCCACTCTGCTCTACAGGTATCTGCTGTTGCCTTCCACAAAGGCAAGTTGCGCATGCTTGCAAACTCTGCTGCAGCCGATTTGGGCGGAAGAGACATAGATTTGATTCTGGCAGATCATTTCTGCAAAGAGTTCCAAACCAAATACAAAATGGATGTCAAATCAAACCCAAGGGCTTTTGTCCGGTTATTGGCAGAGGTTGAGAAGATCAAAAAGCAGATGTCTGCTAATTCCACCACTCTACCTTTGAACATTGAGAGTATTATTGAAGATATAGATGTTCGTAGTGAGATGAAGAGGGTTGATATGGAGACTCTTGCAGCACATTTGTTCCAGAAAGTGGAGGTTACTTTGGTGAAATGTCTGCAAAAATCTGGTATGTGTAAAACTATCCCATCACTAATTTTAATCTTAAACCATCAAGAGTTGCATAATATCAACTGTTTGAACCTGTATAGTAGCTATGATAATGGATTATGTTTTAATTATTTAGTGCTGGTTCTACAATTGATGGTTAACTGGAGAATAATGCTATTTGTGGAATAAGTTTGTGATATTGGTGTTAAAATCTCCGGTTAAATGTCAATTGTTTCATAAATCTATCAATAGCTATTGAACCCATAAATATTTGTTGTTATAACAACAATAAATACAATATCTAGAGAATGTAGTTGCTTTAGATTCTCTATTGCAAACACTGAATAATTAAACAAAAGGTGTCATCAAAGCTCCAATTGATAGAGCTATTCAAGGAGTTTGACATTTAATCAGCTAAAATGATTTTCTTCAAAACATTTTTAATACAATTCTAGATACTGTGCATAACTTTATCATCATGTGGTACACTTTTTCTTAAGGTTTGCAATTGGATGACATTCATTCTGTTGAAATCGTTGGAGGATCATCCCGCATCCCAGCTATTAAACAGCTTATTGAGAAGGTGTTTAATAGGACTGCTAGTACTACTCTGAATCAGGATGAAGCTGTTGCTCGTGGCTGCGCTTTACAATGTGCTATGCTTTCACCGGCTGTGCGTGTGCGTGACTTTAGCGTCACTGATGTGCAGGTAAGCCAAAAGTTAACAATTGATACATTTAGGGCCATCAGATTGTCAAAGGGAGGACTGTTTTTTTTTTTGCATGTCTCAAGGTCATCCCATAGTTTTAACGAAAATAACTTAGGGAGAGAGTTATCTTACAAAATTTCTTCATCTTCTGATACTGTTAACTAAATAAATCCTATAGTTTTAACTAAAATAACTTGGAGTCAGAGGTGACTTGCAAAATTTCTCTATCTTCTGAAACTGTTAAAGCAAATAAAAATGACCAATTCGTGCTAGTTTGGTTAAAGCAGACTCTTATTAGTAGAGTACTTCAGTATCATACTGTGATGTAGTTAGCTAGGGGCGATAGCTAGAAGCATGAATAATTTTGTCCCATTTGTTCTAGGATTACCCAATTAGCGTATCCTGGGATGCTAGCAGTGATGGTGAGGCACCTGGAGACATTGAAGTGTTCCCAGCCAATCACCCAGTTCCATTCTCCAAGATGTTAACATTCTACAGACAAGAGCCGTTTTCTGTTAAGGCATCGTACTGCGGGGATGTACCTTACCCAGAACGACACATTGGTAAGTAGTTTTTGTGATTTTTACTTGATTACTTGAAGTAATATCCAAAATATTAACAAATATGATTGCGATGATGGTTTCAACTGCCATTGCATTGTTAATGAAGTTAAATGAGTCCAATAGAATGAAGAAGGAGATAGAAAGGAGCAGGGGTATAATGATACTATGATACTAGGAGATGAGTATATAATAGGATAGGGAAGACATCATCAGATTAGAGCCTTGCTACAGCAGACTTCCACTCTGTTATTGATTTGGCTCTGCTATCTTTGTCCATTCTGATGATGTGCGTGTGCCATCTGATTCTCTCTGACAATGTCTGCTTCATTAATCAGGATGTTTAGTTCATGATTGTGATGATGGTTTTAACTGCCATTGCATTGTTAATGAAGTTACACGAGTCCAATAAAATGAAGGAGATAGAAAGGAATATAATGATCATATGATCAAGAATAAGAGGATAGGGAAGACATCATCCTCTTATCTGATGATGTCTTCCCTATCCTCTTATTCATGATCATATGATCATTATATTCCTTTCTATCTCCTTCATTTTATTGGACTCGTGTAACTTCATTAACAATGCAATGGCAGTTAAAACCATCATCACAATCATGAACTAAACATCCTGATTAATGAAGCAGACATTGTCAGATTGCTACAACAGACTTCTACTCTGTTATTGATTTGGCTCTGCTATCTTTGTCCATTCTGATGATGTGCCTGTGCCATCTGATTCTCTCTGACTATGTCTGCTACATTAATCAGGATGTTTAGTTCATGGTTTTACATGTCCGCTTCATTTTGTGTGGGTTCAAAGATTATTTTCTACACATAATTATTTTGTTTTAGGTTCTTGGACCGTGAAAGACCTGAAACCGTCTGTGGACGGTAAGACCCAGAAGGTGAAGGTGAAGGTCCGCGTTAACATCCACGGCATCATGACGGTGAGCAGCGCGTCCCTCTATGAGAACAACAAGGACGACGCCATGGACACGGAGCAGCAGGCGACACCTCCTGAAGAGGACCAGCAGAAGCACGCGGCGGGCGAGCAGCAGCCACCTTCAGAGGCCAATGGAGCACCTGAGGTAGGCCCCACCTGGACGAAGAAAATATCAGCCTGGTTCGGCCGGGTACGCTCATTTAGCCCTGGCCACTGCCCGGCTATATCCATTCACACCTGTTTATTTCGATTTTTTTTTTGTCGCACCCATCCAAACAGTCCAAACAAATTGGACCTGAATCGCTTAATTTGTTGTTCTACTTGCTTGTGCATTGTGAATGTTTTTATTGTTTTGTTGTGACGTGGCTATTATTTTCTTTGTCACAAGTGCAGTCATAATGCATAATTCTAACTATTGAACACACACCCTGAACTGAATGTACTGTTGTAGGCATGACGTTAATTTTATTTGGTTTGAACTTGTTTATCAAAATTCATTAGTAATTTTAAATTTCTGGATTTCAGGAAGGAGAGGAGAAGAAAGAAAAGAAGAAGAAGTCAGTTACTGTTGTGGATCTGCCCATTGAAGCTTTGGCGTTCGGATTCTCACAGACTGATCTCAATCAGTATACTGAACAGGAATTCAAAATGATTGCAGGTAATTAATAATACATTTTCATGGGCTACTAATCAATGAGAACATAACTATTGTTATACATTTGGTTGTATCATTGATGGATTTGATTTGAGATAGCCTTAGGAACCTATACCACTGCACTCTGGTTTCCTAGCAAGCGGTGTCGATAAAAACGGCCGTTTTTGACGTCATTTACACATTACAAGATACGTTTTAAGTACATGTAATTTAATAACTCACCAGATTCCGGTTTAATTCATGACATTTTCCCAATACTTTGAAGTAAACCGCTCTCTGGATTACCAGATTTCGGGCTTAATGTATACACAATATAGAGTGAACATTAATCTAAAATTGAATCAGTAGTTTGAAGAAGGGAACAAATTCAAAAATCAGGAAAATTAGAGCTAGAATTTCTACATGAATCAATTTTAAAGATTAACAACATTATTATTTACACTAATCTAAAATTGAATCGGTAGTTTGAAGAAGGGAACGAATCCAAAAATCAGGAAAATTTCTAGAATTTCTACATGAATCGATTTTAAAGATTAACAACATTATTATTTAAGTTTGTTAATGCAGTAACCATATCCCAGGAAATTTTGTTCACAGGCATTTTCCAAATATAGTTTTATTTCGACTATATTAGTCATGAAACTTGAAGAAATGTAATAACCAGCAATTCGATTTCTTTACGCAATAGTAATCCTTTCCTTTTACAACAGAAAGTAATAACTCGTACTATCTTTATACTACTTGACTGACCGATTGTTTTTTAATTTCAGCTGATAGACAGGAAAAGGAACGTGCGGACGCGCGTAACGCATTCGAAGAGTATGTTTACGAATTGCGCGGAAAGCTCACATCTGATGAGGATTTGGCTCCGTTTGTACTGGATAACGACCGCAGCACATTGGTCAGTCAATTGGACGACATGGAGAATTGGCTGTACGAGGAAGGTGAGGACTGCAACCGTCAGGTGTACCAGGACAGACTCGCTGAGTTGAAGGCGAAAGGAGAGCCTATTCAAATGCGCCGACTGGAGTGTGAACTGCGCCCGGCCGTCATGGAGGACTTCCAAAGAAGTCTACAAGTTGGTATGAAGGGAATTGAACAGATTAGGTGAGTACAATTGGATTGATGTTTTGGTAAAACTCTTGTAAGGGCTCATTACAGAGTCAATAGTACTGTCATTTCTGTCACACTGTCGGTCATTTGCCTCCTTCAATATTCATCAATCTTACACGACTTTGAGCCTTCAGCGGGTGCTATGGTATTATTTATATATTAGGTGAAATTCCCGTCATACGATGGCGTATGATGAATCAACTATGTCCCCAAGTCCTGTGAGAGTGAGAGAAAATATACAAATATGGGCTATTTGTATACTTTTCTTCTCAGAATATTAGCAAGTTGAATATTGTTAGCACTGTTTCTTCTTCTAAGCAGTTGCAAGTAACAAGACACAATTATCGCGTTGTTTTGGTCACCATTTGATGGATATTACTGGCAGTAATACTATTATTTGTCATGACATGCACTGGCATCACAAAAGTCAAGAATGACAGGTGGGTCGACTTCAAAAAATTGTCTTCGTTTTTATATTATAGGGATGCATATGGTTAAATGGGCGAGATATTTAAGTACTGTGTTCAAATTTCTTGACAAATATACTGTACGATGTAATTCACGCTTCATTATATTTGTTTATGCATATGGTTAAATGGGCGTGGTGAGATATTTAAGTATTGTGCTCAAGTTTCTTGACAAATCTAGTGTAGGATGTAAGTCACGCTTTATTATATTTGTTTTAGAGCTAACAACGCAAAATACGCTCACCTCACCGACGAGGACGTCAAGAAGGTGGAACAGGCAGTGAACGCGTCCTACCAGTGGCTGGAGCAGACCAGACAGAAACTATCAACAGCCCCCAAGCACCAGGCACCTCTCATCACAATTGCCCAGATCCGTCAGGAGAAGGCGAGCTATGAGCAGGTCATCAACCCGATCTTAAACAAGCCGCCTCCAAAAGCCCCGTCTCCCCCAAAAGACGACACCAAGGAACAAACAAAGGACAACGCCGACCATAAATCAGATGAACCAACCAGTCAATCACAGGAGAAAATGGATTGTTCATAAAGGAATCGAGCCGTTTAATTAAATCACTGCTTTAGGTAGATTTTTTTAATAATTGTCAATTGGTGGTAAAATTTATTTCCTAAATTGGTGTTTTTTTTTATATATTTGCATTACTTTAGTATTAAAAACTATGCCACCAGTATAATTTTTCATTTATTTTTTTTTATTTAATTATCTACAAATTAAAAAAAAACACTAATTTTATGGTTATTTGAAATTGACTTCAAGTAGGATTGCTATAATGCTTTCAACTTCCTCATTTATTTATATTTATATAATTAGTATGAAATATATAAACGTAAATCAAATTGATGTAAATATTCTAAAAAAAAAAAACACACATTAACCACCCCCTTGAAAGCACATTTTGAATTGTACCTTGCAACAACCACAGACATTAGCATAAATAATCGAGGAGGTGTTATTTAAATGCAACAGAATTGGATCTAATGTTTAACTGTAACCATGTTTGTTTTCCTTTCATTTTAGTATAATCTAATGCTGTGTTGATTGATGGAGTGATTGTTTGGAATAAATCACTTGAAAATAAACTTGCTTCATTCCAGTCAGCTAATTATTTATTTAAACACAACATCCTTTTCACTCGGCATATTGTTTCTTCACACAACATGGTAGGAACTGTAGGAATCCATATGTGAGCTCGGTTAACATTAGTAGAGCCATTATTCCACACACAATGTACTCTATTTTCAATACTGGGGACTGTATTGCGAAAATGTAGCACAGTCCTACTAGGGAGATTGTTGTTAAAATTATTGCTAGTATGTTTGATAAACCTATAAATAAAACAAACATATATTAGTATAAAAATAGTGGTTTAGGATAAAAGGAATTTATTTTAAACATTATTTCTGAATGTAATACACATCAATACAAGATGATATACAACATGTCTTTTCCATACATAAATAAAACATTTATTGTGACAATGTGGTTCACTTTTAGAAATGTCTAGTGAAGACAAAACAATGTTGCAGTCTTTACAGAAAACATTAATATGTAGATTCCTTACAACTTGATTGATTATATTTTTATATCAAAGAAGAATCAAATTGAAACTTCATAAAACAAATATAATAAAACATAACTTACCTCTTCTAGTAAATTTCAGTTTTTGAAATATAAACAGTTTAATAATTTCTGACACTAAAATAGCAGCGACTACACCACCATCAATTTCAATATTAGGTGTAGGCAGCATAGGACTATTAAACTTAGCAAACACTATTAACATCTCACTGCCAGCAAACACACCAAAGTAGTAAATGTTTAAATACAAGAGCACTTCGAACATAAGTGGTGCATCCATGATGTTAGTTCAACAGCTAGCCAGAAACTAACTGCCAATTTTTCAGCATGTGCTCCATTTGATACAATTATATTTAGTGATACTTTTGGCTCATTAATATTGGGGTATTTTTAGAATGTGTAATTACATGAAGCCGTAGTAGTATTTTATTTTTGGGAATCTCAGCTTGGGATTTCATAATTTCATACGGTTAATATGCTGATTTATTAATACATGTGTTGGTGACACACCAATGAATGTGGGTTTATATAACCAGCTATTTAATAAACATCAATGCAAGATGTAAGTCATATATCACACGTTATTAGCGTTTATTTATACTCAGTTTTCTTGCAGCATGGTAAGAACTGTAAGGTACCAAAAGCTAGCTCATTTAAAAACAAAATTAAAGTTAAACAACATATTATATATTCCATTCGCATCACTTTCTCCTGTTTGAGAAGAATATATAGGATGCAACACATTGAAATCGTAGTGAGGAAGACAGCAATAATCACAGCAGCAACTGTAATTTAAAACAAAACAATTATCAAACAGTTGGTGACTTAAGTCATACCCACCCCTCCTATTCTCCCTCCATCGTCGAAATATAATAATCTTCAGCAAATCAGATATGATTAACGTTGTGACCACTGCGGCATCAACTTCGATTAAATCGGGCGTTTTGTAGTTGGGACTAAAGAATTTTGCAACAGTCATCAAAGGGTGGCTGATTGCAAATAATGGATAGTAAAACACATTCAAGTACATTAAAACATCGAACATTAGTAATGCATCCATTGTTTATCAAACATAAAAGCGATCGACTTTAAAATATCCAAACCACACAAAAAATATAATGCAATCTTGCCTATCCTACTTTTAACTACAGTTTTATTAATAGCCGATATTTTTAGAAATGAACGTCGCGTACTTACCAACGATGCAAGTAAGTGTTAAATTAATACCTACTATATTAAAAATATTACACAACTACTAATCTAATTGTAATTAATTTTAAATGATTATCTGTGGGCGATTTAAATTTAAATACTAATTCTGATAAGTTTTTGTGCGCAAATTTTTTGAATCACCCGCGGCCAACTTCACGCCGCTTAATCACCCTCAAGTTATTGGGATAGACAGTGAAGTTTGTGCAGCCTGAAACGTCAAAAGCCGTAGTTGTTGAAACGATGTTGTTTTTCTATACGTAGTACAGTGTTTTGTTTTGTAAAAAGGTCCCCAATTGTGTGATGCTAATGATAGCGGGCGCGACGCCAGGTAACAGGCCCCCTCCCGCGTACAACAACATCGAGGGGGCCCCATCGCCGTGCACCAGCCATGGCGCCGCGCCACCGTCCTACGAGGAGGCGATCAACCCCAATGGTACAGTTCATGTTCAACAGGAAATCCGGGTGGTTTTGTTTCACACAAATCGTTGTTTATTTTAGCGCCGCCGCCTTCATACGATTCGCTGTTTGGTCGCGTTCGCGAGGCGAGGAAGACGAGCAAAGGAGTTGTGGACTTTCTAAAGAATGTGTTTATCATCCTTCTGGGGGCAGGTAATTGATATCACTTTATGTTTCATTATGGTGACACCATTTTATTTAACAATTGCTGTTGTTGCAATGACTATACATTATCATTGATTGTTATGTTATTATTTGTATTATGTTCTTTGTTATTGAGGAATTTGATATATATATATATATATTTTTTTATCTAAAAAGGCACCTTACACGCTCAATAATACTGTCAGTATTTACTTCAATCATCCTTTTATATTTATCAAGGTATCAATTATCTGCATAAACATCAGTATTCTCTTCACTCCATCATTACTATACCTTACATGATAAGTAATACTACTTAGAATAATGAATATTTTAAACATGTTATTGTACAGTAGTACTGTCATATTGTAATATATTGACAGTATTATTGATTGTGTAAGGTGCCTTACACAGTCAATAATACTGTCAATATTTTAGAATAAGTATTACTCTACGATAATATGTTTAAAATGTTCATTATTCTAACATATTGACAGTATTACTGATCGTGTAAGGTATAGTAATGATGAAATGAAGAGAATATTGATGCTTATCTAGATAATAGATTACTTGATAAATATAAAAGGAGGATTGAAGAAAATATTGACAGTACTAGGATTGACAGTAGTATTGACCATGTAAGGTGGCTCAGTATTATTGACTGTGTAAGGTGCCTCAGTATTATTGAGCATGTAAGGGCCATAAAGGTCAATAATACTGTTAATCCTAGTACTGTCAGTATTTGCTTGAATCCATCTACAGTATTTATCAAGTAATCAGTTATCTGGATAAACATCAGTATTCTATTCATTACATCATTACTATACCTTACACAATCAGTAATACTGTCATTATTCTATAATATTGACAGTATTATTGATCATATATTTTAGAATGATGACAGTATTACTGTATGATAATATGTTTAAAATGTTCATTATTCTAAAATATTGCCAGTATTACTCATCGTGTAAGGTATAATAATGATGTAATGAGGAGAATACTGATCTTTATCCGAATAATTGATTACTTGATAAATATAAAAGGATTGAAGCAAATATTGACAGTACTAGAATTAACAGTATTATTAACCATGTCAGGTGCCTTTTAGGTCTTGTTCTGAATTCATTCTAGGTCCAATTTTTAATTTTTTAATTTTCCATTTGAATATTTGTATGACATTTTTGTCAGTTTCCATCATGTTCCTTGACTCAGCGCTGTATGTTAGAACTGGGGGTCTATTCTATAAGTTTACACTGGTCTGTTACCCGTGGCAATCAACTAAACAATTGTTGGTATGTGTTTCTAGTGTAATATGCCTTATGTCAAATGTTACAAAATTGTTAAGTGACGTTAAGATAGTGAAATAGGTTATTATCTTGCCACTTGTGTAAAATTTGTGACATTTGACAGAAAGCAGTGTTATGCTAGCATTGGCAAAGCATGGGGCAAACCAAGCCATACAAACAGCTCTTTATTTGGTAGTCATGGGTAATAGACCAGTCTGAGCTTACTGAATACACCCCCAGACCTATTGCACCGATGTTCCATAAATCTATCAATAGCTATTGCCAATTCAAGCTGGCTGATACTGCATCTGGTGGCACGAAATGAACTACATTTAGTAGGGAATTTGTTTGTATAACATTTGTTTTTTCATCTTATACATGACTATAGAGCCATGGTTATACTATTTATACCTTAAAAGTACATAAACAATCACGCATTATTGTAGAAGTGGCTGGAATCATATGATTTTAATGCAATCAGCTGATCAAACAATAACAAAGATCAACTGTTTACCTACTACTTTGAAGAAAACCATTAACGTTTGAATCGTGAATTGAATCCATAAGTATTTGTTGTTATAGCAACAATAATACATTATCTAGGGAATGTAGTTACTTTAGATTATGTCTATTGGAAACACTGAATAATTAAACAAAAGGTGTCATCAAAGCTCCAATCGCAAGTGCTATTCAAGGTGTTTGACATTTGTTTTGGCATATTCTGTCACAATGATGTTGTCAATTTTTCCATTCAATAGCTTATGGGACCTATAAAGTTTATGGGATGTTGGTGAATAAGGGCATTAGTGTTTTGGCATATTCTGTCACAATGACGTTGTCAATTTATCCATTCAATAGCTTATGGGACCTATAAAGTTTATGGGATGTTGGTGAATAAGGGCATTAGTGTTTTGTACATTTTTAATAGGGCACCTTTTGAGATGGATCTCCACTTAAATATGTTGGCCTAGCTATTTCAAGCTTGAATTCTTTATTATATATGGATTTTTATGTTATTACTATTGAAATTCATGCTCAGATATTTATTCAAAGATATATTTGTTTATCTTCTTTACATATTCATGCAATCAATATTTATATTATTATAGAATTGAGAGACCTTTTCCTAAAGCTCCTCTGACCTTTCTCCATTCTTCTTTCCATTGCATATCTCAGATTATACAACTAACCCCCTAGGAGGAAAGTTAAACTTTCCTCCTAGGGGGTTAGTTGGATAATTTTTGTATATAACCACTCGAGATATTGTGTGAATTCATCCTCACTAGCTGAGCTATACTGATGAGATCTAATAAGATCGAAATCTAGATATGTAGATGTAGAGGTAGATTCACACTTATATATATATATATATATATATATATATATATATATATATATCTATATATCTAAGATTATTTTCTTTGGTACCACCTGATATAATTTTGTTGTTGTGCATGGTAATAATAATAAGTTAGTACAATTCCTACTTTGTCTATGGCCACCACCACCTCTAATTATCCTTTTCATATTTTGTTTTTCATCTCTTTAGTTATTAGTAATAAAAATACTAATGGTTTTAATTGAATATTTGTTTGTTTTAGTTGGGTGTACGGTTATATTAGGTGTTACTATAATTATACCAATTTGTATGATAGTAATGGGATCGATTTATCTGCATGACTGTCCCCAAGGGGAATACATTCCAGTCTACCTGTTAATAGGAGGTACGTTGTTATTTTCTTGCAAAACTCGATTGACACAATTGTTTTACACATACAATATCAACAAAAAGTAAAAGTACATTTGTAATTCGTTTAGGCATATTTGGTATTGTCAAGCAACTATTACATTTATCAGCCAGAGTTCGACAGAGAGAGGAGGAGCGAGAAGAAGAACACCTTCGCCAATCACCTACACAAACCTTGCTTAATTGTTTCATGCTTGGTTGGTTCATAATAGGTAATAAATAATCAGATTTTTATTTGTTTAGGATCTCAACAATTCGTATAATACCTGATAATGGGGTTTATGCCAGCATGTATATGTTTGTGCCAGCATGTATGTGTTTGTCAGATAAATATTACTTATTCATTGTAGGTATATCAGTCAAAAGACTTTTCCACTGGCAAAGGAAGAAGCTTAAACTAGTTTAATCCTCTGATATTTACATTAACTTGACTGAAAAACTGTGAAAAGTGATTCGTTAAATTTGCCCATGATGAGGTTTGAACCTTCCCTCCCTAATGTAAGAGGTCTAATCACTAGACAACTGAACTGGGCAATATTACTTATTTACTAAAAGATTAGTTTCACTTATATTTTAAATAATTCATATACAGAATTACAATTACAAACAAAATGTCTTGTATCTCTATAACAAGAGATATTCTATATAGAGCTTATTTTGAGAAAATTAACAATTTCCAAATGTATAAGGTTCTCATACATTTGAAAATTGTTAATTTTCTCAAAATAAGCTTTATATATACTATCTCACGTTATAGAGATACAAAACATTTTGTTTTTCTACAGTGGAGCAATATTTAAAACTGATTGAAATATTTGGAATCTTAGAATCAAACAATTCTATCTGGTAGCACAACAATATTGTCTTTGCTCTTCTTACATTTGTTTCTAGATTATCAAAGACATGACCAAAACAGTTGAATATGATTCCATAGACACAATTATTTGATTCATGTTCATACTACTACAATCCTAAATTTTGAGTATACTGGGTGGTGATTTAAATAAGGTACCATATGGATTTCAATATATTTTTTAAATTCTTAATTATTTCTTCTAACGAGAAAGTTCATAGATACAATTGTGTGATTCATGTGTGTACTACTACAATCCTAAATTTCGAGAGTACTAGGTGGTGATTTAAATAGGGTACCATATGGATTTCAATATATTTTTAAAATTCTTAATTATTTCTTATAGTGAGAAAGTTCATAGATACATTCGTGTGATTCATATTTGTACTACTACAATCCTAAATTTTGAGTGTACTAGGTGGTGATTTAAATAGGGTACCATATGAATTTTAATGTATTTTTTAAATTCTTAATTATTTCTTCTAGTGAGAAAGTTCATAGATACAATTGTGTGATTCATGTGTGTACTACTACAATCCTAAATTTCGAGAGTACTAGGTGGTGATTTAAATAGGGTACCTTATGGATTTCAATATATTTTTAAAATTCTTAATTATTTCTTCTAGTGAGAAAGTTCATAGATACGTTTGTGTGATTCATATTTGTACTACTACAATCCTAAATTTTGAGTGTACTAGGTGGTGATTTAAATAGAGTACCATATGAATTTTAATATATTTTTTAAATTCTTAATTATTTCCTCTAGAGAGAAAGTTCATAGATACAATTGTGTGATTCATGTGTCAATCCTAAATTTTGAGAGTACTAGGTGGTGATTTAAATAGGGTACCATATGAATTTTAATATATTTTTTAAATTCTTAATTATTCTAGTGAGAAAGTTCATAGATACAATTGTGTGATTCATGTTTATACTACTAAATTTTGAGTGTACTGGGTGGTGATTTTAATAGAATACTATATGCAATTAAATTTCTCGAATGACGTTGCACAGTTTTACTTCCTAATTACAGTTGTACAAGGATTTAATATTATTATTATTAAGAAATTAATTCGGAATGGTGACTACACCAGATATTTTTGTTGTTGTTGTGCAATAAAATTTCTCGAATGATGTTGCACAGTTTTACTTCCTAATTACAATTGTACAAGGATTTAATATAATTATTATTAAGAAATTAATTCGGAATGGAGACTACACCAGATATTTTTGTTGTGATTAAACTGCTCTGAGTTTCTCTTCAAGTATTTCTTTAAATTCTTTTCTCTGTATGTTGTTGAAGCAAATAAATTTAAGATGAATTATACAGAATGAAATTTCACAAATGATATTGCACAGTTTTATTTTCTAATTACAGCACTGTTTTATAAGAATTTAATATTATTATTAAGAAATTAATTCAGAATGGTGATGACACCAGATAGTTTTGTTGCTCCAAGTTTCTCCCTTTCCCAGTGGAAAATCATTTTCGAGTGATAGTCCTATAAAGATGGAAGTTATTTTTTATGATCTCATCTGAAATATCTAGTACCTGTAGAATGGATGAGTTAATAGATTGTAATTTAAGGCTCGGTATGGGTATACAAAGAGTTCGAACCGAACTACGATCCCTCGAAAGACAACGGCCGGTACTGCAACAAAAGCCTCTACCTGTTCGCATTCTGGCTAATCACATCCGTCTACATTTTATTGGGTACCATCACCATCTGCTTGTGTTCGCTGAGCGTTGCGAGCATTATCCTACAGCCGAAAATTGGCGAGAGCCAGAACGACGTCTCTGATAATACTATTGAGTGGTAAGTTGGAGGTAACAACTGCATTGAGTAGTCCAAATAGGCACACTGGTCTTTTCGGATGTGCGAATAAATGATTATTTGAATTTTCGAGATTTCAAATAATTTTTTTTGTTCAGATGACTTAGATTATAAGTGACATTTTTTTAAAAAAAACGTATTTGTTTGTGCACAGTACGATTACTGTTTTTGTTTTTAATTTTAGTTGTTTTTAATTTAGGATGTTTCATATAGAGGTAATCATGCAACTATTCTTCCATCCATTCATTCCCATTTACAATAACTACATGTGGTTTATACAATTTTTAATTAAACTACATGTGGTTTATACAATTTTTAATTAAACTACATGTGGTTTATATAATTTTTAATCAAACTGCATGTGGTTTATACAATTTTTAATTAAACTACATGTGGTTTATACAATTTTTAATCAAACTACATGTTGTTTATACAATTTTTAATTAAACTACATGTGGTTTATATAATTTTTAATCAAACTACATGTTGTTTATACAATTTTTAATTAAACTACATGTGGTTTATATAATTTTTAATCAAATTACATGTGGTTTATTCCATTTTTAATCAAACTACATGTTGTTTATACAATTGTTAATTAAACTACATGTGGTTTATATAATTTTTAATCAAATTACATGTGGTTTATTCAATTTTTAATCAAACTACATGTTGTTTATACAATTTTTAATTAAACTACATGTGGTTTATATAATTTTTAATCAAATTACATGTGGTTTATACAATTTTTAATCAAACTACATGTGGTTTATACAATTTTTAATTAAACTTACTTTTGTTTTATCCAAAAAGAAGTGGTTTTGTGAACTAAAAACAGATGTTCTTATCAAGAATCAATATTATTTTTACATTTATATATATGTGTTGTAAGACAATGATAAGGAAAATAGTTGCAATATTTTAAATGGATGGTGGATGGTGGTTTTGATAAATTAGTTTATAACTGTATAGTGCAATCAATTGGCAACTAATATTGATCTGTCCAATAAAAATAACTAAACAGAATTTATACAAAGATACTAGTACTAGTACACTACACACAAAAAGCTAAAAAAAAGTATCTCATATGTATTACTTCAAGAATTACTTAAATTAATTAATTAAAATTATATATATTAATTAATTAAAATTATATCCAAACAATCATACAAATTTGGCAGCTAAAACAAGAACATGAAGATGTTTATTATGTAAAACTTTACATAATAATTATCATATAATTACATTTTTAGAATAAATCATAAAAATGGCATCAAATCTACTTACAATGTCAAAATTGGTTGCTATAATACTTTTAAAATTAGATTTTAGCATTAGAAGACTGTTAGTTTATAATGAGAAACATATTCCATTAGTTTTTAATTGAGACTATATACTTTGTTAGTTAATTTTTCGTTAAAGTTTCACATAAGATTAACTTAGCAACTAATATAACTAATCTACTATCTTTATTCTTTAGCAGGAAGAATTGTTTTAATATCTATATAATTGAAACCTATTTTGTGCAATTCATACCCTTGTTTTATGTTTTGTTTTAACAGAACTATATAAGACATTGAAGAAAATATACTAAATTAGAGTACAAACTTGACTAAGAGACCATACAAAATTATATCACAAATTGAAAAAATATGTTGCTGGATTCATATCCAAATTTATCTGGGTTCATACTGTTTGAAACCTATTTTATGCAATTCATACCTTTGTTTTATGTATTTTTTTAACAGATCTATATAAGACATTGAAGAAAATATACTAAATTAGAGTACAAACTTAAGTAAGACCATACAAAATTATATCACAAATTGAATAATATGTTGCTGGATTCATATCCAAATTTATCTGGATTCATACCATTTGAAACCTATTTTGTGCAATTCATACCCTTGCTTTATGTATTTTTTTAACAGAACTATATAAGACATTGAAAAAATATGCTAAATTAGAGTACAAACTTAAGTAAGACACCATATAAAATTCTATCACAAATTGCAAAAAATATGTTGCTGGATTCATATCCAAATTTATCTGGGTTCATACCCAGAACTTTAACTTGATAAGCAGAAATGTTGTATCAGATTACATTTAAACTAAATTTAATTTCTTGTATATTTTGAAAGTAAATCTTAATACTTGTTCCAATTTCAATTTAAAAAAGGCGTTTGAACCTCAAAATTGATTATTAAACTATTTCTTTTATATGTATGTTCTTAAGTAATCTTGTGGAATTCATTACTTTGTTTCATGTATTTTTTTATGACTCCAATTTTGTGGAATTCATTACTTGATTTCATGTATTTTTTTTACTCCAATTTTGTAGAATTCATTACTTTGTTTCATGTATTTTTTTTACTCCAATTTTCTGGAATTCATTACTTTGTTTCATGTATTTTTTTGACTCCAATTTTCTGGAATTCATTACTTTGTTTCATGTATTTTTTGACTCCAATTTTATGGAATTCATTACATTGTTTCATGTATTTTTTTGGACTCCAATTTTGTGGAATTCATTACTTTGTTTCATGTATTTTTTTTGACTCCACATTCCAAAATATATAAAAAATTGAAGAAAATAAATGGAACACATTTGATTTAATTGACAGATCTCACTTTAGAGAAATTAAGCTATGCATAATATTTTAGACTTTTTTTTATAATTAAGATAGTTTGTAATGGTGGATGAAAATTTATAGGGTTTTAATCCATTGTGGGAATAAATGAAAATGAGCTTCTTCTATGTGGTGCATAGATGTGCTTAATTTCATTTATTCTTATGATTATTTTCTTCACACATGATACATGATTATTAGAATCTCAAAAATTAAAAACTAAGCTGAGGTTGTTCCGCCGATAAAGGGAGAAACTCAAAGCAGTTTATATTCTTCACAGAAAACCCTAGAATTCTAGTCTAAATTTTTCAAACAAAATATTTTCACTGTGCTGGACTACAGCAGTTTGATAACTCTCCTGGACTACAGCAGTTTGTTCACTCTGCTGGACTGCAGCAGTTTGATCACTCTGCTAGACTAGAGCTGTCTGATCACTCTGATATACTACAGCAGTTTGATCACTCTGCTGGACTTCAGCAGTTTGATCACTCTGATGGACTACAGCAGTTTGATCACTCTGATGGACTACAGCAGTGTGATCACTCTGCTGGACTACAGCAGTTTGATTACTCTGATGGACTACAGCAGTTTGATCACTATGTTGGACTAGAGCTGTTTGATCACTCTGATATACTACAGCAGTTTGATCACTCTGCTGGACTACAGCAGTTTAATCACTCTGCTGGACTACAACAGTTTGTACACTCTGCTGGACTACAGCAGTTTGATTGTTTACAAATAAAGAATTGTAAGACAGAATTGACTTAATGCCATTATTTAATTGATGAATGTTAATTTATACATATTAGACAAAACCAAAAATAAACATATGCAAGTTCAATTTGACAGTATAAACAAAACAAATACAAATTATACTATCATTTAAAAATATGACAAATTGAATGAGATTTTGTGAATTCATGCTCACTAGTCTAGCTGAGTTACACTTATAAGGTCTAATAAGACCAATATCTAGATCTGTAGATGGCTAATAAGTGAATTCACACATATATAGATTATAATATGTAATTATATGCAAGACTGTATGTCCAGGATTTATCTATTTGCAAATCTTTTGGACTACAGCAGATTATTTATGAACCCACAAGAGTATCAATCTCTTGTGAAACTTTAATTGATACTATAATAGCTACAAATCAAAGAATTGGGCACCATAGATTCATATGCTATCATATTTTGTCTTGAAACAAAATTCTATGTCTAATTTATAAATACATTAGAGGCTACCTAAATATTAACTTCTATTAATTTCAATCTAGACTGAATATCTTTTCATAAAACATAGATCTGAAGAGAACTTGAGATCTTTATTTTCAAGCATCATTTATGAATCTCTAAATAATAATATTATATCATTGAAAATATTATTCTATACATTAAAAAATTGTGATTTTATTTAAGTTATGTGTTTTAGGCTGAAACCTAAATTTGTATACCAAATTAAGTAATAATAATGATTAACCTGCTGGTGGTATAACATTTTCATCATGACCATAAGACCTGCGCGATACTGCACTCTACGGGGGCGACTAGCAATGATAAACCATGCTAAACGAAAGCGCCTGGTTATTGCATTACCAAACCTAAATAATAATATTGTTAATCTTTAAAATTGATTTATGTAGAATTTCTAGCTCATAACTTTCCTTTAATTTCCCACAAATTTGATTTTTAACTCATTCCCTTCTTCAAACTACCAATTCAATTGATTGTGTACAAATAAAGATATGTTAAATATGACTTAACAGCACTATATAATTTATTAAAATATTAATTTATATTTACAAGACAAAACTGAAACAAAAATACAAATTCAAAATGACTGAACAAAAATATATTAGAAATTATAATTGATTGTGTACAAATTAACAAAGGCTACTATTTATATTGCCTAAATTAATAAATTATAATTGGTTATATACAAATAAATAAATACAAGTTACAATCGACTGTGTACAAACAAACAAACAAACAAAAATATATGTACGCCTATTGCACAAGCTTTAAAACCCGCGATAATCTCTATATAATCTAATACAAAAAATGTCACTTATACGCACAATAAAAGTCATCATAAAATAATAAATCTGTGATAATTTACTTTTCGAATTAAGGTGTACTGTTACTTTTTATATAAACAATAATAATAAGTTTACCTCTTTAATTAGCAAATTAGATAGACGATAAAAAAATACATTATTTTTATACGTTCATTTTTTTGATATAAAAACAATGTACCATACAGAACGCTATTTGATAGTAGACATTTCTATTTGCGTGACGATATTGTGTTCAATTTACTTCAATTATTTGTGTTATGTAACAATAATGATAGAGCTGCAAACGTGTACAGGCTGTCGCTTAACGCATATATAGAACATGTATTTAAACAAAGACAAACAAACAAACAAAAAAAAATAAGTAATTATGTTTAAAAACATTTCAATCCCTGATGAATAAAAATCCACTATTCCTGTGACCAATATGAATGATGTAAATGCTGTTGAAATGTGTATATTTTATGTAATGACAAAAATAAGTTAAACAAAACGGTATTTTATTTCACACCTAAAATGTGGCCGGTGTTGTTACTTTCCAGTTGAAATAGTAGTACAGTATGACCAGTAAGGATAATGCCTGGAAATTTAAATGAAATGTGTTTTTTTTTATAGGCAATTCAAATTAGATACATAACTATAATTAATTATTATAATTATAGTTTGTATAGAATCGGTTTGAATCTTAAATTTAAAACAATTCTATTATATTTTAAAATAAACTAATGGCCGGATCTACAATTGACATTTAACTGGAGAATAAGGCTATTCGTGGAATAAGTTTGAGATTTTAAGGGCTGGTTCTACAATTGATATTTAACTGGAGAATAAGACTATTCGTAGAATAAGTTTTAGATATTGATGCCAATATCTCAGACGTATTCCACGAATAGTCTTATTCTCCAGTTCCCTTGTGGGGAATATGTAACCCCAAGTGGACGCGCCCACAGGTGACGGATAGGGGAATGCCCGGTGGATATGCCTCCCGTGGACCAACAGATCTGGTAATGGGCAGCAGTATTACCAGTACCGTGCAGAAGACTACTGAAAAATTATTTCTTTAAAGGCTCTTGTTTCGGAAAGCTATGGGCGCAGCTGAAAGCCAGCATAATCGGCTATAGTACTGCGGTGCGGAAAGCAAGGAGAAACTACCGCCAAACTATGCCCATTTAGTGTTTCAAAGAGTCTACACTATACCCTTCAAGTGTTTTAACCAATCAGACTATGCCCATTCAAGATATCAAATGAGTTAAACTATGCCCATTCACTATTTCAAATGGCTTGAACTATGAACTACACTATTTATCCATAATTTTATATGATTAAATTAATGTCATTTATTAATTGAAGAAAAATTTAAAAAATATATGTGAAAAATAATGTAATGCATAGTTCAAGTCGTTTGAGATAGTGGACGGGTATAGTTTGGTTGGTAGGGGCCACCCGCCCACCCCACCTTTGCTCGCATAGTTATTTTCATACGATAACACTCTTTTTGAAATGGTTTAAACAATATAAAACGCCTGTATCCATTGAAAAAACTATGCGAGCGAAGGTGGGGTGGGCGGGTGGCCCCTACCAACCAAACTATGCCCGTTCACTATTGCAAACGACTTGAACTATGCACTACATTGTTTCTCGCATTTTTTTACGAATTAGCTTAAATTAATAAATGAAATTAATTGAATCATAAAAAGTAATGGATAATAATGTAGTGCATAGTTCAAGCCGTTTGAAATAGTGAACGGGCATAGTTTGGTTGGTATGGGCCACCCACCCACCCCACCTTTGTTCGCATAGTTTTTCCATAGGATAACACTCTTCTTGGAATGGTTTAAACAATATAAAACGCCTGTATCCATTGAAAAAACTATGCGAGCGAAGGTGGGGTGGGCGGGTGGCCCCTACCAACCAAACTATGCCCGTTCACTATTTCAAACGGCTTGAACTATGCACTACATTATTATCCATTACTTTTTATGATTCAATTAATTTCATTTATTAATTTACGCTTAATTCGTAAAAAAAAAATGCGAGAAACAATATAGAAGTGGCCCTAACGCCAATATGTCAAACTTATTCCACGAATAGTCTTATTCTCTTGTTAAATGTCAATTGTAGAACCGGCCCTAAACAGAATAAGTTTGTGATTTGATTATTTTTACATTGAATATAAATTTCTTCTTCTGCATGTGTTTTGTTAAACAAAATTACACATGAGCATTGTTTTAAATTTAAGATGAAAACTATGCTCATGTAATTTATTCAAAACTAAGTCAAGAAAATTTAATGTAAGAAAATTTACTGAAAGAAAAGGTTTAAACCTGTATCTTATAAATCGTCACCTAAGCAGCAACCCTACACATCTAACATTTTATTTGAGGTTGACAGTAGAGGAAAATGTTTATTTGCGTCATTAAATTGATCTTGATTCAAATAAATAAAATATAAGCAATAAAATAATTGTTGTGAGAGTAAAATAACTCCAATAAACATTTTATAATCAGTTTTTCTCTCACCTGTCAACCTCTAAGGCCCAATACACACATTAGCGGCGTCGGGCGGAGGCGCGGTGTTGGCGACTTGCAGGCGCGACGTCACAAAGGCGATTGTGATGTCCATATGCAGTGAAGGGGTGACTATTGCACCATATGTTTACATAGAGGCGGCGTGGAAGAGTTTCGCCTCTTCCCCTACCGTGTCAGAGGCGAAGACACGGTGCCGGCGCGACGAGAGGCTCGAGGCAAATGCCCGAGCCTCCACCTAAGTGCGCATTGCACCACATGTTTATATAGAGGTGGCGTGAAAGCGTCGTGCCTCTCGCCGGCACCGCGCCTTCGCCTCTTCGCCTGAGACACGGTAGGCGAAGAGGCGAGAGGCATAACTCTTCCAAGCCGCCTCTATGTAAACATAAGGTACAAAGTCCACCCCTTCACTGCATATGGACATCACAATCGCCTGTGCAACGTCGCGCCTGCGCCCGACGCCGCTTATGTGTGAAATGGGCCTAAGGGGGCATTGCACCATATGTATAAACATATATAAATAGAGAGGACGTTAAAGTGTCATGCATCTTGCCGCGCCGGCACCACGCCTTCGCCTCCTATGTGTGAATTGGACCTAAGAAAATTTTAGATGTGTGGTGTTGCTGCTTAGGCGAGGAAATATAATGTTTTATTTGTCTTGTTTTATATTAGAGTTACCATTCTCTAATATAAAGCAAGACAGGTAAAACATATATTGCTTGAAAATTACCTGTATTGAAAAGACCATTAATGTAAATCCTATGGAAATACATAGTTGCCAAGCTAAATCATAAGCGACTGGATCAATGCATCCTTTCAAATATATGTTTTTCTGAAAAAAATAAATTCATTTAGATGATTTCTTATAGTTGCAAGTCCTAAGACTCATATACACTAATACATGGCAGGGCCCATAGGTTGATGTCCAGTTATAATAATATATTTATTCCTCAAAAATTAGTTATATATAGAGGCGGTAAGACCCATGTATGGGTCGATAGTCAAATAAAGATTGATTATATATATATATATATATATATATATATATATATATATATATATAGATATAGATATAGATAGATTGGGTATGGAAGTGGAAGGAGTGGAGTGGGTGAGAAGTATATATAAAGAAACGTGGGCAAAATGTGAGAGTGAATGGAGAAGTGTCTGAGAAGTTTAGGGTGAATGTGGGTGTAAGGCAAGGGTGCCCGCTAAGCCCCCTCCTGTTCAATCTATACACAAGCGAGTTGGAGGCGGTGCTGAGGAGAGGACAGGCTGGAGGGGTCGTGGTGGGGAGAACCAAGGTGTGGATGCTGGCATATGCGGATGACATAGTATTAGTAGCCAAGAGAGTGGAAGAGATGCAAGAGATGTTGGAAAGAATGGGAAGGTACATGGATAGGAGAGGGCTAGTAGTGAATGTGGAGAAGACTAAATGGATGATGTTTAGGAATAGGGGTAGAAGGGGTAGAGTGGAAGAGCTGAAATGGAAGGGAAGGATGATTGAGAGAGTGAATGTCTTTAAATATTTGGGTTTCTGGTTTGACAGTGGAGGAGGATTTAGGGTGCATGTGGAAAGTATGCAAGCGAAAGCGAGAATGGCTTGGGGAATAGCGAGAAGGAAATGGGAGAGGTTGTGGGGCGGTAACCTCGCAATGGGCGTGCAAGATCTGGGATGCGTGTGTAAAACCTATTCTGTTGTATGGAGTGGAAGTGTGGGGATTGCGTGAGTGGGATGTGATAGAGAGAGAGAGCAAGGTGTGCTCCTGAAGAGTCTGCTGGGTCTCGAAAGGTCGACACCGAGAGCAGTGCTGTTGCAGGAGACGAATCGTATGAGTATGTGGTGGGAGTCGTGTGTAAGGGTTGTGAAGTTTGAAGAAAGATTGCAGGAATTGGGTGAGGAAAGGTATGGATGAGGTGTAAGAGTAGGACGGAGAGTGGTTGGAGAAAGGACAGAGGAAGGATGTATGAAAGAGTGGGTATGTCTGAGGTGTGGGTAGAGGAGAAGCTGAGAGAAATGGGAAGCCTAGGAACTGAGGTAAGAGAGATATTGAGTGGCAAGAACGGCAGACTAGAATGAATGAGAGCTCTTACAACCCTGGCTACGTAGAGTGGCAAGTGTGTGGGAGACTCCCGAGTTACTTAGCCAGGGGTGAGTGGAGCAGGGAGGACAAGGTATGCATGGCAAGAGCGAGGTGTGGGTCAGACGAGAGAGGGAGGAAAGTGTGGATGGGTCTAGGGTACACCGCGTGTGCGCTGTGTAGTAAGGGAAGCGACACGTGGTGGCACCTTAGCGAAGAATGTGAGGGTGTGAAAGCAGAGTGGGTGGGAGACTGCAGAAAGCTGAATGAATGGTTATGCGAGGATGGGGAAGGCGTGAAAATCTGCAGGAGGTTGACATGGGAGAGGAAAGTGGCAAGGGCAAAGGGATCGGCGATAGATGGGGGTAATTAGTAATTTTTGGCGGAGTAGTACTTTTATTTATATTGTATTTTTATTTTTATTTTTGTATATTTTTGTTGAGGTTTGTGATGTGGAGGGGCTGAGGGAAATGCCAATAAAGGTCTTTTTATTATATATATATATATCGTTCTAATATCACGAGATCGCGTCAGTTTTACGCATGCGCTAATTACTGAAAAAGTTGGTGGTAAAGTCCTGGTTTCCTAGCAAGCGGTGTCGATAAAACCGGCCGTTTTTGACGTCTTTTACACATTACAAGATACGTTTTAGGTACATGTAATTGAATAACTCACCAGATTCCAGTGTAATTCATTACATTTTCCCAATACTTTGAAGTATAACGCTCTCGAATTACCAGCTTTATTTAAATAGACGTAAAAGATATGTGTGACATCAAAATAACGTGAAATACGGCCGCTTTTGATGACACCGCTTCCTAGGAAACCAAGGCTTTACAGCATGCGATTTCCTGATTGTATCACAGATTATTCATACCTTATTGTAGCAACTAGCTGGTGGCGCCTGCCTGACCAAGTCCCAGTCTTCAAACTGCTCCACGCCACAGCAATTGAATTTAGTCTGAACTTTATCCCAAGCTAGCTGGAAATTATAACTAATATCGTATTGCATCAGTGAATCGAACATGCTGTGATTCAAAGTGGCATAGTAGTCGTTTATCACTAGCTGTGGTGATTTAGTGTCCTCGGTGAAGCTCATTTTCGAACGGCCCGCGATTGCCAGGCCAGCTCCCGTTGAATACATCCCCAATGAAAGTCCCAAAAGTATGATTAACTAAAACAGATTATTATACGGTTTTCTTTATCTGCTCCTCCATGTTTGTATATTGCGTATAAACAATAAACAATAAGAGAAAGATTCATTGAACTGCCTTGAACAAAATAAGATCGAAATCTAGATATATATATATATATATATATATATATATATATATATATATATATATATATATATATATATATATATATATATATATAATGTAGTGAATGTGTGAATCCACCTCTTAGCAATCTACATATCTAGATTTCGATCTTATTAGATCTCGTCAGTGTAGCTTAGCTGGTGAGGATGAATACACACAATATGTGGTGGTGTAGTGGTTATATACAAAAATGATACAACTAACCCCCTAGGAGGAAAGTTAAACGCCATCTGGCGACTCCACATCAATTAGCAATGCACGCCCATATGGTAATAACCAATATAACTTTCCTCCTAGGGGGTTATTTGTATCATTTTTGTATATAACCACTCGAGATATTATGTGAATTCATCCTCACTAGCTGAGCAACACTTATGAGATCTAATAAGATCGAAATCTAGATATTTACACTTATATATGTTTGATAAGATTGATCTTGTGCTGATATCCCAAGCACTCTGTTAGAATATTATTCTATAGAGGGCACTACCCGGTGATCCTGATGGCATGAGCATGTTGACGGTTATTACCATATGGGTGTGCATTGCTAATTGATGTAGTGCCGCCAGGAGGCGTTTAACTTTCCTCCTAGGGGGTCAGTTGTATCAAAATAATTTTAAATTGTTAATCAATTGAACAAGGTTTGTTCAAAGTCGTTTCAATATTGCTCACACCGTAGATTCAATCATTGCATATTTAAAAAGTAATTACCACTGGTAGCAACATATAATTCTTTCTATTCTCATGTGATGTCCATGCAATCCAACTGCACGGCAAACTCAGCAGACCTCCGCACAATGTGAAGCAATTGAAATCAATCTTCACTTTGTTGATGGTAATACAGGAATAACTCGCCCTGCAAAGTAGTGCCCAAATCGACGTGCCAGTCATAAATACTCCAGTAAACTATCATAGAAATAATAAACAAAATTTTTTATATACACTCACGCACAAAATTATCGCATGTTTTTGATTTACTAAAATTTCTTCTTCTAATTATTACATATTTTTTTAAGTAGAATTTTTAAAATGCGGCGTAAAACAGGAATAGTAGATCCTGTAATAATTTTGTCCATGAGTATGTAAATATGTACAGATATATACAATATACAATATATATATGTATATGGTGGATTTGATTTCTTACCAAAATTTCGATTTCTACTATTTCCGTTATACGCCGCATTTTAAAAATTATCCTTAGAAAATGTGATTTAAAAAAATATGTAATAATTTTGTCCATGAGTATGTAAATATGTACAAATATATGCAATATACAGTATATATCTGTATAAGGTTGGTGTGATTTCTTACTAAAATTTCGATTTCTACTATTCCCGTTTTACGCCGCATTTTTAAATTATCCTTAAAAAATGTGATTTAAAAAATATGTAATAATTTTGTCCATGAGTATGTAAATATGTACAGATATATACAATATACAATATATATCTGTATATGGTGGATATGATTTCTTACCAAAATTTCGATTTCTACTATTTCCGTTATACGCCGCATTTTAAAAATTCTCCTTAAAAAATGTGATTTAAAAAATATGTAATTATTTTGTCCATGAATATGTAAATATATACAGATATATACAATATACAATATATATCTGTATATGGTGGATGTGATTTCTTACCAAAATTTCGATTTCTACTATTCCCGTTTTAAACCGCATTTTAAAAAATTATCCTTAAAAAATGTGATTCTAAACATATGTAATAATTTTGTCCATGAGTATGTAAATATGTACAAATTTATGCAATATACAGTATATATCTGTATATGGTGGATGTGTTTTCTTATCAAAATTTCGATTTCTACTATTCCCGTTTTACGCCGCATTTTACAAATTATCCTTAAAAAATGTGATTTAAAAAATATGTAATAATTTTGTCCATGAGTATGTAAATATGTACAGATATATACAATATACAGTATATATCTGTATATGGTGGATGTGATTTCTGGAAATGATTTCTGTACGACGGAGATGGTATTAAAATAATTCTCAAAAATCTCTTCTTGTATGAGTAGGATATTTTATCCATACTTCATATGGTAAAGAAAAGCTGCAATCTCTAAACTATTACTTATTGAAAACAGAGTCGTAAGTAAAGAACCTTTGTTATAGTGAATTTCTCTAACTCACCAATATAAGACATGCTATCAAACAAAGATAGAAACTGCTGGGCTTCACCTCCCTTCCACTCTCATTTCTAGTTACCACCGGTATATTTCTGCTGTAAATTCTTCTCCACGGAAACACAGCTGACGTTATTGATTCTGACGAGCTTCTGTGCAGACACAGATTTGTGGCAGACCTATCTTCAACTGTACCACGATATTTTCCACTCTGAAAACTATATTTAACAAGGTTCTTACCTCTAGGTCTTATTATTTACCTCTGGCAGCCTATATAGATCCATGATCGAAAATAATATGTGTATCTAAATATTTAGTTTTGGCATATCTAGAATTAATTTGACAAACTGATTGTCACTAGATAATATCTTTGGAATCACATACTTCAACTTACAAATAAAAACTGGGGATTTGAAAATCAAAATCTGGCTATGATAGTTCTCAGTAGCCGAGTGGTTAGGAGTCGTCAGGTTGCATTTGATAAAAATAGGTAGCCAATATAAGATGAACCCTAAAAGGCGCCTTACACGGTCAATAATACTGTCAATCCTAGTACTATCAATATTTGCTTCAATCCTTCTTTTATATTTATCAAGTAATCAATAATCCGGATAAAGATCAGTATTCTCTTCATTACATCATTAATATACATTACACGATCAGTAATACTGGCAATATTTTAGAATAATGAACATTTTAAACATATTATCGTACAGTAATACTCATTATTCTAAAATATTGACAGTAATATTGATTGTGTAAGGTGCCTTATAAGGCCTTAAACAATGATATAAAAAGTAAAATAAAACATGTTAAAGACAAATGTCAGAAAATTGAAGCCTGCGAGAACAAATTCCTTAAACAATGATAACAAAAGTAAAATAAGACAAGCTAAAGAAAAATGGCAGGAGATTAATATCTGAGGTATAATTAATGTATAATCAATAAAATAAATAAATAATGTATGTGTTCACAATGCCCATACACAATTCTTATGTTTATGTCGTGCTTATGTATGTCTTATGTCCATACATTAGAAATACATAAGGTTGAAATCGTTTCATCTTTAAGACGTGCATAGTCTTAAAGATACCAGGACGGTCGCCGACGAACCTACTAAAACTTATCGTAGAACACTCCATAGATATTAAACAGTGTATTCATAATTATTAATATTTTTATTTCATGTCTACAGTATAAAAATATACAAATTTGTACTTAGTTTATAGATTATAGCACGCACAGACTAAACGACTAAACCAGTATTAACACAAAATGTACACATTTAGACATTAGTGGTACCACAATTTTTAATACTTAATATGAAATAATGCTTCAACAACTTAAAACTACTCGATCATCTTATATAAGGCACATGAGAAACACATTCCGAGCAGCTGAAATAGAAAGTTATTTTAATTAATATTGAATTCACATAGGTCAGTTTATATAACTAATGGACACTATCGGAGATATATAATTGTATTAAACTATCGATTAAAAACAATCGAGAAAAAACTTAAATTCAATTAAATATTGATGTATACAGGATTTCCCAAAAGTCCCAGGGCGGAACAAATACGTTGGTATACAGACTTTCCATTTTACTTTATCATATTGTTATAAACATTAGGCAATTTTTTTCAAATCCATGACGATTGCGCCTCTAAAATCGGATTATCCAGAATGAGCGTAAAACTTTAAAATTAAAAAAAATAGAAAAACAAATACGTTGGTATGCAGACTTTCCATTTTACTTTATCATATTGTTATAAACATTAAGCAATTTTTTTCAAATCCATGAAAATTGCGCGTCATGTTCAAAAAATAATAATTTATGTTACAACATATATTATACAAAACCGCCTATAAAAATTATTAATTTTTTTTTAGATATATATTATGGTCGGCAAGACATAAATAAAGAATTCCTCAAAATTTGAATTTGATTGGTAATCCCAATTGGTCAGTATAGACCCGGAAACAATCCGCCGTGCGCGCAGTTCCGCAGCGCCGCGCGGTAAAGAGGCTGGGATCTTAGAGGCTATCTTCACACCGGTATGATATTGGTGGTTTCTTCAAGTATGCGATTCGAACTTTTCGTCCTTTCATTCGATAGTAATCACTTGATTTATAATTGCAAAATTAGTAATATTTGAATTTTAAACAAAATATTCTTTTTCGATTTTTATTTGACACATAGTCGAGAATTGGGGAGCCTGAGTTGGATCCCGGTCGGGGCGAATTTTCGCGAATCACCTTCCACAGTTTCTCAGAGGTTTTCTGTGAAGTTAAGGTAAATACCGGGTGATTAAACTCCTGATAGTCCCATAAAGATAGAGGTTTTTTTTATTCGACACATATCATTTGCAACTATAGGCATTTGGATCGCTTCTATTAGTCAATGCCTATTTTTTATCGATTTTATTGAATATTTATCATTTGACAAAATATAATTGGAATCCAGCTCAGTGACCTTGTGGTTAGAGACGCCGTCCGTCTCGTACTGAGCATTGGCGACCGTGAGTTCAAACCCCTCGATAGTTTCACAAGTATAGACAACTTGTTATATTCTATTAGATAGTGCCCATCACTTACTAGAGTCTTCATTCAACGATACTTCGTTGAATGAAGACTCAACTACTTCTTCACTCAATACTAGTACTTACCATCAAACAGGCTACAATAATACCAGCCCCGCCGATAATCGCAGCGTGATCCTTAACATACTCCGCGGTCACATTATAACATCCCTTTTGAAACAGCGTGAAGTCATTCTGGGTTTCCACCAGTAAATTGCAGCGCTGACGTTTTCCGGGCACGGGCTCCTGGCAGCAGGAGTCCGGGATTTGGTCCTTCCAGTCCCTTGCGCTGTAAACGCCACAGCAGCGCAGCCGGGCTTGGGTTTCGTCCCACGCCTCGGTGACGGGCCTGTAGTTGCCGTACGATCGGATCGAGCCGATCATACCGTTCTTCAGTGTGGTCTCCACTTTGGCCCGGAAGACGTAGCCCAAAATGCCACCCACGAGCATTGTAACGAATATTAGAAAAACTGCGATGAAATACTAGAAACCACAATTAATTTCAACAATTACAATTTGTAACTGGTTATCGAACTTAAGGTCCTTGTACCCAGTGTATATATTGTATGTACAATGTGTCCTTAAAGTATGGAATAAATTCGATAAAACCTTTATTTATGATTTTTGCAAAAAATGCTGCCTCTTACCCAGCTCAGTGGCCGAGTGGTTAGAGGCGTCGTCTGTCTCGTACTGAGAATTGGGGAGCCTGAGTTCGATCCCCAGCGGGGAGCGAATTTTCGCGAATCACAGTTTTTCAGAGGTTTTCTATGAAGTTAAGGTAAATTAAACTCCTCTGAGCTTCTCCCCTGACCGGCGGAAAAGCCTCACGACTGATAGCCCTATAAAAATAGAAGTTTTCTTTTTGCTGCCTCTTCAGTAGCTTCCTTTCAAAATACGCAATAAAGAATAGGGTTGTTATTTGACATAATTGTCGATGCCGTCATTGCTCGTTCAGAAATTACCGGAAAAGATGAGACTTTCATCGACAAGCAATTTTTGCAAAAATCGTAAATAAAGATTTTATAGAATTTATTTGCTACTTAATTTCCACATTGTATATTGTATGTATATGTGAGTATTGGGCAACCTAAATTCTTAATATACCATTAACTACTCCCATTCGAGTTATTGTGCTCGAATACGAATTAAAAACTAATTATTTTAAGATCTTTATTGTATTTACGTTGTATTTTTGGCGAATTTTTAAAACACAACTTACACAGGGTGAGCAAAAGTAACGCATAATATTTCGAAATCTGATTCATAAAGTCAGAATATGATTCATGAAAATGAAGAGAGACAAAAATTCCCATTGATCTTCTTTAACGTGTCATTGTCAAAAACGAATTCATCTCATAACTATTCATCTCAAAAAAATTGTAAATGTTGTTACTTACTGTGACTAGCATGCATCGTACTTCTTTCGCCGAACCAAAACATCCAAAGCAGGAAATGATTGAGACAAGGATGCCTGTCGCAATAAGTACGTACACTGCTCCTGCATAAAGATTTGTGCCTAAAAGCTCGTTAGCGAATGACTTGTCGACGACAGTCCATATTCCCAATCCGACGACTATTACACCTCCGACCTAATATATAATAATAAATAATAGTTGTTTATGTTATAAGGATCGTAGCGCCAAAATGAAGTATACATAATAAATAAAATATCAGCGATGAAAAAAATAAAAATCACACTTACAAATATTATGAAGTTTATTATAAACATGCTGTACTTCATAAAATTGCCGCAGCCATCCATATGCCGTCCGAAACCCATTTTGATGGGCTGTCTTTGCTGCAAAGAAAATATATAAATATTAACAGAATAATACAATTACAGTGATCAGCATAAGTGTTTTGTGTCTACAAAAACGAAAATTGCATTCTACTGGCCATAATTTACGTGTACTTAGTAAAAAAACAACCTTTATTTGGCATAACCATTGCACATAAAAATAACAACAATTATCTGCGTGGGCATCACACTACTTTGCGAATAACTTAATTAATATTACATCAAATTTTTTAAAGATATTTCGATTCGATTCACCTTTTTTTTTACATTTTCTTATTTTTTCCCACGTTTTACTATATTTTCTCATATTTGACTACATTTTCTCACATTTTCTCATGTTTCCCCTACATCTTCGTGGATATCACACTACTTTTCGAATAACTTAATTAATATTACATCAAAATTTAAGATATTTCGACTCAATTCGATTCACCTTTTTATATTTTATTCACATTTTCTTATTTTTTCTCACGTTTTACTACATTTTCTCATATTTTACTATAATTTCTCACATTTTCCCATGTTTCCCCTACATCTTCGTGGACATCACACTACTTTTCGAATAACTTAATTAATATTACATCAAAATTTAAGATATTTCGACTCAATTCGATTCACCTTTTTATATTTTATTCACATTTTCTTATTTTTTCTCACGTTTTACTACATTTTCTCATATTTTACTACATTTTCTCACATTTTCTCATGTTTCCCCTACATCTTCGTGGACATTACACTACTTTTCGAATAACTTAATTAATATTACATCAAAATTTAAGATATTTCGACTCAATTCGATTCACCTTTTTATATTTTATTCACATTTTCTTATTTTTTCTCACGTTTTACTACATTTTCTCATATTTTACTACAATTTCTCACATTTTCCCATGTTTCCCCTACATCTTCGTGGACATCACACTACTTTTCGAATAACTTAATTAACATTACATCAAAATTTAAGATATTTCGACTCAATTTGATTCACCTTTTTATATTTTATTCACATTTTCTTATTTTTTCTCACGTTTTACTACATTTTCTTATATTTTACTATAATTTCTCACATTTTCCCATATTTCCTCTACATCTTCGTAGACATCACACTACTTTTCGAATAACTTAATTAATATTACATCAAAATTTAAGATATTTCACTTTTTTACGTTTTTCCATTATTTCTTATTTTTTCTCACATTTTCTCATATTTTACTAAATTTTTTCACATTTTCCCACGTTTCCCCACATTTTCACACATGTTCTCAAATTTTCCCACATTTTTTCACGTTTTCCCACATTTTCTCACATCCTTTCCTTACTTTTTCCCACATTTACTAACATTGTTCCACATTGGTCGCGAACAATTTAGAAAACAAACATTAATTTTTTGATTGTTGAATGTGGAAAAATGTGAGAGCATGTGGAACAATGTTAGTAAATGTGGGAAAAAGTGAGAAAAGGATGTGAGAAAATATGGGAAAATGTGAACAAATGTGGGAAAATTTGAGAAAATGTGTGAAAATTTGAAAAAATGTAGTAAAATATGAGAAAATGTGAGAAAAAAATAAGAAATAATGAAAAAACGTAAAAAAAACAATACCTTCCTAATACTGTAGTTTTTTTTTCCTGATAAGTTATCGTATATTTCCACAATCTTAGTTAGAAAACGTGAAGACGTTTTTGCTAAAACAATACCTTCCTTTACATCAGTGATGTAGGTATTCGGAAAGTAAAAATAAAGCCTGAGGTTTTCTCAAATAATTATGCAGCTATTGATAATTATGATTAAATAACTAATTTATAAGCCCTTATAAAATTTGAATCATTGTATTACTTATTATTATAATAATAAAAATTATTTATTAGTCTGAGGACTAATAAAATATATTTATGCGTTAAGGGAAATATTATTGCATTTTAGTTTAATGTAATACCTCAATCAACTGTATTGTAAAAACAGTGTACTAGACTTGGCGAGCAACATACTTACAGTACATAGAATCCTGGCGCCTTGTCAACTCAAAATATTACTCAATTACTCATTACTTTTATTTACTTATGACACTTTACCTACTTCGTCCGCCTGCATTATGCAAACATTACATTAATCATAGGCGACCCTACACCACATTGTTTATGCGCTCGCAATCCAAGGCTTCTGGTTGCAAAAGTGGAACAAGCGAAAGGAAAGTTGCGAGCGAGGGAATGCCGCCAGCCGGAGGCGTGCGCGGGCTTCCTCATTTAAAAAAAATGCCGTTTGCGTTGATATATTCAACTTTTTTTAAAAAAAATATGTTCACATACGTATATTTCTGTACCTTAAAGGTATCACATTAACTTTACAAATGATCAGATTGAATAAATTTACAAATACACTCTCACAGTACAAAATTATCGCGTATTGAAGATTTATCAAAATTACGATTTAAGGATTAAGATTAAGGAGCTCATATCAAAGAAAGGATTTTATTTTACAAGGTCACTTAAAACCATTAAGGGCTGGTTCTACAAGTGATATTTAACTGGAGAATAAGGCTATTCATGGAATAAGTTTGAGATATTGGCGTTAAAATCTCTTAAACCTATTCCACGAATAACCTTATTCTCCTTTTAAATTTCAATTGTAGAATCGGCCCTAAGTTGGATAAACAATATTCTGCAAAATAGTTAACGACATTAATTATTATAAAATTTATAAACGAATATGAATTTGAAACCAGGTAATAAGTTATAGAATTTTTAAAGAATTTCACAAGAGTATGAATGTCAATATCGTAATTAATATTACACATCAAAATTTAAGATATTTCGGCTCGGTTCGATTCACTTTATTACGTATTTTCACATTTTCTAATTTTTGCTCACATTTTACTACATTTTCTCATATTTTTCTACATTTTTCACAATATTGCGCAACATAGTTAACGTTATTAATAATTCAAAAATTTATAAAAGAATATGAATTTGAAACCAGTTAATAAGTTATTAAATTTTTAAAGAATTTAGGAGTATGAATGTCAATATCGTCTACTAATAACTCCTTGCACCCTTCTTGGTATGCTACCAAGAAGATTTTGAATAATATCTTAAAGAACCCAGCTCAGTGACCGAGTTATGGTTAGAGGCGTCATCCGTCTCGTACTGTGCATTTTCACAGTTTTTCAAAGGTTTTCTGTCAAGTTAAGGTAAATACTGGGTGATTAAACTCCTCTGAGCTTCTCCCTTGGCCGGCGGAAAAGCCTCACGGCTGATAGCCTTATAAAGATAGAAGTTTTTTTTTATCTAAAAAATTTGCATTCCAATCTTCTTGTGCTGCATTCGTTTCTTGAATTTTGAACAAGATGTATGCGACATTTTAAAATATTCCACATGTGTATCAGATTTAGATTTGCGCTATACTGTGGCCACTCTATTTTTTTAATTTGAACCTCTTCGAGATTATTTGTTACTATTCGAGCTACGTGTGGACGTGCATTATAGTTCATTAAAACAAATCAGTCGTACCCGATATTGCCGATATATGGCAAAACATGGTCTGCCAATAGGTTTACGCTATACTTATTATCCGTCCAATTACTTCAAAGAACTCTATTATAATTCTAATACATAATAGAGTTCATTGATATTTGAATGATAATAGTTTAGTTTATTAAACCAAACTATACCCGTCCACTATTTCAAACGACTTGAACTATGCACTACAATATTATCTGTTATTTTCTATGATTAAATTAATGTCATTCATTACTTTAAGACTAATTAAAAAATATATGTGAAAAATAATGTAATGCATAGTTCAAGTCGTTTGAAATAGTGGACGGGTATAGTTTGGTTGGTGGGGGCCGCCCGCCCACCCCACCTTTGCTCGCATAGCTTTTTCAATAGATACAAATGTTTTATATTGTTGGAAACTATGCCAAGAAGAGTATTATCCTTTGGAACAACTATGCGAACAAAGGGGGGGTGGGCGGTCGGCCCCCACCAACCAAACTATACCCGTCTGCTATTTCAAACGACTTGAACTATGCATTACATTATTTTTCACATACATTTTTATAATTAGTCTTAAATTAATAAATGACATTAATTTAATCATAGAAAATAATGGATAATAGTGTAGTACATAGTTCAAGTCATTTGAAATAGTGGACGGGCATAGTTTGTATGTATTTAATTATTATTTGTACAATAAGTTTATACTTGTCAAATAATGCTGTTAAAAAAACGTTTCAAACAAATATAATATGTATATGTGATAAACAATTACATACAATTTAAAATAATAATAATAAAATTACATGCAAATATAGAACAATATGAGACAAATTGATGTTAGATTTAGATGTATTATGTATACTAGTTTTTCTATTATCATATTATTATTTCCGGGCATAAAAATCGCAATTGCGCAATTGTAGAAAATACTCAAGAACATATAAAGAATACATTATATCCACGTTTGCGAAATGTGATACCTTCACACGTTTCTAAAACAACACGTTTGTTGCAGTAATTACGGTTTATATAGAGCAATGCCACTCTTCAAGAACATGCATTATTTTTTCGTGTGTATGAATTCATTTTAATTCGATTGTATCTCTGCGTTCGTCTTAAAACTAAAGGTGCGAAATATCATGGCCGCGCAAACAAAGGAAAATTGTACTGCATACAAATGCTAATAATAACGTGAGAAAATGTGATTTATTGGCAAATGCTCAAAAGGATGTTACGCAATCTGTATTTTGATGGCGTTTTTAGAGCGGAAAATAAATTTAGTTATGCCAATTAGAATAGCAGAAAGACGTCGAGCGTTGTCTAAAATTATTATTAATATATAAGTGTGTTAGAGGTCGTTGCACATTAATATTAAATTATTTATATTAACGAATAAAATTCTTCTACTTCCTTGCCATATTGGCAAGGAAGTAGAAGAATTTTATAAACTCGCAAATACCCAAATTAAGTTTACTACGACTTCCAAAGTCGGCAATAAAAACAATTTAATACCAACATTTTTTAACTTAACAGTAAAATTACCGTTTTATTTTTAAAATACATTGATAAATCTAAAAAAGAACCAGAATTTTATAAACTCGCAAATACTCAAATTAAGTTTACTACGACTTCCAAAGTCGACAATAAAAACAATTTAATACCAACATTTTTTAACTTAACAGTAAAATTACCGTTTTATTTTTAAAATACATTGATAAATCTAAAAAAGAACCAAAATACTTATATTATCGGGGATTTTAATGCAAACATCGCGCAAGGAAGACGGAAAGACTTTGTTGGAAATTTGTGTCTTAAAAACAGTAACGGACGTCAAGAATATGATATGATTATTTATTAGTAATAACCATATCATATTCTTGACGTCCATTACTGTTTTCAAGACCCAAATTTCCAACTAAGACTTTGTACGCCATTTTGATTTTGTTAAATCGAATATCGGATTCGTATTCAGTGACCTCACAAACCTCCCATGCAAGCCAAATTATTTTCAAAATTTACTCCTTGTCCGCCATTTTGGGTTCGCCATTTTGAATATTGAAAATCGGACATCGGATTTGTAATCAGGGACCTCAAAACCCAAAAGTAATTTGGAATCAATTTTTTTTCTCCGCCATTTTGAATTTTTTAAATCCTACATCAGGTTTGTATTCAGTTATCTCAAACCCCCCCGTGTACGTTATTTCGAGCTACATAATTTCCAAAATTAACTTTTTTTTCCGCCATTCTGGATCTGCCATTTTGAATTTTTGAAATCGGACATCGGATTCGTAATCAGCGACCTCGAAAACCCGCGAAGAACAATATTTGGTCTTCTAAAAGAAGGTTTAGTAATATTGACCACGTTTTCGGGAATCGGCCCCAGTGTGCGACGCTCCATAAATCTATAAGGTACCTTACACGGTCAATAATACTGTCATTCCTAGTACTGTCAGTATTTGCTTCAATCCTTCCTTTATATTTATCAAGTCATCAATTATCCGAATAAACATCAGTAGTCTCTTCATTCCATCATAACTATACCTTACATGATAAATAAAAAAAAGTAAAATAAAATAAAAAAAATAAAAAAAAGACCTTTATTGGCATTTCCCTCACTGCCCCTCCACATCACAAACCTCAACAAAAATATACAAAAATAAAAATAAGAATACAATATAAATAAAAGTACTACTCCGCCAAAAATTACTAATTACCCCCATCTATCGCCGCTCCCTTTGCCCTTGCCACTTTCCTCTCCCAAGTCAGCCTCCTGCAGATTTTCACGCCTTCCCCATCCTCGCATAACCATTCATTCAGCTTTCTGCAGTCTCCCACCCACTCTGCTTTCACACCCTCACATTCTTCGCTAAGGTGCCACCACGTGTCGCTTCCCTTACTACACAGCGCACACGCGGTGTACCCTAAACCCATCCACACTTTCCTCCCTCTCTCGTCTGACCCACACCTCGCTCTTGCCATGCATACCTTGTCCTTCCTGCCCCACTCACCCCTGGCTAAGTAACTCGGGAGTCTCCCACTCACTTGCCACTCTACGTAGCCAGGGTTGTAAGAGCTCTCATTCATTCTAGTTTGCCGTTCTTGCCACTCAATATCTCTCAATCTCTCTCTTACCTCAGTTCCTAGGCTTCCCATTTCTCTCAGCTTCTCCTCTACCCACACCTCAGACATACCTACTCTTTCATACATCCTTCCTCTATCCTTTCTCCAACCACTCTCCGTCCTACTCTTACACCTCATCCATACCTCCCGCACCAGTCTTTCCTCACCCAATTCCTGCAATCTTTCTTCAAACTTCACAACCCTTACACACGACTCCCACCACATACTCATACGATTCGTCTCCTGCAACAGCACTGCTCTCGGTGTCGACCTTTCGAGACCCAGCAGACTCTTCAGGAGCACACCTTGCTCTCTCTCTCTATCACATCCCACTCACGCAATCCCCACACTTCCACTCCATACAACAGAATAGGTTTTACACACGCATCCCAGAGCTTGCACGCCATTACGAGGTTACCGCCCCACAACCTCTCCCATTTCCTTCTCGCTATTCCCCAAGCCATTCTCGCTTTCGCTTGCATACTTTCCACATGCACCCTAAATCCTCCTCCACTGTCAAACCAGAAACCCAAATATTTAAAGACATTCACTCTCTCAATCATCCTTCCCTTCCATTTCAGCTCTTCCACTCTACCCCTTCTACCCCTATTCCTAAACATCATCCATTTAGTCTTCTCCACATTCACTACTAGCCCTCTCCTATCCATGTACGTTCCCATTCTTTCCAACATCTCTTGCATCTCTTCCACTCTCTTGGCTACTAATACTATGTCATCCGCATATGCCAGCATCCACACCTTGGTTCTCCCCACCACGACCCCTCCTGCCTGTCCTCTCCTCAGCACCGCCTCCAACTCGCTTGTGTATAGATTGAACAGGAGGGGGCTTAGCGGGCACCCTTGCCTTACACCCACATTCACCCTAAACTTCTCTTCTCCATTCACTCTCGATTTTGCCCACGTCTCTTTATATATACTTCTCACCCACTCCACTCCTTCCACTTCCATACCCAATCTATCCATACATTCCACCAGTTTCCCCCTAGGAACTGAGTCATACGCTGCTTTCAAATCCACAAACACCGCATACACTCTCCCTTTGCACTCCAACGCTTCCTCCACCATTCTTGCAAGCGTGAAAATCTGCTCCCTCGTCCCTCTTCCCTTTCTGAAACCCCCCTGGCATTCCGGCAGCAGCCCTTTTCTATCCACTTCTCTCGCTAGTCTATTTTTCACAATTGTCATCATCGCTTTGTATCCCGCATTCATAACGGTAATACCCCTATAATTATTTACGACCGATGCTGCTCCCCCTTTGTGTACCGGGACCACCACCCCCACACGCCACTCTTCCGGCAGTTCTTCCTCAACACTCCAGACAGTTTATTCAAAACCTCCAGTAACTTATCTTTTCCTTCCTCTGTTAATCTTTTGAAGGCCTCTGCCTTCAGCCCATCTTCCCCCGCCGCCTTTCCCAGTTTCAGCTGCCCTATGGCCACGTCGACCTCTTCCCGCGAAAACGCCTTCCTTCCTACCACCGGTCTCGGACTCCCTAAATCCACCTCTGACCCCGCCATCTCTCTGCAGCTCTTCTCCCACTCTGCCAGCTCTATGCTAACGTTGCCCTTTTTTACGCTTCCCCTCAGAATTTCCCACAACCCTTTCTCTGTCACACACTCCTTCAACCTCGTTTCTACCTTCTGCAACTCCTCTATCTTCTTCCTCTCGCAGGTTCTCTTGAACTCCCTCTTCGCCTGATTGGCCCTTTCCACTTCACCTCTCCCATTTCTCCACTTCGCCATTGCTCTTCGCCAGCTCGACTTCTTCACCCTACATTCCTCGTCAAACCAACTCTCCCTCTGCCCCCACTCTTCTTCTTCTCCAATGCAGCCACCATCACTCTCTCCAACTGGAGCATCGAATGCACATCCTCCCACTTGACGCGTTTTAGCTTTTTCTCATATGCATCCAAATCCGGCTCGCTCCATCCAAACCTCTGCTGCCCCTTCCTCTGTTCTCCCTTCCCAACGTTCCTCACCCTAACGACCACCTCCACCGGTACATGATCCGACCCTCCTACGTTTTCCACCTTGAAGCACACCAACTCTTCCCTTTCAATCCCTTTGACCACCACGTAGTCCAAAACCTCCTTGTTCGTTTTTTTCCCTTCCCAGTCCCCTTCACAGCAACCGTTGAGCACATCCCATCCTGACTTTCTCACCCATTGCATCCATTCTCTACCCTCCTGGTTAGTCACTTTATCCTGGGAGCACCTTTTTCTCCAGTCACCGTCTTCTCCGATCCCTCCTTCCAGCTCCCCCACCGTCACATTCCAGTCGCCCCCGATGATCCACATATCTGCTGCCGTATCCAGTTCGTCTAGTACCTCCATTAATTCCACCCGGGTTTTGTTACAGTACACTGCTCCCACCCACACCGCACTTCTATGCATTTCCACCTTGCCTATTACGAGTCCTGTAGCTTCTCTTAGTGTCTCTCTGTTCCATTTTCCCACTATCTTCCTCACCCCCAATAGGATTCCTCCTTTGGCTCTACCCATCTTAGCTTCCTTCTTCGCTCCCTGAGTCATCCAGTCCCATCCTGTCGGCATACAGCACTCTACCTGCCCCCACTCCTCTTCTGTCAGCCACGTCTCTACTAGCCCCACTATGTCCTTTGAGCCCAACCAATCCTCTAGTTCTTTTACCCACACTCCTCCCAGCACTTAAATAATAAACGATAAATAATACAGTCAATATTTTATAATAATTAACATTATAAACATGTTATTGTACAGTAATACTGTCATTATTCTAAAATATTGACAGTATTAGTGTAAGGTGCCTTTATAAAAGGCACCTTACACGATCAATATTACTGTCAATATTTTAGAATAATGACAGTATTACTGAACAATACAATATTTAATATTTTCATTATTCTAAAATATTGCCAGTATTACTCATCGTATAAGGTATATTAATGATGTAATGAAGAGAATACTGATCTTTATCTGGAGAATCGATTACTTAATAAATATTAAAGAAGGATTGAAGAAAATATTGACAGTACTAGGATATCTATAAGGCACCTTACACGGTCAATAATATTGTCATAGTATAAGGTATAGTAATGATGTAATGAAGAGAATACTGATCTTTATCTGGAGAATCGATTACTTAATAAATATAAAAGAAGGATTGAAAAAAATATTGACAGTACTAGGATTGACAGTATTATTGACCGTGTAAGGTGCCTTTATCTATAAGGCACCTTACACGGTCAATAATATTGTCATTCCTAGTACTGTCAGTATTTGCTTCAATCCTCCTTCAATATTTATCAAGTACTCAATTATTCGGATAAATATATATATTCTCTTCATTCCATAATTACTAATTCTGGCAATATTTTAGAATAAAGAAAATTTTAAACATGTTTACGTACATCGTACTGTCATTATTCTTAAACATTGACAGTATTATTGACCGTGTAAGGTGACTTTATCTATAAGGCACTTTACACGATCATTATTACTGTCAATATTTTAGTATAATGGCAGTATTACTGGTATTACTGTACGATAATATGTTTAAAATGTTCCTTATTCTAAAATGTTGCCTCATCGTGTAAGGTATAGTAATGATATAATTAATACTGATTTTTATCTGGATAATTAATTACTTGATAAATATAAAAGAAGGATTGAAGCAAATATTGACAGTACTAGGATTAACAGTATTATTGACCGTGTAAGGTGCCTTAATAGCTATTGAGCCCAGAAATATTTGTTGTTATAGCAACAATAATACATTATCTAGGGAATGTAGTTACTTTAGATTCTCTCTATTGGAAACACTGAATAATTATACAAAATGTGTCATCAAAGCTCCAATCGCAAGCGCTATTCAAGGTGTTTGACATTTGTTCTGGCATATTCTGTCACAATGACATTTTAAATTTATCCATTCAATAGTTTATGGGACCTATAAAGTGTATGGGATGTTGGTGAATTCGGGCATATGACATAACTTTCAAAATTAATTTTCAGGTTTTGATTTTTGTTTTGATTATTCTGTATATTTTAACGCTCCTTTAAATCATTTTTGCGTTTAGAATATATCAATTTTTTTTAAATAAATAAAAACTATAACTATTTCAATCTTTAAAATGCATTTAGCGCTAATACATGGGATATTATAAGTCATCTCATAGTGCGATTTGTTCAATCATATGTTTCTACTCCCCAATCATTGTTTTTGCTATTTATTCTCAATACATAAATAGCACCCGTATACACAGCTGAGTCCTCAGCAAAATTGTACCAGGAGAATTCCATTATATTCTTGTTTAATGCCATATGCGACTGTGTTTTTTATCCTGGCGTTTAGATCCCGATTATCATAATATTATCTATCCAATGCATCTATTTTGTCTAGTTCTGATTAGAGGTAGTTGTAGATTTCAACGTTTCTTCTCTGGACTTGCTGATATCGGTTATGTAGGTGCTGCTTATCACATGTATCCTCAAATATAATGTTCAATTCCATAAAATAACTAGGGATATTCACATATAAGTCTACTAATTGCTGATTATTATAAATATTTATTTATTAGTCTGAGGGTAATGGTAACAGAAAATGAGCACACATTTTAAATACTGTTACTGCTAATATATAGTCATTTTAGGCACGTAACACAAAAAATATTTTTCCCACTTACCGATTGAATTTTTAACACTGCAACACAGTTCAATTTTTCAGCTAAAACTATTGGATTTGTTCGTGCTGTACGGACAATTATAAATAGCGCACTATGTTCTGCATCGATAACATGCGATTAAATAATACCCAAGCATATTAATAATTCAAGGTCCATAAACGCTCCGTGCTCAACATCAACATCAACACAGGTGCGACGTGTGGGCATTTAAAGTTTTAATAAGCACAAAAAGGGCGTTGGATTTAAAAGCGAAACCGCGACACACGTTTAATTACATAATTAACTCTTCACTCTCACCAATTACGCGGAATAAACAAGCTCGGCTGCGTAGCGCTGAGTAGATGGATGTTTTTCTCTACTTTTCTATATTGACACTAATTTTATATGACAATAATTATATAATGACTGTATAAGGCACCTTACACGGTCAATAATATTGTCAATCCTACTACTGTCAATATTTGCTTCAATCCTCCTTTTATATTTATCAAGTAATCAATTATCCGGATAATGGTCAGTATTCTCTTCATTACATCATTAATATACATTACACGATGAGTAATGCTGGCAATATTTTAGAATAATGAACATTTTAAACATATTATCACACAGTAATACCAGGGTAATACTGTCATTATTCTAAAATATTGACAGTAATATAGATCGTGTAAGGTGCCTTTATAAGACACCTTACACGGTCAGTAATACTATCATTATTCTAAAATAATGACAGTATTACTGAACGGTGCCTTATATAGTCATCATATAATTATTGTCATATAAAATTAGTGTCTAATGACAGTTCTAGTAAAGCACCTAAACGGTCAATAATAGTCAGTCCTAGTACTATCAGTATTTGCCTCAATCCTCCTTTTATATATATCAAGTAATCAATTATCTGGATAAACATCAGTCTTCATTCTATCATTACTATACCTTATATGATACGTAGTACATTTTAAACATGTTATCGTACAGTTATACTCTCATTAATCTAAATTATTGACAGAAACTAGAATACTAGAATACAGCTTTAACGAAAATAAAAAGTTGTTTTATAGAACACTAAAGAAAAGCAAGAACGAGAAAGTACAAATAACACTAAGACAACTAAAGGATAAACAGGGAACAATAATAAAATAAGATCATGATATAATGAAAAGATGAGATATTCTAAAATATTGACCGTAATATTGATCGTGTAAGGTGCCTTTAGTGAATGACAGTATTACTGTACAATAACATGTTTCTCTAAAATTTCAGTATTCCAAAATATTGACAGTTTTACTCATCATGTAATGATGGAATAAAGAGAATACAGATGTTACGGATAATTGATTACTTGATAAATACTGAATGAGGATTCAAGCAAATACTGACAGGACTAGGAATGACAAAATTATTGACCGTGTATGCCTTTTATTCAAAATGAACTTTCAGCTTTCGATTTTAGTTTTTATGATTCCTTTTTTTGCGTTTAGAATAAACATATATTTTTTTTAAATACATAACATTATACTCAATGGTAAAACTACTGGAACTATTCTTTAAAATGCATTTATTTCTATTTATTTTTTAAGTTACGACATTTGTCATTTCAGTGTACGATATGTAATATTTCCTCGATTTAGTAATTGAATTTAATTAATAGAAAAAAAAATGTGAACGTTGATAGGTTGCAACGTTCAAATATATTTTTTTCTATGTATCTTTTTCTATAATCCAATATTGGACATCAACGTCAATAAACAGACATGACTTTATGTATCAAACTATATAGATTTAGAGAGTTATATTTATATAAATAAATTTTTTCACTTACTTTATTTATATCGTAATAATCCACTCACTATCCAAATATGTTTTTTAATCGGTCGGAGGACGCGCCCGCACTGACTCCTCTACCTGTTCGATTTTGTTCTACTTTAGTCTACCTCAAGGCCACTCCCCACAACATCAGCATTTCGCGGGTCAGCCTAAAAATCCACTGCACGTTTTTTTCCTTCTTCTTTTTTTTGTTGTTGAAATATTTTCAGTCGTATATGTTTATTTTCTCTTTTTACTCGTCCGGTTTACGCCCGCGCGTTCGTTTCGCAATCGGCGCACGGATTTTGTCTCTTTAGTCCGCTGCGTGTCTTCTAGCGTGCAGCAAAGTACTGATGATTGGCTTTAAATTTATTCTCACGCTGGGAAATTCTTGCCGCCCCATTAGCAAACAACTTTCTCTAAAGACTTATATTTTAGCTGTGCTATGCTACTTAGTATTTAAATTGGTTGCGCCTGTAGTTGCATATATACAATTTTTAATACTGAACACCGCAAGCTGCTCTACAAATTTAACTTTGAATTCTAGTATGTATAGTAGAAGTAGCACCGTCTAAAATCCCTCGGAGCATTTATCCTAATTTGACTATTTATGAAGTATTTTCTTGAAGTATAATAACAATAACTTTATTATTTCTTACAATAATTACATTAGTAGTAGTTACTGTATTTGTTACAATTTATAACTGGCTATAACCCTTCAGATCCTTCTACTGAGTGTTAGTTTATGTCTATGTAAGTGTTAACACCTGCTACTTCAGAAAATCCTTCCTGAGTATCCAAGGTGGCGTTAAAATAATATGTACAATTGATTAGTTTCTTTAAATTGATTTAATATTAATCAAATTTGAAGGTAGAAGGTAGAATGAATTAGCCCCCGCCGAATAAATAAACACAAACATAATCACATTTAGTACTTTTATTATAAGGCAACAGTAATTAAATCTAAACAATAAATTAAATTAATTCTGACGAGTACGACTGTTGTAGCTCCGATTGAAGTAATTCCTGCTGCCACCCTGCCTGACCGCACCTGCGAACAAAACCAACACTTGTACCAAACAACCCCCCAAACACCACCAGCCCACACTTACCAGCAGTCTTATTAGCACCCTTCTCCTCGTAGAGATGCGACTCCACATTCGGATCACTAATAGGAATACAATCAGCCTTCAAAACCTCCTCCATGTTCCCATAATCATTAAACTTAATAACACACGTGCGTTCAGTCAGACCCGTAATTGTAGCGTTGTAGTACTTATTGTCCTCCCAGTACTTGGCCATGCATTGGTCCCCGACGTGCCACGTCCACTCGTCCGTGGTTTCGTTTTTCGGCGATTTATTGTCTTTAAAAAACGTCTCGTTTTCTTGCTGCTGAGGGGTGTTCGTATATCTCTGTTGCGCAACGTTGTTGTATTTTTGTTGGGAACCGTTATCATATCTTTGAGTTTGAGAACCATTATCATATCTTTGAGTTTGAGAAACATTATCATATCTTTGAGTTTGAGAAACATTATCATATCGTTGAGTTTGAGAAACATTATCATATCTTTGAGTTTGAGAGACATTCTCATATCTCTGTTGATCATAACTTTGCTGAGGGACGTTATCATATCTCTGTTGGCGACTGTTTGGTTGCACACCATTGTCGTATTTGTGCTCATATCTTTGCGGTTGAGCATTGTCATACTTTTTTTCGTAAGATTGTTTTGGGGTGTTATCATATCTTTTAGCGGTATTGTGATCGTATTTAGGGGCGTTTTCATATCTTTTGTCCAATTTAGGTCCTCCGAATGTATCGTGGTTTTTGGTGGAGCTGGGCAGGTTGAGGTGCTGTTTGAATGCTTTTGTAGCGAACGAGGCGTTTATGTTGAGGCGACTCATGTTCTGGGCTACTGCATCCAATGACTTGTCGTTTGTCGGTTTTGGCGTGTTATTGTTGAACCTGGGTGCTTTTTCGATGTTTGCTATAGGTTTATCGGGTTTGTAGTTTGTTTGGATTGGTTTAGGTTTCATGAAGCTAGGTTTGGGGTTGTTATAGCTACTAGTACCACTGAATTTATCATTATAACTATTATTCGATGAGTTTGTAATTGGAGGGGTTTGTTGGACTACAGGATTAGCATTCACGGGCAATTTGTCCTCAAGGAAAGAGAATAGTGAGACTTTTTCGGAAGGACGTTGCTGCTTTTCCTCAGGCTTCTCACGAGGCTCTCTTCTTCCCTTACGACCACGATTTTCAAAGGGTTTTCCATTATTATAGTTGTTTTCAATAGGTTTCTTCTCATAAGGTTGTTGAGGGGCGTTTTTATAGTTATCATATGACTTCTTTTCGTAGTTATCATATGACTTCTTTTCGTAGTTATCATATGACTTCTTTTCGTATTGTGGGATAACTTTGGTGCCACCTCCAAACACTTTTTTAACAGCACCACTAGCAGCTTCTGTTATAGCACCCTGTCGCTGTAAATCAAACTCACTTGGTTTGTCATCTTTCACCTTAGTTTCGAGTGATTTGAAATTTTTGGTGTCTTCTCCGCCTGCTGAGATTTTTATACCGAAATTTACCCATGGTGGAGGCCCTTCACCATCTACTTCTCCACGTTTACAGTTAATTATATTTCTATTAAGCTCCCACTTGTCATATAGAACCGAAACTCGCCCACCTAGGTTAGTACATGAGGAGGATGAGATTAGTATGTAGCCTGAAATGATGGTGGCACCTTTTAAAAGAAGTTTTGAACCAGGAGGAGTTTTGTGTAGGCTTAGACTTTGTATATTTTCACGTTCAATAGCTTGGCAGTAGGTGTGGCCATCAGTTACAATTAGTTTTAACATTCGGGGTGCTGCTTGTGAGTCTTCATTTGCTTTGGGGGCGGCAATGTTGCGGATTTTTTGAATTTGAACAACAACCTGTTAAAACATATGAGTATTTGTTAAAGCCTGAATTACATTGTACTAGATTCATCAAGAAATTTGAACATTTTAATTCCTAATTGAAACATGTTCTTAATATACTGCCATTTTTATAGAGAGTTAATACAGAGTTTTCATTGCATCCTGATTCTTGCTTAAGAAATAAGGATGCAATGTAATATTAATTGCATCCTTATTTCTTAAGCAAGAATCCTTAAGGAATCAAGGATGCAATGAATACTCTGCATTAACTCTCTATAAAAATGGCAGTATGTTAAGAAATACAAGAAATAAGTAGTATTTTCAACTTTCAACTGTTTATATCTTGATAAGTTGAAGGGTTGGGAATTTTTATAATATTTTCTTAAATTCTATTAATGTTCCCTAAAGGTTGTTTTAGGCAAGACAATTTATTGACTCAAAAGTTAGTCAAGATGTGAGACAACCTAAATTGTCTTGTATCATACAGCAAATTATTTGAAATATTGAATTGGATAGTAGATCCAATGGAAAAATATAACACAATCTATTTGTCAAGGACAAATTGTATGGGAGGAGGATATATGAATTTATTTCTTGAACAACTTTTGAGCTAAAAAATTGTCTTGTCTAAAACGACCTATAAGGAACATTAATAGACTCTGAGAAAATATTAAAAAAATTCCCAACCTTCAACTTATCAAGATATAAACAGTTGAAAGTTGAAAATGCAACTTATTTCTTAACATACCTCCATTTTTATAGAGACTTAATGTAGAGTACTGAACATAATACTCAATACTCAATTTTATACTCATATGTATTATATATTCATTATATTTGACTGAGTATAACACAATATATTATTATTAATTACACTTACATTGTTTGCTTTTTTAGTAGTCAACATTTCTGATATGGTAGGTTGCCCAATATCCTTTAAATCAGTCTAAAAACAATTGCAAATCATTAAAACTAAAACAATTGATATATGAAACAAACTTACATCCAAGGCATTCTTAATTAGAAATTTCAAATCTTTAATCTTGCCATTTTCAGTGATCAACTCCAAACCAGCTGGAGCAATGTGCCTGTAAAACATCATTTTTAGCATCTGGGCATCATAATCCCTACACCCATATACTCACCATCCCTGTGCCAACAGCTTCTCATTTAAACCTGTAACATTATCGCCGCTCATGGTTGCAAATTAAACACTACGGTTTAACTATGTACAAAATTAAATAAAAACGCGCCTACGCTGCCCAGTATTGTTAATACATGGCAAATTTCTTTCCGGTAATCTACAAGCTTTTGGGTTTGACACTTAATCCAACATAACCTCACAAATTTTACATTCTATTAAATTTTTACAGATTTATTAGACGATCAATAAAATTAAACTAACTCCCGCACTGTTGTCTATTAAAAAAATATGATTCAAAAACAATTTTAGATTTTGATGAACTGTCCAACTAAAATTTTAAAACCCTTCTCTACGTCAGTGCGTTAAGCGTCAACCAATCAGAGACCAGGTTTGAATAAACTTTTTCATCTGATTGGCAGACGGATAGACATATAGAGGGTTTCAAATACTATTAGCGCCATCTATTAAACAATTTTCAAATTCTTAAATGTACATAAATCTCGTGTGGAGGCGCCACTATTTCAAAGTGTCATTTTAATTATCAAAAAGCAAATGTCGGAATTTCCTATTTTACGTCTGAATTTCGGGCTCCCAAACCACCTAATTTAGAACGATGGAGCCTGTTCCAACCGTTTCAGATGACGAACGCGAAGACGGCGAAATAGTGGATGATAGTTACGAAGACATTTCTGATTTTTCAATACCATCATGTGGTAAGTCTGATTATAGTCAAGACTTATTAAGCGCAATTTCTTTGAGCAGCATTAGCGATAGTGAGGGGGGCCATGGGTTCGGGCCCAAACACTACATACCAGCACGTAAACGGCAGCGGAAGAAGCATGAGCACAATGGCAGCAGTAAGCGTAGAAGAAAAAGGAAGGAAGTTTATGAGAGACGGAGTTCTAATGCTTTATCCTTGAGTAGTTCTTCAGATAGTGATGGACAGAAGGTGGATAAACGTATGTTAAGACAATTAAAAGAGGCTGTACGAATAAACACTACTGGGGAGATGCATCACAATTCTCTAAGAACTCGTCTCAGGGGTATGATTGACCCTGATACACCTGAGTCTGAGGAGGATGAGGATTTGGAAGCTCTCCGCACTCTAGCATTATTAAGTAGCAATAATGACAAACCTTCAGATGAAGCTTTTAAGACAATAGATGACACAAAATGTGATGATTTAGATAATTTGAACAATGCTGATAATTTAAATGATAAAGAATTAGCTGAATTAAGATCAGAAGCATTAAAATCAGCAGTAATAAAAAAGCATATGGAACGTAAAAAGCGGAAAGAATTGCTAATAACAGAACGAAATGAAATTAATAATAAAGAAAATGCAGATGACAATATAATAAATACAAGTGTTGATGAAATTAAAACAAATGGTGACTCTGTAAGCATTGAAGATGATGTTGATGTAATGCGTGCCATGCTACTTGCCTCAATGTCCACGAAAATTACCTCAGTTAAAACCAAAATCAATTTAGCCACTTCAACCCCATTCAAAGCCAATTCATTACAAAAACACAAACCTCCTCCTAAAACGAAATTAAAAATCCCTTCAGTGAAACCCTTAATAATCAACCTTCGATCTGATAGTGATGACTCTGACTTTGAAATTAACACCTCAGTAGAACCTCCACCTCGAAACAATCCAATTGATCATAGTGTAACAGAATTTTTACGTAAACAACGCGAGGAGTTCGAGTCAAAACAACAAGTTGTTGTTAAAGAGGATGACAAGTTGGATAAGTCTGTGGTTAAACTTCTTTCCGAGGCTAAACAGCGCGAGTACCAGCTGCTCACAAAACAGCTGCTGCTGGCCAACCAAAACCGACGGCTGCGGCGGCTCTCCCAGAAGATTTTAAAAAACGAGAAATCGCCGGGGCAGATTGAGGAGGCGAAGCCGCCCAAGAAACAACCTGTGCCGGGTAGTCTGAAGAAAACCCTCGAACAGTTACAGTTTGAAAAAGACGGAAGGTATATCCCATTCTTATATACTTATTATTTTTTATGTCAAATTATTATTGCTGTGCAATGTTGATGGTATGCTGAGCTCCTAATAGATTGCAGATGAAAGGTAAGTATAAGGAACTGCGGCCGCTCATTCAGAAGGTGAACCAGGCTAGTGATAGGAGGAAGTTGTTTGAGGGGAATGTTAGTAAAGCGATGCGCCAGTTGGGCGCGGCGCGGAAACAGCACGAGAACGCGATTCAAGTGTTTACGGATTTGGTGCAGCAGCTCGTGCAGGCCACGGAAAATATTGACAAGCGGTTAGTTTGGTGTTTTTATTTAAATTTTGTTGGGGGGCTTAATTTGGTTCTGTTACAAGTGCTATGAGTTACTGTTTTAGTTGTGAAACAGCTAGGGATCAGGATCAAATTAGACACAAGAGTTGGAAGCAATTCTTATTTAGACAGTTAGGCTAAATGTCATTCATATTCTTTAGCCCAACTGTTACCTTAAATAAACAATTGCTTCTGACTCTTGCATCTATTTTAGTGATGGCTCCTGTCTGTTTTGCAATGGTAGATATATTTTAGACATATTGGGATCCCATTCTATAAAAATATATTCTGCAACTAACATTTTGGGATGATATTAAAACAAAAGCATCTTCATATCATACAACTGTCTCCTCATCATTGCAATTAGATATGCTAAACATAAATATTATAATTTCAACTAGCTTCTGTAGATTACTCATAGCACTTGTGGTGTATTTAAGAATATGTGTATGTTAACAACCAGCACAAATGATACAAATTTAGTAATATTTTGAACAATAAACAAGTATATAAGGTTCAGGTTTCTAACAAAAATTCGAAGTGCATGTTTAGTTTGTGTTACAGCATATGTGTGATGGTTTAACATGCACATATTCTATTTTAGCTTGTTAAAATTGGCAAATACCAAACCCGGCACAATCATAAAATGCACAAACCCACCAACGGCGGCGCTGAATGAAATAAAACCTAAACCACCTCCAGCTGTAGTAGAAAACAAGCCTGCCGCAACAAAAACAGTTGTTGTTTGCAACGAAGTGGCTTCAATCACAAACGGTGACGATGAATCGATAGCAAACGAGAATGAAGGCACGATTAGTTATATTTCACCGTTAGACAATAGGTTGGTTTGTAACTGCGAATAGTTTGCCGCTCGGGTGCTTGACTTGCGATGCGTTTGTCTGTTTTCAGGGAGAGTACGATTTCGAAAAACCCACTAAAGGCGCTCTGTCCGTACGAGCTATTTGGGGTTTGCAAAGACCAAGACTGTAACTTCAATCACTGTCCGTAACGTATAAACAAACATTCTTACATATCTTAATTTTGTGGCCATAATGAACTCAGTGGGTTATTTTCCAGATGAATTTTTGTCCACTACCACTCGTAATTAATATTTTATTGAATAAACCAAAGTCCCATTTTTTCACATATTTTTTATATATATACCTCTGTGTAAATCTATTAGGATACTTAATTAGTTATGAAATGTATAATATGATGTATGTTTTATATGATGGAAGATGTTTAAATAAATATTTTTTACTATATCGGATGGCTTTATCTCGGTTTTGTTTGTAGGAAATGAATATTAGTTTTCAAATTTATTGCTGATAAAAACAGTATTAAATATTTTCACACAAGTCACAGTTATTCACGATCCTTGGGAGGCAGCACTCCTGGGAATGTTCCATCCTCAAGCTGTTGATCCCACTTCTCTATCCAGAAGTTTGGGCAAAGTGATTCATAGTATTTCTTGAACATCTGACAAGGTTCATGACTGAAACAAAATTTTTATTCATATTTCTGGTTTGAAATATGTCTAGCTAAAACTTTACAATGAGAATCATCTGTCATAAAACATTCAATAACATACAAAAGTATATTAAAATTATTGTTATTGTATTTGTAACAGGCTATCAACCTTCAGGTCTATCTGCTGTGTTATTGTATGTATTCTTAGATATTATATGTCATTCTTCTCACCCATCTCCTAATAAACGTATACATCTATGGAAATCGACGTATTTGGAGAAGCAGTGCCATGTTTGATTGCAGTAGGGAAATCGAGGGTCTTGTGGAGGGATTTTGGGAAACTGGGCTCGGGCTTCTTCTTCACTTGGAGGTTTCTCTTCACTTGGGGGCTTCTCTTCACTCTAATGAAATAAACTAGTAACATCTTGTTTTGCTTCTATGCTTAGGTAGATAATGAAAGGATTCGTACTTACATCACCCATATTTACAACTTAGATTTTGTCAAAATGACAGACATCAACAAAAACGCAAAACAACAGCGTTTTTTTTATTTTCTTGATTTTAATTACTGATTGACATTTATTTATACTTCATCATTATCACTCAGCCTGTTTGCGCCCACTGCTTAACATAGTTCTGGATAGTTGGCTGGAGGGTAGCATAGCTACAGACACTTTGGCCTCAAAATGGGCCCATTGTGAAACCTCCCTTTATGGCTACTCACTCGTCCCACCAGTCAATTTTACGTGCGAGTTTCAAAACTCTGGCAGGTGAGGGGCAACTCCTACTGGTCACTACTGAACATAAGCCTCCCGTATTTGATTCTATTTGTGCTACAGCCCCTTTATATCTTAAAACGACGTAACGTGTAGATACAACCAAATACAACAAACTCAGCTGTGAGACTTTTTTCGCCGGTAAAGGATGAAACATGGAGAAGTTTTTTCACCTGGTAATTATGTTAAATTCACATAAAAACTCAAACTGTGAAAGGTGATTTTGCGAAAATTCGTCCCTTTGTGGTTGAAATCACGCTCCCTAGCTCAGTAACAGATCACTAAGCCACCAAGCTGGGTCCAAATAAAATATAATACAAGATATTCTAATTAGTGTAGAAATAAAGAAGATGAAAATTCTTCTTGATGGGAAAATGCACACAAAAGTAATAAAATAAACTCCCATATATATTTAATTATTTATTAAAAAAATTACACAATATAAAGTTTCACTTTGAAATTACTTTCCAGAAACACAATTTAGTATCATCCCCCATGCAGAGCAGTGGCAATCGGTAATGCCAGGTGACATTAGTAGGCAGTGTTGTTTTCACAGACAATCTCGACTGGAAACTGCTTAAATGTGTGACTTTTAATGTGGAATCCAGTTTGTTTATTGTGGCCACTAATTCTCCCTGTGGACTGAATTTAATATGGCCTCCGTTTTGGGTATATATCAACAAGTGTTTAGGGCAACTGAAATTTAATTTAGTATAGCATTAGGGCTGAACAAACAAATAGAACACAATAAACAAGTGTATTAAATATATAAAGGGGTGTGATTATCAAAGGCACCTTACACAATCAATAATTCGGTCAATATTTTAGATTAATGACTGTATGATAACTAGTTTAAAATGTTCATTATTCTACAATAAGCAGTATTACTTGTCATGTAAGGTATAGTAATGATGGAATGAAGAGAATACTGATGTTTATCCAGATAATTGATTATTTAATAAATATAAAAGGAGGATTACTGACAGTACTAGGACTGACAGTATTATTAATCCTGTAAATGCCATTATGTCCAAACATATTTATTTAATTGTTAAAATTGCTCCACTAGGTTGTCAGTTGAATTGAATATGGCAATAAGTAATATGAAAAATAAATGATTCACAATTAGCTAGAGATTACATATTTTTGAAATTACCTTGGTTTGCTGACATCCCATAAAACCAATTCCCCCATATTCAATGAACCAACAAGCTGCGAATTGGAAGGAGCCCAATGGGCTGCTGAAAGACTTTTTCCTGGATCTAAAGATATGATTGGCCTCTGAGTATTGACATTATAGAAACGAATAATTCCGTTCTTCTCCGCAACCATGAGTTTAGAGTTGTCTTCTCGGTGCCAGCCAGCAGACATACCTATAAAAAAGACCTTTCTTTGGCATATTCACACAAAACTTTTACAAAAATTCTCCCATTAAACTATATAAATAAATATTCTATATACTACTACTAGGATTCACTGAGGCTCAAATTAAATTTATTGGTAGTCCAAAAAGTTCAATCTATGTATGTATCTAGCCTAGTGGCATGGTATACAGAACTTTCTGAATGTACAAAATAGTCCACTAGAGTGGTAGTAGCCAAATCCATAAATAGTTGTCATCAAACATAGCCAAAAAAAATACAAAATAGAACTTTTCATACATTTTTTATGGACTCTTTATAAAGAAACATGAAAATTTACATAGCTTTTGGCAAGTTTTAATAAACAGCAATCTTACCTGGTGATGTAAGTTTGAATGTAGCTAGACATTCATAGTCATAACTAATGCCCCAAACCTTAGCAGTGTTGTCATCACTAACCGATGCAATATACTGATTATCAGCATCATAGCAAATATCATTTACATAATTTTTGTGGCCACTTAGAACCTAAAAAATATTTAATGTTTATATTCATACATTTGATACACATATAGTTCTGGATAGTTGGCTGGAGCGTAGCATAGCTACAGACACTTAGGCCTCAATTAATAAACATATACTCATATTAAATCTTTATAGGGCTATTAGCCATGAGACTTTTCTTCAGATAATACCTGGTTTGCATAGGCAAAGTAATAAGTAAATTACAGTTGGTGAGTGATATTTGTATGCAACTTACATAGTCAAGTATATACTAATACTTGGTTCCACAATGTAATCAACTATTTATATAAGTAATCATATAAACTTACAATAGCTTCATTTTCATCACTAATATTTCCTCGGAATATACGTAGGAGGAAATCTTCATTCCCAGCTGTGCAGAATTGTACCATTATTGGAAGAACATTAATGCTGGTTTCAGGTGATAAGTACATTGCTGTGCAAACATCACTGTGGTAGAATTCACCAATTTTTTTTAGGTCTAGTTCATCCTAAAAATAAAAATATATGGCTATAATTAACAGTTGAAATTAAAGTGGCAAGAATCATACTATTTTGTATTGTTTAGACACTGGGAAACTTCTTTAACCATTAAATAAAACTATGTGAACAAAGCTGGGAATGCTATTGTTCTAGAATTAAAGAATTTTTTGCTAGAAATAAATTGGAGCTGTTCAGGGCTGGTCTTAGCTAGTTTAGAACAGCTCTCAAATGATTAACAAAAGCAGCTTTAGTGTCAGCATAAATCCACTTTACTCCTATCAAGACATCTGATTAGGTTAGTATGTTATTAGATCAGATTAGTATGGTATTAGGTTGGTATATTATTACATTCAGATTTTATATTTACAACACCTTCGATAGCTGATGCCTGCTAGAAACTGTAAAGTCCTGATCCAATTCGGGGACAAACCTTATCATGAATCTGAGTAATTTGGTATTACATTCAGATTTTATATTTACAACACCTTCGATAACAAAAGCAGATTAGTATGGTATTAGGTCAGATTAGGTTGGTATATTATTACATAAGATTAACAGCTCTCAAATGATTAACAAAAACAGCTTTAGTGTCAGCATAAACCCACTTTACTTGTATCAAGACATCCGATTAGGTTAGTATGTTATTAAGTAAGATTAGATTAGTATGTCATAAGGTCAGATTAGGTTAGTATATTATTAGGTAAGATTATATTAGTATACAATTTGTTCAGATGAAATTAGTATTTTAATTAGTTTCAGTTATTAGTCTTATTTGATTAGTAAGTGCTTAACTATTCTCTGTAATTAGATTACACGTCTGTTGAGAACTAAATAAATAAGTTACTCAACTTGTGCTAGAATAGTATTATTACTTACGTTATAGTTGATTTGTGCTACTAATATTTTGTTTCGGAATGCAAGTAGAATTATATCCTGGCTCCATTCGTACGGTGAAAAATGAACTGCCAATATATTACCATGCTCAGCCAAGTTCAGAAAACAAGACGGCTCGTTTTCTAATTTACTTCTAGATATATCTATGCTAGTGTTCATGTTTAATAGTTTGTTTTGATTTGTTTAATGAAGTAACCTCAAATAAATCAGGAGGTAAATCCTACAACTATATGCAACCAAAATTGCGCTCTTAAATATACTACCTTTAAAAAGTTTTTATTGAACGTTTGTAACTTACTAAGGGCCGGTTCTACAATTGATAGAATAGAATAAGACTATTCGTGGAATAAGTTTGAGATATTTTCTCAAAAATCTCAAACTTAGTCCACGAATAGCCTTATTCTGCGGTTAAATATCAATTGTAGAAACGGTCCTAAGAGATTTAGGGCGGGTTCTACAATCAAAAACATTTAACTGGAGAATAAAGTTATTCGTGGAATAAATTTGACATATTTTCATTAATATCTCAAACTTATTCCAGGAATAGCCTTATTCTCCGGTTAAATGTCAATTGTAGAACCGGCCCTAAGACTTTCGCTGAAATCATACAATTCTTTGTGGGTTTTCAAGCTATATAATTCAATCAAAGATATAATTATACTACTAGGGCAGTAACTAGGTTTTTTGAGGCGTTAGGCAAGATCTCATCGTTGCCATTAATATACAAAAAGATATGTTTAAAAAAAACAAAAGCAAAAAATGTTGGTTATTTGGTTGCCTGTTTAATAGTTCTAAATAAACCTATAACATCAATAAAATCAGTGGTGCATTTTGGAAATTTAATTGTTTTTGAAACATGATTTAAAGTTTAAAAAATGGCGGAGGCCTAAATTCAGGTCACGTGACCTAATGTCAGTTCGCTGCAAATCACCAAGGCGGAAGGCCGCAAGTGCTCTTTGAAAGCAGATTTAGTAGCTAATATTAATTAATTATTTTAGTTTGTGTGTTTAATAATCTGTCCAAATGGACAGATATGGTGAGCACAATTTTCATTGTATACGATTAACATTTGTGTTGGTGCACCTGTTTGTGTCTCAAAGTTGGTACGCCTGTTTGCGTCTTAAAGTTGGTACGGTTACGGTTCGAATTTGTTTTTTATAAGACAACAGTGGTTGCTGCTGAAATAAGAGTCCTTTTCAACAAATTAAAATTAGTGCCTGTTGCGGATATATATGGAGTGAGTAGACTACCTTTTTGAGTATTAACGGCACGGTTTCATATTTGTATGTGTGCAACAGTGATTTACTGCTGCAATTTTTGTGTTTTGCAAATTATTTTTTGATATCTAGGCGTTGTATTTTTTTTTCAAGGTTATACTGTTAACTGGTTAGCTTGATTTTATGTTTACAACACCTTCGATAGCTGATGCCTGCTATAAACTGTAAAGTCCTTACCCAATTCTGAGATAAACCTTGTCATGTATCTGACTAATTTGGTATTTCATTGAGATTTTATGTATACAACACCTTCGATAGCTGATGCCTGGTATAAACTGTAAAGTCCTGACCTGAGTCTGGGACAAACCTTGTCATGAGTCTGAGTAATTTGGTATTACATTCAGATTTTATATTTACCACACCTTCGATAGTTGATGCCTGAAAAAACTGTAAAGTGCTGACCCGATTCTGGGACAAACCTTATCATGAATCTGAGTAATTTGGTATTACATTCAGATTTTATTATTATAACACTTTCGATAGCTGATGCCTGCTATAAACTGTAAAGTTCTGACCTGATTCTGGGACAAACTTTGTCATGAATATGAGTAATTTGGTATTACATTCAGATTTTTATATTAATTAATTATGTTAGTTTGTGTGTTTAATAATCTGTCCAAATGGACAGATATGGTGAGAACAATTTTCATTATATCCTATTAACATTTGTGCTGGTACATCTGTTTGTGTTTCAAAGTTGGTACACCTGTTTGCGTCTTAAAGTTGGTACGGTTACGGTTCGAATTTGTTTTTTGTAAGACAAAAGTGGTTGCTGCTGAAATAAGAGTCATTTTCAACAAATTAAAATTAGTGCTTGTTGCGGATATATATGGAGTGAGTAGACTACCTTTTTGATTATTAACGGCACGGTTTCATATTTGTATGTGTGCAACAGTGATTTACTGCTGCAATTTTTGTGTTTTGCAAATTATTTCTTGATATCTAGGCGTTGTATTTTTTCAAGGTTATACTGTTAACTGGTTAGCTTGATTTTATGTTTACAACACCTTCGATAGCTGATGCCTGCTATAAACTGTAAAGTCCTAACCGAATTCTGGCACAAACCTTGTCATGAATCTGAGTAATTTGGTATTACATTCAGATTCTATGTTTACAACACCTTCGATAGCTGATGCCTGCTATAAACTGTAAAGTCCTCACCCAATTCTGAGATAAACCTTGTCATGTATCTGAGTAATTTGGTATTTCATTCAGATTTTATGTATACAACACCTTCGATAGCTGATGCCTGCTATAAACTGTAAAGTCCTGACCTGAGTCTGGGACAAACCTTGTCATGAATCTGAGTAATTTGGTATTACATTCAGATTCTATGTTTACAACACCTTCGATAGCTGATGCCTGCTATAAACTGTAAAGTCCTTACCCAATTCTGGGATAAACCTTGTCATGTATCTGAGTAATTTGGTATTTCATTCAGATTTTATGTTTACAACACCTTCGATAGCTGATGCCTGCTATAAATTATAAAGTCCTGACCTGATTCTGGCACAAACCTTGTCATGTATCTGAGTAATTTGGTATTACATTCAGATTTTATTATTACAACACCTTCGATAGCTGATGCCTGCTATAAACTGTTAAGTTCTAACCAGATTCTGGGACAAACTTTGTCATGAATATGAGTAATTTGGTATTACATTCAGATTTTATGTTTACAACACCTTCGATAGCTGATGCCTGCTATAAATTATAAAGTCCTGACCTGATTCTGGCACAAACCTTGTCATGTATCTGAGTAATTTGGTATTACATTCAGATTTTATTATTACAACACCTTCGATAGCTGATGCCTGCTATAAACTGTTAAGTTCTAACCAGATTCTGGGACAAACTTTGTCATGAATATGAGTAATTTGGTATTACATTCAGATTTTATGTTTACAACACCTTTGATAGTTGATGCCTGCTATAAACTGTAAAGTCCAGACACGTTTCTGGGACAAACCTAGTCAGGACTATACAGTTTATAGCAGGCATCAGCTATTGAAGATGTTGTAAACATACAATCCGAATGTAATACCAAATTACTCAGATTTATGACAAGGTTTGCCCCAGAATTGGGTAAAGACTTTACAGTTTATAGCAGGCATCAGCTCTCAAAAGTGCTGTAAACATAAAATCTGAAAGTAATACCAAATTACTCAGATACATGACAAGGTTTGTCCCAGACTCGGTTCAGGACTTTACAGTTTATAGCAGGCATCAACTACTGAAGATGTTGTAAACATAAAATCTGAATGTAATTCCAAATTACTCAGATTCATGACAAGGGTTGTCCCAGAATCAGGTAAGGACTTTACAGTTTATAGTAGGCATCAGCTGTCGAAGGTGTTGTAAACATAAAATCTGAATGTAATACCAAATTACTTAGATTCATGACAAGGTTTGTCTTAGAATCGGGTCAAGACTTTACAGTTTATACCAGGCATCAGCTATCAAAGATGTTGTAAACATAAAATCTAAATGTACTACCAAATTACTCAAATTCATGACAAGGTTTGTCCCAGAATCAGTTCAGGACTTTACAGTTTATAGCAGGCATCAGCTATCGAAGATGTTGTAAACATAAAATCTGAATGTAATACCAAATTACTCAGATTCATGACAAGGTTTGTCCCAGAATCAGGTCAGGACTTTACAGTTTATAGCAGACATCAGCTATCAAAGGTGTTGTAAACATAAAATCTAAATGTAATACCAAATTACTCAAATTCATGACAAGGTTTGTCCCAGAATCGGGTCAGGACTTTACAGTTTATAGCAGGCATCAACTATCTAAGGTGTTGTAAATATAAAATCTGAATGTAATACCAAACTACTCAGATTCATGACAAGGTTTGTTCCAGAATCAGGTCAGGACTTTACAGTTTATAGCAGGCATCAACTATCTAAGGTGTTGTAAATATAAAATCTGAATGTAATACCAAACTACTCATATTCATGATAAGGTTTGTTCTAGAATCAGGTCAAGACTTTACAGTTTATAGCAGGCATCAACTATCTAAGGTGTTGTAAACATAAAACGAATGTAATACCAAATTACTCAGATTCATGACAAGGTTTTTCCCAGAATTGGGTTAAGACTTTACAGTTTACCTATGACTCGCATGTCACATGTAAACACTGCTCTCTCAACTCGACTCCTTGTCATACCTGACCATGATAGTGTATAATATATCCTTAAAAAAACATTCATACAATGTTGAATCTTGCAAAGAATAAGCAGGGAAATACTTACCTTGAATCAATTTCATCAATGTTATTATCAAAAAAATAATATTGGAAAAGAAGGTAACATTTTTCACATAAATTTATTTAGACACATCAATTTTTAATAATAAACACATGTAATACATGAGTAGTATGATGGTAATTATATAGATAAATGAGACAAAGGCACAGTTTGGAAAACGAGATTTATAATAAAATAAAAACAATAGAGGATTCAATATAACACTATAACATATGGAATGTAAAAACAAATAACAATAAAAATAAATCCATACGAGTATTGAGATACAATATTAATAAATTAAGTAACACACAATATAATTGATATACAGGGTAGACTAGTCAGCCCACAAATTATTTAAAACACTGTTTACAAGTGGAAACGTACAGTATTATCAATCAATATAAATATATATATATATATATATATATATATATATATATATAATATTATTTTTTATATTTTGATATTTATAATGTTTGAGGGAATTTCTGAATATTTTCAATAGTTGCATCAAGTTATGAATCAAGTATATTAGTCATTTTTTAAACCCAAATAACTAAATGCCATATACATGTTTAATAGTACTAGAATGACCATGTCTATGAACTAATTAAAACTGTGACACACATTTATTAATTAATTAAAAACTGTATGTGAATTTTTAAACAGTACGTCTACACCTGTGAGCAGTTAAATAAATGTGATATGGAAGGGTTGAAAAATAAAATGACTAAAAAGTATATGTCACACAGTAACATAAATATTATTAAATAGGCCGTTGGTAGATAGGAAATACTAACTGTTGGTACCGACTATCAAATATTGCTAACAACTATACTATATAACAACCATTGAGTAACAACAACACTAAGTAGCAACATTTAGCTACAACAAATAATACAATTGGTATTATAAATGCACCAGAATTTACCTCAAGAAATAAATTTGGGAGCAAAAACTCAAATATTTGGCAACATCGACCTCTAAATTTGTAACTCTATTTGAAAACCAAGAACATTAATAAATGCTATTTACAAGACTGTACAGCCAAAAGAAACTTTATAAACAATATTTACAACAACTTAACAATAGTCATAACAATTCTAGTAATAGCATACTACAGCTACTAAAACTCAAAAATTCATAGTTGCTTTACAATGAAATATTTGATAACACCCTGTTTTATTTGTAGCTTCGAAATCATATGCCTGCCAGGTGGTGTAGTAAAATATCTTAATTAAATTATTTGTACATACTGTCAGAGTTTTTCTTTTCAAGACTTATAATTACTTATGTATTAGTATATCCCAATAAACATCAATTATTGCATTTTACACTACAGTACTGCGACCGTATTCAATATCCTACACGGCTAAATTGAAAACATATAATCAAGATTTTTATTAGCCTAATCAGGTTATTAGTGTTTGGTTAAATATGAACATTCAGTGGGAAAAGAAGGGTGAAAAGATGTTTCTAGTTTTCTTTCAGCAGATTATTTTGATATGAATATGTATAATATTTTTACTTATAATTAAATTTTATTGGTATACCTAAATTTACTCATTTGATATACCAAGAAATATTAATTACTTCATAAACTACGTCACGTACTTTGTACCTTTTTGACAAATTGTAATGAGGAATAATTGTGTGTATATATGTTACAATCGTTTAAACTTTTCAATCAACAGTAATGGTCAGTTATGTTGAAATAAATTTATAAACAAATCTGTAATAGTAAGCAGGGATTCTTATACTCAAAGAATAAGAACACTTTTGGCGACTGTCATTATTATTCCTCATTGCAACTTAGAAGGAAGGTCCTAAGTTGCAATGAGGAATAACACACAATTATTCTTCATTATAATTTTTAATGAGGGTACAAAGTCGCCAAAAGTGTTCTTATTTTGTGAGTATAAACATCCATCCATTAATGATTTTTTTTAAATAATTTTATTTCAACATGACTGACCATTACCGTTCATTGAGAAGTTTAAACTCTTTTCATTATTCATTAAGTCATATTGAATAATCTGCTAAAATTTTGAGTATAACTTGTAGAACTCTTCACATACATCACTATTTACATTCAAAAAAAGGCATGAGTGAATAATTGAGTGAAACAAAATTAGAGTTAATGTTAGTGACTAGAATAGTACACATACAATATTATCCTCCAATATAAATATATTTCCGAATAAATAAGTTTTGAGAGCAGAGAGGGCTGTAGTCAATTGTATGTACAAGATAGTTGCTACAGTATATTCATTATACCCGAAAACAACGTATATTTATTGCAAATGGTAGTAGCCTGGCAGGCTTTGGTAGTATTTATGAGTGTGTATTGGGGCTGCATCCGATAGACAGAAGTATTTACGAAGCACGAAGAAATAACCTTTGGACTAAACCTCTATTTCTTTATATCACAATGATACGACATCGATAAGTAGCTAAATAACAACATGACACCCAGCAGAAACCATTCATTGATTGTCGCATGTTAACAGATTCGTTTGTTTTCGTGAGTATACGTACAAACGGTATTGCATTTCTCAGACAGGATTTTCGCCCGGAACGAAACAACGGGGGAGCGAGAATGAGTGTGGTGGAATCATTGTCGGTCGAAATTAGGACTTCTGTAATGATTTTTTGTTTGTTTGTTTGGTAAAGTATCCTTGAGTTTTGAACTTTTTTTTTTGTGTGTTGTGTAGATTTTTAGGTACCTCTTTTCAAAGCTTGCCTCTCAGCCGCTAACGGGCTGCTAGTTGAGAACTAATTTAAGTGGTCGAGTCGCTTTCCACTCGGGCTAGTCGCGTTTCGAATTCTTTACCGAGTCCGGTTTTCGCCTGAAATAAATACATGTTTAAGGTTCCATTGAGAAATGTACAAAATTGAAGTTCTAAGGGCTAATAGTGAGATATCATTTAATTTGCTGAAAGTCTATAAAACAAACGTTCATTGGTATGCTCACAAGCTCAGAGGTCTATTTGCTGTAAAGCAAGGAGCTCAGAGGGCTATTTGCTGTAAAAAAAAGAGCTCAGAGGGCTATTTGCTGTAAAGCAAGGAGCCCAGAGGGCTATATGCTGTAAAGCAAGGAGCTCAGAGGTCTACTTGCTGTAAAGCAAGAAGCTCATAGGGCTATTTTCTGTAAAGTAAAGAGCTCAGAGGGCTATTTGCTGTAAAGCAAGGAGCTAGAGGGCTATATGATGTAAAGCAAGGAGCTCAGCGGGCTATTTGCTGTAAAGCAAAGAGCTCAGATGGCTATTTGCTGTAAAACAAGGACCTCAGCGGGCTATTTGCTGTAAAGCAAAGAGCTCAGGGGGCTATTTGCTTGTAAAGCAAGGAACTCAGAGGGCTATATGTTGTAAAGCAAGGAGCTCAGAGTTCTATTTACTGTAAAGTAAGGAGCTCAGAGGGCTATTTGCTGTAAAGCAAGGAGCTCAGAGGGCTATATGCTGTAAAGTAAAGAGCTCAGAGGTCTACTTGCTGTAAAGCAAGAAGCTCATAGGGCTATTTGCTGTAAAGTAAAGAGCTCAGAGAGCTATTTGCTGTAAAGCAAGGAGTTCAGAGGGTTATATGATGTAAAGCAAGGAGCTCAGCGGGCTATTTGCTGTAAAGCAAAGAGCTCAGAGGGCTATTTGCTGTAAAGCAAAGAGCTCAGATGGCTATTTGCTGTAAAGCAAGGAGCTCAGCGGGCTATTTGCTGTAAAGCAAAGAGCTCAGAGGCCTATTTGCTGTAAAGCAAAGAGCTCAGATGGCTATTTGCTGTAAAGCAAGGAGCTCAGCGGGCTATTTGCTGTAAAGCAAAGAGCTCAGGGGGCTATTTGCTTGTAAAGCAAGGAGCTCAGAGGGCTATATGTTGTAAAGCAAGGAGCTCAGCGCTCTATTTACTGTAAAGCAAGGAGCTCATAGGGCTATTTGCTGTAAAGCAAGGAGCTCAGAGGTCTATTTTCTGTAAAGCAAGGAACTCGGAGGTCTATTTGCTGTAAAGCAAGGAGCTCAGCGGGCTATTTGCTGTAAAGCAAGGAGCTCATCGGGCTATTTGCTGTAAAGCAAAGAGCTCAGAGGGCTATTTGCTGTAAAGCAAGGAGCTCAGCGGGCTATTTGCTGTAAAGCAAAGAGCTCAGGGGGCTATTTGCTTGTAAAGCAAGGAGCTCAGAGGGCTATATGTTGTAAAGCAAGGAGCTCAGCGCTCTATTTACTGTAAAGCAAGGAGCTCAGAGGGCTATTTGCTGTAAAGCAAGGAGCTCAGAGGTCTATTTTCTGTAAAGCAAGGAGCTCGGAGGTCTATTTGCTGTAAAGCAAGGAGCTCAGCGGGCTATTTGCTGTAAAGCAAGGAGCTCAGCGGGCTATTTGCTGTAAAGCAAAGAGCTCAGAGGGCTATTTGCTGTAAAGCAAAGAGCTCAGATGGCTATTTGCTGTAAAGCAAGGAGCTCAGCGGGCTATTTGCTGTAAAGCAAAGAGCTCAGGGGGCTATTTGCTTGTAAAGCAAGGAACTCAGAGGGCTATATGTTGTAAAGCAAGGAGCTCAGAGTTCTATTTACTGTAAAGTAAGGAGCTCAGAGGGCTATTTGCTGTAAAGCAAGGAGCTCAGAGGGCTATATGCTGTAAAGTAAAGAGCTCAGAGGTCTACTTGCTGTAAAGCAAGAAGCTCATAGGGCTATTTGCTGTAAAGTAAAGAGCTCAGAGAGCTATTTGCTGTAAAGCAAGGAGCTCAGAGGGTTATATGATGTAAAGCAAGGAGCTCAGCGGGCTATTTGCTGTAAAGCAAAGAGCTCAGAGGGCTATTTGCTGTAAAGCAAAGAGCTCAGATGGCTATTTGCTGTAAAGCAAGGAGCTCAGCGGGCTATTTGCTGTAAAGCAAAGAGCTCAGGGGGCTATTTGCTTGTAAAGCAAGGAGCTCAGAGGGCTATATGTTGTAAAGCAAGGAGCTCAGCGCTCTATTTACTGTAAAGCAAGGAGCTCATAGGGCTATTTGCTGTAAAGCAAGGAGCTCAGAGGTCTATTTTCTGTAAAGCAAGGAACTCGGAGGTCTATTTGCTGTAAAGCAAGGAGCTCAGCGGGCTATTTGCTGTAAAGCAAGGAGCTCATCGGGCTATTTGCTGTAAAGCAAAGAGCTCAGAGGGCTATTTGCTGTAAAGCAAGGAGCTCAGCGGGCTATTTGCTGTAAAGCAAAGAGCTCAGGGGGCTATTTGCTTGTAAAGCAAGGAGCTCAGAGGGCTATATGTTGTAAAGCAAGGAGCTCAGCGCTCTATTTACTGTAAAGCAAGGAGCTCAGAGGGCTATTTGCTGTAAAGCAAGGAGCTCAGAGGTCTATTTTCTGTAAAGCAAGGAGCTCGGAGGTCTATTTGCTGTAAAGCAAAGAGCTCAGAGGGCTATTTGCTGTAAAGCAAAGAGCTCAGATGGCTATTTGCTTGTAAAGCAATGAGCTCAGACGGCTATATGTTGTAAAGCAAGGAGCTCAGAGGTCTATTTGCTGTAAAGCAAGGAGCTCATAGGGCTATTTGCTGTAAAGCAAGGAGCTCATAGGGCTATTTGCTGTAAAGCAAAGAGCTTAGATGGCTATTTGCTGTAAAGCAAGGAGCTCAGCGGGCTATTTGCTGTAAAGCAAAGAGCTCAGGGGGCTATTTGCTTGTAAAGCAAGGAGCTCAGAGGGCTATATGTTGTAAAGCAAGGAGCTCAGCGCTCTATTTACTGTAAAGCAAGGAGCTCAGAGGGCTATTTGCTGTAAAGCAAGGAGCTCAGAGGTCTATTTTCTGTAAAGCAAGGAGCTCGGAGGTCCATTTGCTGTAAAGCAAAGAGCTCAGGGGGCTATTTGCTTGTAAAGCAATGAGCTCAGAGGGCTATATGTTGTAAAGCAAGGAGCTCAGAGGTCTATTTGCTGTAAAGCAAGGAGCTCAGAGGGCTATTTGCTGTAAAGCAAAGAGCTCAGAGAGCTATTTGCTGTAAAGCAAAGAGCTCAGATGGCTATTTGCTGTAAAGCAAGGAGCTCAGATGTCTATTTGCTGTAAAGCAAGGAACTTAGCGGGCTATGTGCTGTAAAGCAAAGAGCTCAGAGGGCTATTTGCTTGTAAAGCAAGGAGCTCAGAGGGCTATATGCTGTAAAGCATGGAGCTCAGAGGTCTATTTGCTGTAAAGCAAGGAGCTCAGAGATGTGAAAACCTCTGAAAAATTCTTGGTGGTGTTTTACACAGAATTCAGTCTGTAATGCTAAGTATAAGGTGGACTAAGCCACTTAGCTGGGTTTGAAAATCTATCAATCTGGAAGTACTATTGGTATTGATATTCATCAGTTTTTCATCCATATAAATCCGTTTTTCATTTTCATTCCTAAATTTTAATAAATTGTACCATATCTAAATCATTTTGGTTTTGGGGTTCTTACCTTTATTCTGTGTTCCGACAATGCCAACTTGGCGGACTCGTGCTGTCGCGCTAGTTGATCCCGTTTGTGGTCGAAGAGTTTCGCTAGCCGTTCCCGCTCTATCACGCCCCTATCCACGACTGCACTGTTCACCTCTCGTTTCACCCTGACTAGTTCATCCCTGTCCCTGTGGATTTTCGACAGAGCTTTCACCTCCTCGCGCCGGTCGGCCTGCAGTCGCCTCATCATCTCAGCAGTTTCCCGCTCAAATTGAGTCTACACAAAAAATATTAAAAAAATTTACTTTTGATTGTTAAGGCAACTACTTTGTGTTAATTAATTTTAAATAATAAATAGAACTATGTTTACATTTTATCACAATTTAATTACACTTTGCAACTAGTTTCGGCTAAAGGTCGTTTTAGACAAGACAATTTGTTGACTCAAAAGTTGAGTCATGTGGGTTTAATTTGTGTCTATGTAAGAGTTTATTCCTTTCTTTAATTTGTTTGATGATATTTTCATTTATCCATGTGTTTTTCTATCTTCTTTTTATTGTTAGCAAAAAAAGACCTTTATTGGCATTTCCCTCACTGCCCCTCCACATCACAAACCTCAACACAAATATACAAAAATAAAAATAAAAATACAATATAAATAAAAGTACTACTCCGCTAAAAATTACTAATTACCCCCATCTAGCGCCGCTCCCTTTGCCCTTGCCAGTTTCCTCTCCCACGTCAGCCTCCTGCAGATTTTCACGCCTTCACCATCCTCGCATAACCATTCATTCAGCTTTCTGCAGTCTCCCACCCACTCTGCTTTCACACCCTCACATTATTCGCTAAGGTGCCACCACGTGTCGCTTCCCTTACTACACAGCGCACACGCGGTGTACCCTAAACCCAGCCACACTTTCCTCCCTCTCTCGTTTGACCCACACCTCGCTCTTGCCATGCATACCTTGTCCTCCCTGCTCCACTTACCCCTGGCTAAGTAACTCGGGAGTCTCCCACTCACTTGCCACTCTACGTATCCAGGGTTGTAAGAGCTCTCATTCATTCTAGTCTGCCGTTCTTGCTACTCAATATCTCTCAATCTCTCTCTTACCTCAGTTCCTAGGCTTCCCATTTCTCTCAGCTTCTCCTCTACCCACACCTCAGAGATACCCACTCTTTCATACATCCTTCCTCTATCCTTTCTCCAACCACTCTCCGTCCTACTCTTACACCTCATCCATACCTCCCGCACCAGTCTTTCCTCGCCCAATTCCTGCAATCTTTCTTCAAACTTCACAACCCTTACACACGACTCCCACCACATACTATTGTTAGCAATTGTGTGTTAGTTTTTATGATGTCTGATATATTTTCCGTTAACTTTGCGAATGTGTCTGTATTTTGTTGGTTTGCATTTTGTTTTATGTCTTTTAAGAAAATCTCTCAGTGCTGTTGTATATTTTCCATAAAGGCACCTTACACGATCAATATTACTGTCAATATTTTAGAATAATGACAGTTTTACTGTATGATAATATGTTTAAAATGTTCATTATTCTAAAATATTGCCAGTATTACTCATTGTGTAATGTTTATTGATGATGTAATATAGAGAATACTGATCTTTATCTGAATAATTGATTACTTGATAAATATAAAAGGAGGATTGAAGCAAATATTGACAGTACTAGGATTGACAGTATTATTGACCGTGTAAGGTGCCTTATAGATGTTCTACGTCTAATTCATTGTGCTTTCTTATATTTCTTATTTTCTCGTAAATATTTCACCACATATGTATGTGTTTTGACCTCTGTAAATACACACATGTATATAAACAGCAATAAATAATAATAATTATTATTATTCTCTCTATTGTATTTTGTAACGCCTTGAATTGTTACCCTGTTACTTTAATCTATATGTTCCTGCGACTGAATAAAAATGAATCTGCCTTTAAAAATCAAATGTGCGTGATTTTATGTGTTAAGTGGATTATAAAATTAATAATCACCCAAAAAAATATCTCTAGTTACATATATAATTACATTTATAGTTTGCTAGTAGTCCTGCGTAAATGAGGAGAAAAAAATATGTGAAAACCGCCCACTCCGAAGGTTTTTGATTAATAATTAAATGTAGCCGGCTATTTCATTCCTAAACGCATTTGTTGCAAATATGCGTACTCCCCTTGGATGCTAGCAAAATGGGACAGGTCCGGTTTAATATTAGTCAACAAAAACTGGCTATAAATATTTCCGCGACCAGCGCGCAATGGGATAGAAAGAGACCGGTTATTGTTCTTAGCGATACGCGTCGTCGCGATGCGTCAGTGCTTATAGTGCTCTGTGGTTAGTGCTCTGTGTGTGTCAGTCTGAGCCGATCATCCGAAGATGCCAGTTGTGTTAAAGTGAATAATTGTGTTCGTCTTACATACAGTGGTTTTAATTGTGAATAGTGTTACTTGTGCAGTGAGTTATGGTGTAAATGGGTGCTGCGTGTAATGGGGTAAGTCGATTTATTTTTGAGTTAATATGGTGGAGGCCGCTGCATTTTTTTTTGGTCGTACTTTGATTACGATGTCACAATCTGTTCGCATTCCTATTATACCATATAACAAATGTATGTGATATAATAATTGTGTGAAATTAATTCTAATATCTGGGGCTGTTTTAATATTACATTACTTATATTTTTGTGTCTAAATCCAATATATAATCCAACACTAAAAAGGTGTTGGATTATATATTGGATTTAGACACACACATATAAGTAATGTAATGTAATATTAATATTTTTCGCTAATCTGTGTGATTCACAATTCATATGTATCTTGTAACAACCGCGCTCCGGGTTTTTTCCACACAAAAAATAGCGCGGCGTGAGCTGGCGTGTGCGTTGCGTCATCTGAGCTCGCGCTAAATGATAGTCAACTTATATAATTAGTGCCGCACAGTGGAATATTTTAGGATAAAAGTTAACCAAAGTTATTTGTATTTTTGTGTCTAAATCCAATATATAATCCAACACTAAAAAGGTGTTGAATTATATATTGGATTTAGACACGCAAATATAAGTAATGTTAATATTTTTCGCTAATCTGTGTGATTCACAATTCATATGTATCTTGTAACAACCGCGCCCCGGTTTTTTCCATACAAAAAATAGCGCGGCGTGAGCTGGCGCGCGCGTTGCTTCATCTGATCTCGCGCTAAATAATAGTCAACTTGTATAATTATTCCGTGCCGCACAGTGGAATATTTTAGGATAAAAGTTAACCAAAATTATTTGTATTTTTGTGTCTAAATCCAATATATAATCCAGCACTAAAAAGGTGTTCGATTATAATTGGATTTAGACACACAAATATACGTAATGTAATGTTAATATTTTTCGCTAATCTGTGTGATTCACAATGTATCTTATAACAACCGCGCTCCGGTTTTTTTTCCATACAAAAAATAGCGCGGCGTGAGCTGGCGCGCGCGTTGCGTCATCTAAATCTTAGTCAACTTATATAATTATTCCTCGCCGCACAGTGGAGTATTTCGGGATAAAAGATAATCAAAATTATTTTAATAATATTAGTGGCATAAAATAAACTTTTAAACAATAAATGATGATTAATAAAAGGTTCATTTAATATTTATTCTAATTTAAATACATATTCGTAGTAGCAAAATTAAGAATTTAATGAATCAGAAATCTATTTCTGATTTGCTTTCTTCTTCTTCGCTTAATTATTTTGGACAGAAACAATAATTATAATAATATTAATAACTACGCCTATAATATTATTTGTAATTTTGGAAGGAAAAAATCGAAAAAAAAATCGTAGGTGGCCGGTCGCTTATTCGTCGATTGCGTTACTGAGATATTTAGTCAAAATTCGTTTTCCAACAATTAATTTGTCAGCTATCGAATATTCAGTACTTGTCTTAATTATTTGATTAAGATCTCATCTGGTAAACGCTAAAAAACAAATATAGAGATGGCACATATTTCTATCTTGTGTTGTTACAGCTCTAATTGTATTTCTTAGGCTTTGATATGAAGTGACCTTACGTTCTAACAACCAATTCTCAGCTGATTTTATTCTTGTTCTTTGAGTTATCCTGTTTCTGGCGTAGTTCATCAACTTATATCCATGCAGTTCCGATGCTTGTTTCGTCCTGCTGTGCTGTGCTGGTGATTTGTTGCCTTTTAATGGAATTAGAATTATTCCATTAAAAGCCAAGAAATCACCATCAAAAAAATAAATCTCCAAATCATTTTAGACCACATACAGCATTTTAATTATTATCATTAACATTAATTCCCGCGATTGAAACAAATGCAGTTGCGTTTAAAAATCATATTAAGTTGTATGTGCGTGAAATGTTGTGTCTTAATTGCATTAAAAAAATCAACAATCACCAAAAAAAATATCGCTAATTATATTTTTAATTACATATATAATTTGCTAGTAGTCAAGCGTAATGAGAAAAAAATATATATGTGAAAACCACCCACTCCCCAGGTTTTTAATTATTAATAAAACGTAGTCTGCAATTTCATTCCTAAAAGTATTTGTTTGCAAAACTCGCGGACTCCCCTTGGATGATAGTAAAATGGGACCGGTCCACGCTGAATACTAGTCTAGTCAACAAAAAACGTCTATAAATATTTCCGTGGTCAATTCACAACGCGATAGAGTGAGACGGGTGATTGTTGCTTAGCCGTCCGCGCTGTCGCGAGAGGACCAGTCTTCGATTATCATCCGACGTTGCCAGTCGACTTAACTAAAAAAAAATGTGTTCTCCGTACATTCAGTGGTTTTAATTGCGAACACTTAAGTAGTGCAGTGAGTGTGTCTTCTAGTGTGAGTTCTAGTGCAAATGGATGCTGTGTGTAGTGGGGTAAGTCGATTTTTGAGATATTAAGGTGACGGCTCCCGCATTTTTTTTTATGCCATATGACGTATTTTGATTGCGATCGTATGCCAATTTAATTCATATGTTCACATTACTATTATACACTATTTAACGCTTTCATAAGCTTGTGTGAAATTAATTTTAATCTCTGTGGCTGTTTTAATTTCACGTAACATCTCTAGTTTTTTCTGTGTAAATCCAATATAGTAATATAATCAAATGCCTTTTTATTCGAAAACCTGTGTGATTTGCCTGCAAATAAATATATATACCGAGCGCGGTTGTTACGAGATACAACCGCGCTCGGTTTTTTCCATGAAAAAAAACGCGAGGTATGAGCTGGCGCGCTGTGAGCTGTCGCACGCGCTGCGTCATCATGAGCTGGCGCATTTAATCTCGTGTAATCAACTTGTTATACAGTCATAATTCCGCACCGGTTAAATTTAAGAGATGTAATGAGAAACGTTTTGTGTTATTAAAAAAATTGTTCGCTGCCTTGCGAAATGGAAATCTCCGCGCGTAAATGTTGTAAACAAGTCTGAGCTCGTCGCGGAAAGATCTTTTTTTGTGGCTACGAAAATAAACTTATCATTGTTATACGAAAATAAACTTATCATTGTTATACGAACATAAACATTTTATATGCGTATCTTGGATTTTATAGTAAAATTAAATTCGTGTCTTTCATGATTTCACCGTAGTATAGAAATTAAATAACTATATTATATACAATAAATTGATAAATTAACAATATGACAATTAGAATACTTTTGGTGTGAATTAATTAACTTTGAAATATATTTAATACAGTAACACAAAAAAAAAATTAAGTGTAACTGTATTATACGGGAGCACATTGTATAAATTTCTTTGATTTACAAGGAACGTATAGTAAACACAGCAGAATTTAAAAATACATCCCTTTTATCGAAGGGTTTGTACAAGTGATATTCATTTTGTTGCCAATATACGAACTAGTACTGCTTTTTTTTTGCTATGTTACATATATTCTAATGTTTGATATAAAATATCACATTAATAATTATCTTTCTTAAAATTACCACGCAGTGATATTCATACCGCCGCATTTTGTTGCAAATATACTAGTACTGCTATTTTTTTGTTGTTGCTATGTTACATATATTCTGATGTTTGATATAAAATATCATACTATTAATTATCTTTATTAAAATTATCACCCATCATCCATCCTGTTCGACGAATTAGGACCTTGGCGAGGTGAACAGGCTTAATCACATGTGCATTGAGAATTTCGTCTTTTTAATTTATCAAATATGATTTTGGATATTAAAAAGTTATTTTTAAATTACTTTCAATTCATTATAGAAAATTATAGTCAGATTTAATGATATTTAGTCGTGTGTATCGTAACAGCTTATCTGTTAAATTAGTTTCAATTCATTTATGAGAACATTAGTCTTAAATAAAGACAAAAGTCTTAAATAGATAAAGACAAAAGTCTTAAATAGATAAAGACAAAAGTCTTAAATAGATAAAGACAAAAGTCTTAAATAGATAAAGACAAAAGTCTTAAAAAGATAAAGACAAAAGTCTTAAATAGATAAGACAAAAGTCTTGAAAAGATAAAGACAAAAGTTTTAAAAAGATAAAGATAAAAGTCTTAAAAAGATAAAGACAAAAGTTTTAAAAAGATAAAGACAAAATACAATTATTTGTATTATTTTTGAATACATAACACTTAAAATGGAATCAACACCAATCTGTTAGTGTTAAAGTAGCAATCGATTACAGCTTAAATTAAATTAAAATTAATATTTGGTTACAATTGTATGATGTCATATGCTACCAAGAATGATTAAATTATAATATAACATGTATTTATAGCATTGTATTAAATTTTACTTTTTTTAATTAATTAAATTCACTTCGGCACAAATTGTGTTGTAGGCGGTATAAGGGCCCATGCCGTTTCCAGCATTGTCGTTGTGTTCACCATTTATTTAAAATTGTCTTTAGAGAGAATTCAAAATATTGTAGATTTCTCATGCAAGAATACACAACTCAAATTATTGGTAGCATATTAATAACATACACATTGTAATCGAATATTCAAATTAAATAAATATTTTGAGTTTATTTAGCTAGACTCAAACCAGAGAGATATTAGATGCAATTAGCTTGCAATCTAAATCTTTAACTTATTTCATAAATAAAATTCAAATAGACAAGACAATTTCTTGACTCAAAAGTTAGTCAAGATGCGAGACAATCTAAATTGTCATAAATCATATCATACAGCAATTTATTTGAAAGATTGAATTGGATCTTAGATCGAATGAAAAAATATAACGCGTTCTATTTATCAAGGACAAATTGTATGGAAGGATATGAATTCATTTCTTGAACAACTTTTGAGCTAAGAAATTGTCTTGTATAAAACGAGCTTAACATATTTATTGGTTTCAATAAGTTACTTTTTATCGACTAAACTTTATTATTTCTATCACATGCTTACTCAATATTTAATTTGTTTGGCATAATTTTTGTTTTAACTCATTCAGCTGTCTGCCAATCTACCTGCATTTACTGCTCTTTCGGGGCTTGCACGGTAGAAACATTTTCACAATTTTCGGCCGTTAACTTGAAACCCTACGGTCTCCAAGTAGCTGGTTGCGTAGTCCGCGATTTGAGCGTTGTTCTCTCTTATGATGTGGCTTGAACCCAAGGACTTCGCGTAGCTTTTAAAGCTCAAGCTCTTGGGTCTTCGTATAGCCTATCATTTGTATTGAGACACAAGCTCGTCAGTTACGTGGCTTGGCTTGAGTGCCTGTGGTGCTCATGCAGAGTGGTGATCATTTTTGATAATGCTGCTATCGTGCAAATTAGGATTATATTATAGACAGCATATTATATAACATACAAATTGCAATATTTAAATGAAATATATCGTTTTAGTTTATATAGCTAGACTAAAACCTCAAGTTATTAGATAGAGTTTTTTTATTTTTAATTAATTTGATTTTCTATAATTCTCAAACCGATTTCTCAATGTACATGTGAGACCAACACTAATTCCGCTCCTCTCGATACCATTTAAACTTTTTGAGGCTGAAAATGACCATGTCTAAATATTCTTGCATGGATCGTTTGGAGCAAACCAAAATTTAAATTATTATAATTATAAATACAAAATATGATCACTTTATTTCAATATATTAACTAATTAATTTAACTTATAGTAAATAAGTATGTAATTTATAAAACAAATTTACATACAAAAATACTTGCAGCTTATTTCTAAAAGCATTTAAATTACTTATTAATTTTACGAGTAACAACAAAATTCATTTGACTTTAATTTAAACTCCTGGCTGTTGTACGGCACTAAATTTTATAAATCACTGATTCTAATTTTGCCTACCGTTTCTCGACGTGCCGCGTTCCAAAACTTATCGCGTTCGGTAACTTGATTCAATCGCGTTCGCTAACTTTATTCAATCGCGTTCGCTAACTTGATTCAATCGGGTTCGGTAAGTTGATTCAATCGCGTTCGGTAACTTGATTCAATCGCGTTCGGTAACTTGATTCAATCGCGTTCGATAATTTGATTCAATCGCGTTCGGAAACTTGAATCAACCGCTTTCCATAACTTGTTCGTGTTGCTATTTACGTACAATAACTTGAATCAATCGCGTTCGGTAATGATTCAATCTCGTTTTGAAACTTAAATCAACCGCGTTCGGAAATTTGAATCAATCTCGTGCGGTAATTCGATTCAATCGCGTTCGAAAACTTTAATCAGCCGCGTTCCGAAACTTAAAAACCCGCGTACGCGATTTGCACCCTGGAACGAATGCAGTTCCATTCTACAACCATGAAGGAAGATAAAGGTGGAATCGTTACAGGGACAATGTAAGTATTTTCAACATTTTTTTTTCTAAATAAAATAACTAATATCAAATTTCTGTTGTTACAGGCGTTACAGTGCCAGTTTTAGCTTTTTATTTGCAAACCGCAATTAAAAATGAAGTGATTAGTCCGCGTTCTTTAACCACGTTAGGGTCCCGCGAGTGTTAATAGTTTCAAGTTAGGGTGTAGTATTGCTTTGTATGCAAACTAAATTCAGTGCTTTACATGGGCTGGAGATGGAATGGGGGAGCACCGCTGAAGAAAACAGAAGACATCAACGGGGTGGTCTCCTAACGTGAGTGATCCCCGCAACGAAGTAGTGAGTGCTTTTTGAATTACGGGTCGCGATCGCGTTGCGCAAGTAGGTCAGAAGTTAGGATGTCTAATAAAACTTTTCTTTCAGCCTAATCCATTTCTTTTCAGGGTCCCTGTTATATGTAATTAGATTAATGCTAGGGAAGGGAATTTAGTTGCGCCAAAAAACCGAATCGTTACGCAAATAACACCTTAGATATTAATATTTGTTCATTGAATTACAATATTTGTATTCAATTTCATAGGCGGATTATCTAATGGTGTCGTCGCTATTATTTTATTATTACATTTATTTATTCTGTTTGTATTGTACTTTTTTTGCAAAGATGGCAATGTTTTAAATTAATCCAGTTTGCAATTGAAATCATTCACTTTTAACTTATTTGATTAAAGATTATCAATGGAACATACTTTTGTGTTCAATTAGTTCATTTACATCAACATAACTTTGTTATTTCTATTAAATTTTCAATAAATAATCACTTTGTTTGACATATCATAACTTTGATTTGAAATCTTGTTGCCTGCCATCCATGCCTGTATCTACTTGTCTATTTGCTTACCGGCAACAACATTTTCAGAATTTTTCGGCCGTTAACTTGAAATCCGATGGTCTCCAAGAAGCCGGTTACGTAGTCCGCGATTTGAGTTTTGTTCTTTCTCTCTTGATGTGGCTTGAACCTAAGGACTTCGGGTAGCTTTTAAAGTTCAAGCCCTTGGGTCTTCGTGTAGCCGATCATTTGTATTGAGACAAAAGCTCGTCAGTTGCGTGACTAGGCTTGAGCCTGAGGTGCTCATGCAGAGTGGTGATTATTTTTGGCGATGGCTGCTGCCGTGTAAAAGGTTCAATTATGTGCATTCTTACTACACCAAACCAATAACTCGCGATACAGTTAATACTTACGTTAGCATTGGCGACAATACAAAACAATCCCGTTATTCCAAACTCAACAATTTCATTTTTCAGGCTACCTTAAACATTGTCCTTTCCTCCTTAACCAATCCTTTCCCACTCGATGAATTGGTGCCTTGTAGTGGCGAGTGGGCTTAATCACATGTACATTGAGAATTTCGTCTTTTTAAAGTACTAACATATTTATCATAAGAAAAAGTTATTTTTATATTACCTATAGTTAACGAATTGTCTAGTTAGAAATAAATAATCATGTTTAGTCTAATGTCTTTTGTAACAGCTTATCTGTTTCATTTATTTCAATCTATAGAGATATACGCCTTAAATAAATTAATTTTCAAATGCTATTTAGTGCACAATTCTTAAAAACATTTGAACTAGTTTGAAATACTTAACACTTAAAAAATATCAACATCAATCTGTGTATGTTAAAGTAATAATCTATTACAGCTTAAATTCATTTAATATTTAGTTACAATTGTATGATGTAATATGCTACAAAGTATTATAACATTAATTTCAATTTATTTTAAGTGCTAATTGATAAATATAAATCAATGGTATTTATAACATTTTATTTACATTTTTATTCATTATTTAAATTCACATCGGCGCGAATTGTGCTGTAGGTGGTATTAGGGCCCATGCCATTTCCAGCATTGCCGTTGTGTTCACCATTCATTAAAAATACTTTAAAGTCAGTTCCTGAAATTGTAGATCTCTCATTACACGAGTATACAATTAAAATTATTTGCAGCATATTGTATATCATACAAAAGGCAATAGAATATTCACATTAACTAAATCTGTTGAGTTTATTTAGATAGACTCAAACCACAGGGTTATTAGATAGAATTCAGCTGTCTGCCAATCACACTATATATATTTTTCTTTCGTGGCTTGCACGGCGAATACATTTTCATTATTTTCGGCCGTTAACTTGAAATCCGATGGTCTCCAAGAAGCCGGTTACGTAGTCCGCGATTTGAGTTTTGTTCTTTCTCTTTTGATGTGGCTTGAACCTAAGAACTTCGGGTAGCTTTTAAAGCTCAAGTTCTTGGGTCTTCGTGTAGCCGATCATTTGTATTGAGACAAAAGCTCGTCAGCTACGTGGCTTGGCTTGAGCCTAAGGTGCTCATGCAGAGTGGTGATTATTTTTGACGATGTTGCTGCCATGAAAACGGTTCTATTACGAGTGTACAATGTCAATTACTGGTAGCATATTATATAACAAGCAAATTTCAAGCGAATATTCAAATTAAATAAATCTCTTGAGTTTATTTAGCTAGACTGAAACCACAGACATAACTTGATTTCAAATCATTCAGCTGCCTGCCAAGCATACTGCATTTACTACATTTTCATAGTTTTCGGCCATTAACTTGAAATCCGATGGTTTCCAAGTAGTCGGTTGCGTAGCTCGTGATTTGAGTTTTGTTCTTTCTCTTTTGATGTGGCTGGAACCTAAGGACTTGGGAAGCTTTTAAAGCTCAAGCTTTTGGGTCTTCGCATAGCCGATCATTTGTATTGAGACAAAATCTCGTCAGTTATGTGGCTTGGCTTGAACCTGCGGTGCTCATGTAGAGTGGTGATAATTTTTGTCGATGTATTTCATAATTTTCGGCCGTTAACGTGAAATCCGATGGTCTCCAAGAAGCCGGTTACGTAGTCCGCGATTTGAGTTTTGTTCTTTCTCTCTTGATATGGCTTGAACCTAAGGACTTCGGGTAGCTTTTAAAGCTCAAGCTCTTGGGTCTTCGTGTAGCCTATCATTTGCATTGAGACAAAAGCTCGTCAGCTACGTGGCTTGGCTTGAGCCTAAGGTGATCATGCAGAGTGGTGATTATTTTTGACGATGTATTAGTATTATACAAATTAAATTATTGACAGCATATTATATATAACATACAGATTTCATTCCATTATTCAAATTAAATGAATCTTTTGAGTTTATTTAGCAAGCCTTCAACCACAGAGTTATTAGATAAAATTCAGCTGTCTGTCAATCACACTATGTATATATCTTTCTTTCGTGGCTTGCACGGCGAAAACATTTTCATAATTTTCGGCCGTTAACGTGAAATCCGATGGCCTCCAAGAAGCCGGTTACGTAGTCCGCGATTTGAGTTTTGTTCTTTCTCTCTTGATATGGCTTGAACCTAAGGACTTCGGGTAGCTTTTAAAGCTCAAGCTCTTGGGTCTTCGTGTAGCCTATCATTTGCATTGAGACAAAAGCTCGTCAGCTACGTGGCTTGGCTTGAGCCTAAGGTGATCATGCAGAGTGGTGATTATTTTTGACGATGTATTAGTATTATACAAATTAAATTATTGACAGCATATTATATATAACATACAGATTTCATTCCATTATTCAAATTAAATGAATCTTTTGAGTTTATTTAGCAAGCCTTCAACCACAGAGTTATTAGATAAAATTCAGCTGTCTGTCAATCACACTATGTATATATCTTTCTTTCGTGGCTTGCACGGCGAAAACATTTTCATAATTTTCGGCCGTTAACGTGAAATCCGATGGCCTCCAAGAAGCCGGTTACGTAGTCCGCGATTTGAGTTTTGTTCTTTCTCTTGATGTGGCTTGAACCTAAGGACTTCGGGTAGCTTTTAAAGCTCAAGCTCTTGGGTCTTCGTGTAGCCTATCATTTGCATTGAGACAAAAGCTCGTCAACTGCGTGGCCTGGCTTGAGCCTAAGGTGCTCATGCAGAGTGGTGATTATTTTTGACGATATTGCTGCCATGAGTGTATAATGTCAATTACTGGTAGCATATTATATAAAAAGCAAATTTCAATCGAATATTCAAATTAAATAAATCTCTTGAGTTTATTTAGCTAGACTGAAACCACAGACATAACTTGATTTCAAATCATTCAGCTGCATGCCAAGCATACTGCATTTACTACATTTTCATAGTTTTCTGCCATTAACTTAAAATCCGATGGTTTCCAAGTAGTCGGTTGCGTAGCTCGTGATTTGAGTTTTGTTCTTTCTCTTTTGATGTGGCTGGAACCTAAGGACTTCGGGAAGCTTTTAAAGCTCAAGTTTTGGGTCTTCGCATAGCCGATCATTTGTATTTAGACAAAAGCTCGTCAGTTACGTGGCTTGGCTTGAACCTGAAGTGCTCATGCAGAGTGGTGATAATTTTTGACGATGTATTACTATTACACAAATTGAATTCTTGGCAGCATATTATATATAACATACAGATTTAATTCCGTTATTAAATAGAATTCAGCTGTCTGCCAAGCACACTGTATATATTTTTCTTTCGTGGCTTGCACGGCGAATACATTTTCATAATTTTCGGCCGTTAACTTGAAATCCGCTGGCCTCCAAGAAGCCGGTTACGTAGTCCGCGATTTGAGTTTTGTTCTTTCTCTCTTGATATGGCTTGAACCTAAGGACTTCGGGTAGCTTTTAAAGCTCAAGCTCTTGGGCCTTCGTGTAGCCGATCATTTGTATTGAGACAAAAGCTCGTCAGCTACGTGGCTTGGCTTGAGCCTAAGGTGCTCATGCAGAGTGGTGATTATTTTTGACGATGCTGCTGCCATGAAAACGGTTCTATTACGAGTGTACAATCTCTATTACCGACAGCATATTATATAACAAGCAAATTACAATCGAATATTCAACTGAAATAAATCTCGATGAGTTTATTTAGCCAGACTCAAACCATAGAGCTATTATAAAAAAATATTTTACAAACTAAATCATTAACTTTAATCTCATTTATGTTCATTTTAATAGACTAAACATGATTATTTCTATTAGTTTTACTAAATAATTAACTTGTTTGACATAACGTGATTTCAAATCATTCAGCTGCATGCCAAGCATACTGCATTTACTACATTTTCATAGATTTCGACCATTAACTTGAAATCCGATGGTTTCCAAGTAGCTAGTTGCGTAGCTCGCGATTTGAGTTTTGTTCTTTCTCTTTTGATGTGGTTTGAACCTGAGGACTTCGGGTAGCTTTTAAAGCTCAAGCTCTTGGGTCTTCGTGTAGCCGATCATTTGTATTGAGACAAAAGCTCGTCAGTTACGTGGCTTGGCTTGAACCTGAGGTGCTCATGCATAGTGGTTATAATTTTTGATGATGTTGCTGACGTGCAAAGTGTTCTACTAGGATTGTACAAATTGAATTATTGGTAGCATTTTATAGATATCATACAAGTTTCATTCCATTATTCAAATTAATTGAATCTTTTGAGTTTATTTATCTAGACTCAAACCACAGATTTATTAGACAGAATTTTGTATTCAACCGCAAATTCATTAGGTTTTCTATAATTCTCAAACTGATTTCTTAATGTACATGTGAGACCAAAACCAATTCCGCTCCACTCGATACCATTTTAACTTTATTGGGCTAAAAATTGCCATGTCTTTTAATATTTTTGCATGGATCGTTTGGAGCAAACCGTAATTATTCAATACCAACTTTAGTCAATCACAAGGATTTAAATTATTTCTCATTCTACGAGGAACAACAAATTTTTTTCGTTTCTGTTGCTCAATTTTATATCGTTTTTCGATGTATCGCGCATCGAGAATTGAATCAATCGCGTTCCGTAATTTGATTCAATCGCGTTCCAAAATTTGAATCACTTGCATTCGGAAATTTAAATCAAACTTGATTCAATCGCGATTCCTAACGAATGCAGTTCCATTCTACAACCCTGAAGGAAGACAATGCGGAGTAGTTACAGGGGCAATGTAAGTATTTTCAACCAACCAAACATTCATATTTAGTACACATTTTTTTGTAAACAAAATAACTAATATCATATTTCTGTTGTTACAGCTGTTGCAGTGCCAGTTTTAGCTTTTTATTTGCAAACCGTAATTAAAAATGAAGTGATTAGTCCGCGTTCTTTAACCACGTTAGGGCCTCGCGAGTGTTAATAGTTTCAAGTTAGGGTGTGGTATTGCTTTGTATGCAATCTAAATTCAGTGCATTACATGGGCTGGAGATGGAATGGGGGAGCACCGTTGAAGAAAACAGAAGACATCAACGGGGTGATCTCCTAACGTGAGGGATCCCCGCAACGAAGTAGTGAGTGCTTTTTGAAATCACGGGTCGCGATCGCGTTGCGCAAGTAGGTCAGATCAAGTTAGGATGTCTAATAAAACTTCTCTTTCAGCCTAATCCATTTCTGTTCAGGTTCCCTGTTATATGTATTTAGATTATGCTAGGGAAGGGAATTTAGTTGCGCCAAAAATCCGAATCGTTTCGCAAATAACACCTTAGATATTAATATTTTTTTATTGAATTACAATATTTGTATTCAATTTCATAGGCGGATTATCTAATGGTGTCGTCGCTATTATTTTATATTACATTTATTTATCCTCCTCAAGGTTTAATCATGTGCATTCTTACTACACCAAACCAATAACTCGCGAAACAGTTAATGCTCACGTGAGCTTTGACGACATTCTATTTTAATGTCAATGCTTTACTTTAAGCTTTGACAGCATTAGGTCTTTAACTCGCGGTAACAGTTAATGCTTACGTTAGCTTTGACGACAATGGAAAACAATCCCGTCATTCCTAACTCGACAATTTAATTTTTCAGGCTACCTTAATAAATGTCCTTTCCTGCTTAACCAATCCTTTCCCACTCGATGAATTGGTGCCTTGTAGTGGCGAGTGGGCTTAATCACATGTACACTGAGAATTTCGTCTATTTAATGGTATGGTCAATACATTTTTGAATATGAAAATGTTACTTTTAAATTACCTTTCAATTGACTAAATATAATCATGTTTAATCTGATATCTAACATCTAGTATTTGGTTACAATTATATGATATTATATGCTGGCAAACATTTTCAAATTATTTTCAATTTACATTAAGTGGTAATAGATAAATAAAAATCAATAGAGTTTTAAATGAGATGGTATTTAAATTCACATCGGCTCAAATTGTGCTGTAGGCAGTATAAGGGCCCATACTATTTCCAGCATTGCCGTTGTGTTCACCATTCATTAAAAAGAGCACATTATGATCAACTCCTAAAATTGTAGATCTCTCATTACCTATGACAATTTAAACTATTGGCAGCATAATATATAACATACAAATTGTAATTGAATATTCAAATTAAATAAGTCTTCAGTTTATTTAGCTAGACTCAAAACAAAGAAATACTAGATAGATTACAAGCTGATTCATTAACTCGTACTTATTTCATATACAAAATCTCAATATAACATATTTTTTGCTTAGAATATGTTAATTGTCATTAACTAAACTTTATTATTTCTACTACATTTTATTCAATAATTAAGTTGCTTAACTTAACTGTTTTAAATCATTCTACTGTGTGCCAATCAAACCGCATTTATTGCTCTTTTAGGGGTTGCACGGCATAAAGGTTTTGAGAATTTTCTGCCATTAACTTGAAATCCGAAGGTCTCCAAGTAGCCGGATACGTAGTCCGCGATTTGAGTATTGTTCTCTCTCTTGATGTGGCTTGAACCCAAGAACTTCGGGTAGCTTTTAAAGCTCAAGCTTTTGGGTCTTCGTATAGCCTATCATTTGTATTGAGACTAAAACTCGTCAGTTATGTATGTTGGCTTGAGGCTAAGGTGCTCATGCAGAGTGGTGATCATTTTGGATAATGCCGCTGTCGTGCAATAGGCTCTATTATGAGTATAAAAATTAAATTATTAATTTATCTTTTGAGTTTATTTAGCTAGACTCAAGCTTCAAGTTAGTAGATACAATTTTCTATTCATCCACCAATTATTTTGATTTTCTATAATTTTCGAACCGATTTCTCAATGTACATATGAGACTAAAACCAATTCCGCTCCGCTCGATACCATTTAAACTTTCCAAGGCTGAAAATTGCCATGTCTTAAACATTCTTGCATGGATCGATCGGAGCAATCCATAATAATTCAATAGCAAATATAGTCACTTAATTTCAATACATTAAATTCCTAGTTGCTGTACGTTACTCAATTTTTTATTCACGAATTCTAATTTCTTCCTATCGTTTTTCGACGCATCGCGTTCCGAAAACATGAATCAATCGCGATCGGAAATTTGAATCAATCGCGTTCGGTAACTTGATGCAATCGCGTTCCATAACTTGATTCAATCGCGTTCCATAACTTGATTTAATCGCGTTCCATAACTTGATTCAATCGTGTTCCATAACTTGATTCAACCGCGTTTCAAAACTTGATTTAACCATGTTCCGTGACTTGATTCAATCGCGTTTCCTCACTTGCTTCAATCGCGTTTCCTCACTTGCATCAATCGCGTTTCCTCACTTGCTTCAATCGCGTTCCATCATTTGATTCAATCGTATATTTGAATCAATCGCGTTCGAAAACTTGAATCAATCGCGTGCCGTAATTTGATTCAATCGCGTTCGGAAATTTCAATCAATCTCGTGCGGATATTTGATTCAGCCGCGTACCGAGACTTAAATCAGCCGCGTTCCGAAACTTAAAAACCCGCGTACGAATGCAGTTCCATTCTACAACCATGAAGGAAGATAAAGGCGGAGTCGTTACAGGGGCAATGTAAGTATTTTCAACCAACCAAACATTCATATTTAGTACGCCAATTTTTTTTTGTAATAAAAATATCTAATATCAAATTTCTGTTGTTACAGGTGTTACATGCCAGTTTTAGCTTTTTATTTGCAAACCGTTATTAAAAATAAAGTGATTAGTCCGCGTTCTTTAACCACGTTAGGGCCCCGCGAGTGTTAATAGTTTCAAGTTAGGGTGTAGCATTGCTTTGTATGCAAACTAAATTCAGTGCTTTACATGGGCTGGAGATGGAATGGGGGAGCACCGCTGAAGAAAACAGAAGACATCAACGGGGTGATCTCCTAACGTGAGGGATCCCCGCAACGAAGTAGTGAGTGCTTTTTGAAATCACGGGTCGCGATCGCGTTGCGCAAGTAGGTCAGATCAAGTTAGGATGTCTAATAAAACTTCTCTTTCTGCCTAATCCATTTCTTTTCAGGTTCCCTGTTATATGTAATTAGATTAATGCTAGGGAAGGGAATTTAGTTGCGCCAATAAAACCGAATCGTTTCGCAAATAACACCTTAGATATTAATATGTGTTTATTGAATTACAATATTTGTATTCAATTACAGAGGCGGATTATCTAATGGTGTCGTCGCTATTATTTTATATTACTTTTATTTATCCTGTTTGTATTGTATTTATTTTGGCAAAGATGGCAATGGTTTAAATTCAACTAGTTTTCAATCCAAATCATTAACTCTTAACTTATTTCATTAAAGATTATCAATGTAACATACTTTTGTTTTAATTGATTCATTTACATCAACATAACTTTGTTATTTCTATTAAATTTTCAATAAATAATCAATTTGTTTGACATATCATAACTTTGATTTAAAATCTTGCTGCCTGCCATCTATGCCTGTATCTATTTGTCTATTTGCTTGCCGGCAACAACATTTTCAGAATTGTTCGGCCGTTAACTTGAAATCCGATGGTCTCCAAGAAGCCGGTTACGTAATCCGCGATTTGAGTTTTGTTCTTTCTCTCTTGATGTGGCTTGAACCTAAGGACTTCGGGTAGCTTTTAAAGTTCAAGCCCTTGGGTCTTCGTGTAGCCGATCATTTGTATTGAGACAAAAGCTCGTCAGTTGCGTGACTAGGCTTGAGCCTGAGGTGCTCATGCAGAGTGGTGATTATTTTTGGCGATGGCTGCTGCCGTGTAAAAGGTTCAATTATGTGCATTCTTATTACGCGAAACAGTTAATGCTTACGTTAGCATTGACGACAATAGAACACAATCCCGTCATTCCAAACTCAACAATTCCATTTTTCAGACTACCTTAAACATTGTCCTTTCCTCCTTAACCAATCCTTTCCCACTCGATGAATTGGTGCCTTGTAGTGGCGAGTGGGCTTAATCACATGTACATTGAGAATTTCGTCTTTTTAAAGTACTAATATATTTAAAATATGAAAAAGTTATTTTTATATTACCTATAGTTAACGAATTGTCTAGTTAGAAATAATCATTTTTAGTCTAATGTCGTTTTTGTAACAGCTTATCTGTTTCATTTATTTCAATCTATAGAGATACACGCCTTAAATATATTTATTTTCTAATGCTATTTAGTGCACAATTCTTAAAAACATTTGAACTAGTTTGAAATACTTAACACTTACAAAATATCAACATCAATCTGTGTGTGTTAAAGTAACAATCTATCACAGCTTACATTCATTTAATATTTAGTTACAATTGTATCGTGTAATATGCTACCAAGTATTATAAAATTAATTTCAATTTATTTTAAGTGCTAATTGATAAATACAAATCAATGGTATTTATACCATTTTATTTAAATTTTTATTCATTATTTAAATTCACATCGGCGCGAGTTGTGCTGTAGGTGGTATTAGGGCCCATACCATTTCCAGCATTGCCGTTGTGTTCGCCATTTATTAAAAATATTTTAAAGTCAATTCCAAAAAATTGTAGATCTCTCATTGCACGAGTATACAATTAAAATTATTTGCAGCATATTATATATCATACAAAAGGCAATAGAATATTCACATTAAATAAATCTGTTGAGTTTATTTAGATAGACTCAAACCACAGAGTTATTAGATAGAATTCAGCTGTCTACCAATCACACTATATATATTTTTCTTTCGTACATTTTCATAATTTTCGGCCGTTAACGTGAAATCCGATGGTCTCCAAGAAGCCGGTTACGTAGTCCGCGATTTGAGTTTTGTTCTTTCTCTTGATGTGGCTTGAACCTAAGGACTTCGGGTAGCTTTTAAAGCTCAAGCTCTTGGGTCTTCGTGTAGCCTATCATTTGCATTGAGACAAAAGCTCGTCAGCTACGTGGCTTGGCTTGAGCCTAAGGTGATCATGCAGAGTGGTGATAATTTTTGACGATGTATTACTATTATACAAATTGAATTAATGGTAGCATATATATATAACATACAGATTACACTCCATTTTTTAAATTAAATGAATCTTTTGAGTTTATTTAGCTAGACTGCAACCACAGAGTTATTAGCTAGAATTCAGCTGTCTGCCAATCACACTATATATATTTTTCTTTCGTACATTTTCATAATTTTCGGCCGTTAACTTGAAATCCGATGGTCTCCAAGAAGCCGGTTACGTAGTCCGCGATTTGAGTTTTGTTCTTTCTCTCTTGATGTGGCTTGAACCTAAGGACTTCGAGTAGCTTTTAAAGCTCAAGCTCTTGGGTCTTCGTGTAGCCTATCATTTGAATTGAGACAAAAGCTCGTCAGCTACGTGGCTTGGCTTGAGCCTAAGGTGCTCAAGCAGAGCGGTGATTATTTTTGACGATGCTGCTGCCAAGAAAACGGTTTTATTACGAGTGTACAATTTCAATAACCGACAGCATATTATATAACAAGCAATTTTAAATCGAATATTCAAATGAAATATATCTCTTGAGTTCATTTAGCAAGACTCAAACCACAGAGGCATTAGAAAAAAAATATATTACAATCTAAATCATAAGCTCTTAACATATCATTAAAAAAAATCTCATTTATGTTAATTTTAATAAACTAAATATGATTATTTCTATTAGAGTTTTACTAAATAATTTACTTGTTTGACATAACTTGATTTCAAATCATTCAACTGCTTGCCAAGCATACTGCATTTACTACATATTCATAGTTTTCCGCCATTAACTTGAAATCCGATGGTTTCCAATTAGCCGGTTGCGTAGCTCGCGATTTGAGTTTTGTTCTTTCTCTTTTGATGTGGCTTGAACCTAAAGACTTCGGGAAGCTTTTAAAGCTCAAGCTTTTGGGTCTTCGCATAGCCGATCATTTGTATAGAGACAAAAGCTCGTCAGTTCGTGGCTTGGCTTGAACCTGAGGGTCTCAAGCAGAGTGGTGATAATTTTTGGCGATGTATTACTATTATACAAATTGAATTATTGGTAGCATATTATATATAACATACAGATTTCATTCCGTTATTAGATAGAATTCAGCTGCAAATCACAATGTATATATTTTTCTTTCATGGCTTGCACGACGAATACATTTTCATAATTTTCGGCCGTTAACTTGAAATCCGATAGTCTCCAAGAAGCCGGTTACGTAGTCCGCGATTTGAGTTTTGTTCTTTCTCTTGATGTGGCTTGAACCTAAGGACTTCGGGTAGCTTTTAAAGCTCAAGCTCTTGGGTCTTCGTGTAGCCGATCATTTGCATTAAGACAAAAGCTCGTCAACTACGTAGCTTGGCTTGAGCCTAAGGTGCTCATGCAGAGTGGTGCTAATTTTTGACGATGCTGCTGACGTGCAAAATGTTCTATTACTACTATACAAATAGAATTATTGGCAGTATATTATATATAACATACAGATTTAATTCCATTATTCAAATTAATTGAATCTTTTGAATTTATTTAGCTAGGCTTAAACCACAGATTTATTAGACAGAATTTTGATTTTAACCGCAAATTCATTAGATTTTCTATAATTCTCAACTCGATTTCTTAATGTACATGTGAGACTAAAACCAATTCCGCTCCTTTCGATACCATTTTAACTTTATTGGGCTGAAAATTGCCATGTCTTTTAATATTTATGCATGGATCGTTTGGAGCAAACCGTAATTATTCATTACCAAATTTAGTCAGTTTATTTCAATACATTTTGAACTAATTTAATTCATTTATCGTAAATACTATATGATTTATAAACAAAATTGATGTACAAAATTGATGAACAAAAATAATTTTTAAAAGATTTAAATTATTTTTCATTTTACGAATAACAACAAAATTGTTTCGGCATTATTTTATTTTCCTAACTGTTTCCTAACTAAATTTTATAAATCACAAATTCAATTTTGTTCCCACCGTGTTTCGACGTATCGCGTACCGAATATTGAATCAATCGTGTTCGGTAACTTGATTCAATCGCGTTCGGTCACTTGATTCAATCGTGTTCGCTAACTTGATTCAATCGCGTTCGGAAACTTGAATCAATCGCGTTCGGAAACTTGAATCAATCGCGTGCGATAATTTGATTCAATCGCGTTCGGAAACTTGAATCAATCGCGTTCGATAATTTGATTCAATCGCGTTCGATAATTTGATTCAATCGCGTTCGGAAACTTGAATCAACCGCTTTCCATAACTTGATCGTGTTCGGATATTTGTGTCATTCACGTTCGGTAATGATTCAATTTCGTTTTGAAACTTAAATCAATCGCGTTCGGAAATTTGAATCAATCTCGTGCGGTAATTTGATTCAATCGCGTTCGAAAACTTGAATCAGCCGCGTTCTGAAACTTAAAAACCCGCGAACGCGATTTGCACCCTGAAACGAATGCAGTTCCATTCTACAACCATGAAGGAAGATAAAGGCGGAATCGTTACAGGGGCAATGTAAGTATTTTCAACATTTTTTTCTAAATAAAATAACTAATATCAAATTTCTGTTGTTACAGGTGTTACAGTGCCAGTGTTAGCTTTTTATTTGCAAACCGTAATTAAAATGAAGTGATTAGTCCGCGTTCTTTAACCACGTTAGGGCCCCGCGAGTGTTAATAGTTTCAAGTTAGGGTGTAGCATTGCTTTGTATGCAAACTAAATTCAGTGCTTTACATGGGCTGGAGATGGAATGGGGGAGCACCGCTGAAGAAAACAGAAGACATCAACGGGGTGATCTCCTAACGTGAGGGATCCCCGCAACGAAGTAGTGAGTGCTTTTTGAAATCACGGGTCGCGATCGCGTTGCGCAAGTAGGTCAGATCAAGTTAGGATGTCTAATAAAACTTCTCTTTCTGCCTAATCCATTTCTTTTCAGGTTCCCTGTTATATGTAATTAGATTAATGCTAGGGAAGGGAATTTAGTTGCGCCAATAAAACCGAATCGTTTCGCAAATAACACCTTAGATATTAATATTTGTTTATTGAATTACAATATTTGTATTCAATTACATAGGCGTATTATCTAATGGTGTCGTCGCTATTATTTTATATTACTTTTATTTATCCTGTTTGTATTGTATTTATTTTGGCAAAGATGGCAATGGTTTAAACTAGTTTTCAATCCAAATCATTAACTCTTAACTTATTTCATTAAAGATTATCAATGTAACATACTTTTGTTTCAATTGATTCATTTACATCAACATAACTTTGTTATTTCTATTAAATTTTCAATAAATAATCAATTTGTTTGACATATCATAACTTTGATTTAAAATCTTGCTGCCTGCCATCTATGCCTGTATCTATTTGTCTATTTGCTTGCCGGCAACAACATTTTCAGAATTTTTCGGCCGTTAACATGAAACCCGATGGTCTCCGAAAAGCCGGTTACGTAGTCAGCGATTTGAGTTTTGTTCTTTCTCTCTTGATGTGGCTTGAACCCAAGGACTTCGGGTAGCTTATAAAGCTCAAGCTCTTGGGTCTTCGTGTAGCCGATCATTTGTGTTGAGACAAAAGCTCGTCAGTTACGTGGCTAGGCTTGAGCCTGAGGTGCTCATGCAGAGTGGTGATCATTTTTGACGATGGCTGTTGCCGTGTAAAAGGTTCAATTATGTGCATTCTTATTACGCGAAACAGTTAATGCTTACGTTAGCATTGGCGACAATACAAAACAATCCTGTCATTCCAAACTCAACAATTTCATTTTTCAGGCTACCTTAAACATTGTCCTTTCCTCCTTAACCAATCCTTTCCCACTCGATGAATTGGTGCCTTGTAGTGGCGAGTGGGCTTAATCACATGTACATTGAGAATTTCGTCTTTTTAAAGTACTAATATATTTAAAATATGAAAAAGTTATTTTTATATTACCTATAGTTAACGAATTGTCTAGTTAGAAATAATCATTTTTAGTCTAATGTTGTTTTTGTAACAGCTTATCTGTTACATTTATTTCAGTCTATAGAGATACACGCCTTAAATATATTTATTTTCTAATGCTATTTAGTGCACAATTCTTAAAAACATTTGAACTAGTTTGAAATACTTAACACTTACAAAATATCAACATCAATCTGTGTGTGTTAAAGTAACAATCTATTACAGCTTAAATTCATTTAATATTTAGTTACAATTGTATGATGTAATATGCTACCAAGTATTATAAAATTAATTTCAATTTATTTTAAGTGCTAATTGATAAATACAAAACAATGGCATTTATAGCATTTTATTTAAATTTTTATTCATTATTTAAATTCACATCGGCGCGAATTGTGCTGTAGGTGGTATTAGGGCCCATACCATTTCCAGCAATGCCGTTGTGTTCACCATTCATTAAAAATACTTTAAAGTCAATACCTGAAATTGTAGATCTGTCATTACACGAGTATACAATTAAAATTATTTGCAGCATATTGTATATCATACAAAAGGCAATAGAATATTCACATTAAATAAATCTGTTGAGTTTATTTAGATAGACTCAAACCACAGAGTTATTAGATAGAATTCAGCTGTCTGCCAATCACACTATATATATATCTTTCTTTCGTGGCTTGCACGGCGAATACATTTTCATAATTTTCGGCCGTTAACTTGAAATCCGAGGGTCTCCAAGAAGCCGGTTACGTAGTCCGCGATTTGAGTTTTGTTCTTTCTCTTGATGTGGCTTGAACCTAAGGACTTCGGGTAGCTTTTAAAGCTCAAGCTCTTGGGTCTTCGTGTAGCCTATCATTTGCATTGAGACAAAAGCTCGTCAGCTACGTGGCTTGGCTTGAGCCTAAGGTGATCATGCTGAGTGGTGATTATTTTTGACGATGTATTAGTATTATACAAATTAAATTATTGACAGCATATTATATATAACATACAGATTTCATTCCATTATTCAAATTAAATGAATCTTTTGAGTTTATTTAGCAAGCCTTCAACCACAGAGTTATTAGATAAAATTCAGCTGTCTGCCAATCACACTATATATATATCTTTCTTTCGTGGCTTGCACGGCGAATACATTTTCATAATTTTCGGCCGTTAACTTGAAATCCGAGGGTCTCCAAGAAGCCGGTTACGTAGTCCGCGATTTGAGTTTTGTTCTTTCTCTTGATGTGGCTTGAACCTAAGGACTTCGGGTAGCTTTTAAAGCTCAAGCTCTTGGGTCTTCGTGTAGCCTATCAGTTGTATTGAGACAAAAGCTCGTCAGCTACGTGGCTTGGCTTGAGCCTAAGGTGCTCATGCAGAGTGGTGATTATTTTTGACGATGTTGCTGCCATGAAAACGGTTCTATTACGAGTGTACAATGTCAATTACTGGTAGCATATTATATAACAAGCAAATTTCAATCGAATATTCAAATTAAATAAATCTCTTGGGTTTATTTAGCTAGACTGAAACCACAGACATAACTTGATTTCAAATCATTCAGCTGCATGCCAAGCATACTGCATTTACTACTTTTTCATAGTTTTCGGCCATTAGATTGAAATCCGATGGTTTCCAAGTAGTCGGTTGCGTAGCTCGTGATTTGAGTTTTGTTCCTTCTCTTTTGATGTGGCTGGAACCTAAGGACTTCGGGTAGCTTTTAAAGCTCAAGCTTTTGGGTCTTCGCATAGCCGATCATTTGTATTGAGACAAAAGCTCGTCAGTTACGTGGCTTGGCTTGAACCTGAGGTGCTCATGCAGAGTGGTGATAATTTTTGACGATGTATTACTATTACACAAATTAAATTATTGGCAGCGTATTATATATAACATACAGATTTCATTCCATTATTCAAATTAAATGAATCTTTTGAGTTTATTTAGCAAGCCTTCAACCACAGAGTTATTAGATAAAATTCAGCTGTCTGCCAATCACACTATATATATATCTTTCTTTCGTGGCTTGCACGGCGAATACATTTTCATAATTTTCGGCCGTTAACTTGAAATCCGATGGTCTCCAAGAAGCCGGTTACGTAGTCCGCGATTTGGGTTTTGTTCTTTCTCTCTTGATGTGGCTTGAACCTAAGGACTTCGGGTAGCTTTTAAAGCTCAAGCTCTTGGGTCTTCGTGTAGCCTATCATTTGCATTGAGATAAAGGCTCGTCAGCTACGTGGCTTGGCTTGAGCCTAAGGTGCTCATGCAGAGTGGTGATAATTTTTGACGATGTATTACTATTACACAAATTGAATTATTGGCAGCGTATTATATATAACCTACATATTTCATTCCGTTATTAGATAGAATTCAGCTGTCTGCCAAGCACACTGTATATATTTTTCTTTCGTGGCTTGCACAGCGAATACATTTTCATAATTTTCGGCCGTTAACGTGAAATCCGATGGTCTCCAAGAAGCCGGTTACGTTGTCCGCGATTTGAGTTTTGTTCTTTCTCTTTTGATGTGGCTTGAACCTAAGGACTTCGGGTAGCTTTTAAAGCTCAAGCTCTTGGGTCTTCGTGTAGCCGATCATTTGCATTGAGACAAAAGCTCGTCAGCTACGTAGCTTGGCTTGAGCCTAAGGTGCTCATGCAGAGTGGTGATAATTTTTGACGATGCTGCTGACGTGCAAAATGTTCTAGTACCACTATACAAATTGAATTATTGGCAGTATATTATATATAACATATAGATTTAATTCCATTATTCAAATTAATTGAATCTTTTGAATTTATTTAGCTAGACTTAAAATACAGATTTATTAGACAGAATTTTGATTTCAACCGCAAATTCATTAGATTTTCTATAATTCTCAACCCGATTTCTTAATGTACATGTGAGACCAAAACCAATTCCGCTCCTTTCGATACCATTTTAACTTTATTGGGCTGAAAAGTGCCATGTCTTTTAATATTTTTGCATGGATCGTTTGGAGCAAACCGTAATTATTCAATACCAAATTTAGCCAATCACAAGGATTTAAATTATTTCTCATTCTACGAGGAACAACAAAATGTTTTCGTTTCTGTTGCTCAATTTTATATCGTTTTTCGATGTATCGTGTATCGAGAATTGAATTCCGTAATTTGATTCAATCGCGTTCGAAAATTTGAATCATTTGCGTTCGGAAATTTAAATCAAACTTGATTCAATCGCGATTCCTAACGAATGCAGTTCCATTCTACAACCCTCAAGGAAGATAATGCGGAGTAGTTACAGGGGCAATGTAAGTATTTTCAACCAACCAAACATTCATATTTAGTACAATTTTTTTTGTAAACAAAATAACTAATATCAAATTTCTGTTGTTACAGGTGTTACAGTGCCAGTTTTAGCTTTTTATTTGCAAACCGTAATTAAAATGAAGTGATTAGTCCGCGTTCTTTAACCACGTTAGGGCCCCGCGAGTGTTAATAGTTTCAAGTTAGGGTGTAGTATTGCTTTGTATGCAATTTAAATTCAGTGCTTTACATGGGCTGGAGATGGAATGGGGGAGCACCGCTGAAGAAAACAGAAGACATCAACGGGGTGATCTCCTAACGTGAGGGATCCTCGCAACGAAGTAGTGAGTGCTTTTTGAAATCACGGGTCGCGATCGCGTTGCGCAATTAGGTCAGTTCAAGTTAGGATGTCTAATAAAACTTCTCTTTCGGCCTAATCCATTTCTTTTCAGGTTCCCTGTTATATGTATTTAGATTATGCTAGGGAAGGGAATTTAGTTGCGCCAAAAATCCGAATCGTTTCGCAAATAACACCTTAGATATTAATATTTTTTTATTGAATTACAATATTTGTATTCAATTTCATAGGCGGATTATCTAATGGTGTCGTCGCTATTATTTTATATTACATTTATTTATCCTCCTCAAGGTTCAATCATGTGCATTCTTACTACACCAAACCAATAACTCGCGAAACAGTTAATGCTCACGTGAGCTTTGACGACTTTCTATTTTAATGTCAATGCTTTACTTTAAGCTTTGACAGCATTAGGTCTTTAACTCGCGGTAACAGTTAATGCTTACGTTAGCTTTGACGACAATGGAAAACAATCCCGTCATTCCTAACTCAACAATTTAATTTTTCAGGCTACCTTAAAAAATGCCCTTTCCTGCTTAACCAATCCTTTCCCACTCGATGAATTGGTGCCTTGTAGTGGCGAGTGGGCTTAATCACATGTACACTGAGAATTTCGTCTATTTAATGGTATGGTCAACACATTTTTGAATATGAAAAAGTTACTTTTAAATTACCTTTCAATTGACTAAATATAATCATGTTTAATCTGATATCTAACATCTAGTATTTGGTTACAATTATATGATATTATATGCTGTCAAACATTTTCAAATTATTTTCAATTTACATTAAGTGGTAATAGATAAATAAAAATCAATGGTGTTTATACCATCTCATTTAAATTCACATCGGCTCAAATTGTGCTGTAGGCAGTATAAGGGCCCATACTATTTCCAGCATTGTCGTTGTGTTCACCATTCATTAAAAAGAGCACATTATGATCAACTCCTAAAATTGTAGATCTCTCATTACCTATGGCAATTTAAACTATTGGCAGCATAATATATAACATACAAATTGTAATTGAATATTCAAATTAAATAAGTCTTCAGTTTATTGAGCTAGACTCAAAACAAAGAAATACTAGATAGATTACAAGCTGATTCATTAACTCGTACTTATTTCATATACAAAATCTCAATATAACATATTTTTTGCTTAGAATATGTTAATTGTCATTAACTAAACTTTATTATTTCTACTACATTTTATTCAATAATTAAGTTGCTTAACTTAACTGTTTTAAATCATTCTACTGTGTGCCAATCAAACCGCATTTATTGCTCTTTTAGGGGTTGCACGGCATAAAGGTTTTGAGACTTTTCTGCCATTAACTTGAAATCCGAAGGTCTCCAAGTAGCCGGATACGTAGTCCGCGATTTGAGTATTGTTCTCTCTCTTGATGTGGCTTGAACCCAAGAACTTCGGGTAGCTTTTAAAGCTCAAGCTTTTGGGTCTTCGTATAGCCTATCATTTGTATTGAGACTAAAACTCGTCAGTTATGTATGTTGGCTTGAGGCTAAGGTGCTCATGCAGAGTGGTGATCATTTTGGATAATGCCGCTGTCGTGCAATAGGCTCTATTATGAGTATAAAAATTAAATTATTAATTTATCTTTTGAGTTTATTTAGCTAGACTCAAGCTTCAAGTTAGTAGATACAATTTTCTATTCATCCACCAATTATTTTGATTTTCTATAATTTTCGAACCGATTTCTCAATGTACATATGAGACTAAAACCAATTCCGCTCCGCTCGATACCATTTAAACTTTCCAAGGCTGAAAATTGCCATGTCTTAAACATTCTTGCATGGATCGATCGGAGCAATCCATAATAATTCAATAGCAAATATAGTCACTTAATTTCAATACATTAAATTCCTAGTTGCTGTACGTTACTCAATTTTTTATTCACGAATTCTAATTTCTTCCTATCGTTTTTCGACGCATCGCGTTCCGAAAACATGAATCAATCGCGATCGGAAATTTGAATCAATCGCGTTCGGTAACTTGATGCAATCGCGTTCCATAACTTGATTCAATCGCGTTCCATAACTTGATTTAATCGCGTTCCATAACTTGATTCAATCGTGTTCCATAACTTGATTCAACCGCGTTTCAAAACTTGATTTAACCATGTTCCGTGACTTGATTCAATCGCGTTTCCTCACTTGCTTCAATCGCGTTTCCTCACTTGCATCAATCGCGTTTCCTCACTTGCTTCAATCGCGTTCCATCATTTGATTCAATCGTATATTTGAATCAATCGCGTTCGAAAACTTGAATCAATCGCGTGCCGTAATTTGATTCAATCGCGTTCGGAAATTTCAATCAATCTCGTGCGGATATTTGATTCAGCCGCGTACCGAGACTTAAATCAGCCGCGTTCCGAAACTTAAAAACCCGCGTACGCGATTTGCACCCTTAAACGAATGCAGTTCCATTCTACAACCATGAAGGAAGATAAAGGCGGAGTCGTTACAGGGGCAATGTAAGTATTTTCAACCAACCAAACATTCATATTTAGTACGCCAATTTTTTTTTGTAATAAAAATATCTAATATCAAATTTCTGTTGTTACAGGTGTTACATGCCAGTTTTAGCTTTTTATTTGCAAACCGCAATTAAAAATAAAGTGATTAGTCCGCGTTCTTTAACCACGTTAGGGTCCCGCGAGTGTTAATAGTTTCAAGTTAGGGTGTAGTATTGCTTTGTAAGCAAACTAAATTCAGTGCTTTACATGGGCTGGAGATGGAATGGGGGAGCACCGCTGAAGAAAACAGAAGACATCAACGGGGTGATCTCCTAACGTGAGGGATCCCCGCAACGAAGTAGTGAGTGCTTTTTGAAATCACGGGTCGCGATCGCGTTGCGCAAGTAGGTCAGATCAAGTTAGGATGTCTAATAAAACTTCTCTTTCTGCCTAATCCATTTCTTTTCAGGTTCCCTGTTATATGTAATTAGATTAATGCTAGGGAAGGGAATTTAGTTGCGCCAATAAAACCGAATCGTTTCGCAAATAACACCTTAGATATTAATATGTGTTTATTGAATTACAATATTTGTATTCAATTACAGAGGCGGATTATCTAATGGTGTCGTCGCTATTATTTTATATTACTTTTATTTATCCTGTTTGTATTGTATTTATTTTGGCAAAGATGGCAATGGTTTAAATTCAACTAGTTTTCAATCCAAATCATTAACTCTTAACTTATTTCATTAAAGATTATCAATGTAACATACTTTTGTTTTAATTGATTCATTTACATCAACATAACTTTGTTATTTCTATTAAATTTTCAATAAATAATCAATTTGTTTGACATATCATAACTTTGATTTAAAATCTTGCTGCCTGCCATCTATGCCTGTATCTATTTGTCTATTTGCTTGCCGGCAACAACATTTTCAGAATTGTTCGGCCGTTAACTTGAAATCCGATGGTCTCCAAGAAGCCGGTTACGTAATCCGCGATTTGAGTTTTGTTCTTTCTCTCTTGATGTGGCTTGAACCTAAGGACTTCGGGTAGCTTTTAAAGTTCAAGCCCTTGGGTCTTCGTGTAGCCGATCATTTGTATTGAGACAAAAGCTCGTCAGTTGCGTGACTAGGCTTGAGCCTGAGGTGCTCATGCAGAGTGGTGATCATTTTTGACGATGGCTGCTGCCGTGTAAAAGGTTCAATTATGTGCATTCTTATTACGCGAAACAGTTAATGCTTACGTTAGCATTGACGACAATAGAACACAATCCCGTCATTCCAAACTCAACAATTCCATTTTTCAGACTACCTTAAACATTGTCTTTTCCTCCTTAACCAATCCTTTCCCACTCGATGAATTGGTGCCTTGTAGTGGCGAGTGGGCTTAATCACATGTACATTGAGAATTTCGTCTTTTTAAAGTACTAATATATTTAAAATATGAAAAAGTTATTTTTATATTACCTATAGTTAACGAATTGTCTAGTTAGAAATAATCATTTTTAGTCTAATGTCGTTTTTGTAACAGCTTATCTGTTTCATTTATTTCAATCTATAGAGATACACGCCTTAAATATATTTATTTTCTAATGCTATTTAGTGCACAATTCTTAAAAACATTTGAACTAGTTTGAAATACTTAACACTTACAAAATATCAACATCAATCTGTGTGTGTTAAAGTAACAATCTATCACAGCTTACATTCATTTAATATTTAGTTACAATTGTATCGTGTAATATGCTACCAAGTATTATAAAATTAATTTCAATTTATTTTAAGTGGTAATTGATAAATACAAATCAATGGTATTTATACCATTTTATTTAAATTTTTATTCATTATTTAAATTCACATCGGCGCGAGTTGTGCTGTAGGTGGTATTAGGGCCCATACCATTTCCAGCATTGCCGTTGTGTTCACCATTTATTACAAATATTTTAAAGTCAATTCCAAAAAATTGTAGATCTCTCATTGCACGAGTATACAATTAAAATTATTTGCAGCATATTATATATCATACAAAAGGCAATAGAATATTCACATTAAATAAATTTGTTGAGTTTATTTAGATAGACTCAAACCACAGAGTTATTAGATAGAATTCAGCTGTCTACCAATCACATTATATATATTTTTCTTTCGTACATTTTCATAATTTTCGGCCGTTAACGTGAAATCCGATGGTCTCCAAGAAGCCGGTTACGTAGTCCGCGATTTGAGTTTTGTTCTTTGTCTTTTGATGTGGCTTGAACCTAAGGACTTCGGGTAGCTTTTAAAGCTCAAGCTCTTGGGTCTTCGTGTTGCCGATCATTTGCATTGAGACAAAAGCTCGTCAGCTACGTGGCTTGGCTTGAGCCTAAGGTGCTCATGCATAGTGGTAATAATTTTTGACGATTTATAACTATTATACAAATTGAATTATTGGCAGCATATATATATAACATACAGATTTTACTCCATTTTTTTAATTAAATGAATCTTTTGAGTTTAGTTAGCTAGACTGCAACCACAGAGTTATTAGCTAGAATTCAGCTGTCTGCCAATCACACAATATATATTTTTTTCTTTCGTACATTTTCATAATTTTCGGCCGTTAACTTGAAATCCGAGGGTCTCCAAGAAGCCGGTTACGTAGTCCGCGATTTGAGTTTTGTTCTTTCTCTCTTGATATGGCTTGAACCTAAGGACTTCGGGTAGCTTTTAAAGCTCAAGCTCTTGGGTCTTCGTGTAGCCGATCATTTGTATTGAGACAAAAGCTCGTCAGCTACGTGACTTGGCTTGAGCCCTAAGGTGCTCATGTAGAGTGGTGATTATTTTTGACGATGCTGCTGCCATGAAAACGGTTCTATTACGAGTGTACAATCTCTATTACCGACAGCATATTATATAACAAGCAAATTACAATCGAATATTCAAATGAAATAAATCTCGATGAGTTTATTTAGCCAGACTCAAACCATAGAGCTATTATAAAAAAATATTTTACAAACTAAATCATTAACTTTAATCTCATTTATGTTCATTTTAATAGACTAAACATGATTATTTCTATTAGTTTTACTAAATAATTAACTTGTTTGACATAACGTGATTTCAAATCATTCAGCTGCATGCCAAGCATACTGCATTTACTACATTTTCATAGATTTCGGCCATTAACTTGAAATCCGATGGTTTCCAAGTAGCTAGTTGCGTAGCTCGCGATTTGAGTTTTGTTCTTTCTCTTTTGATGTGGCTTGAACCTGAGGACTTCGGGTAGCTTTTAAAGCTCAAGCTCTTGGGTCTTCGTGTAGCCGATCATTTGTATTGAGACAAAAGCTCGTCAGTTACGTGGCTTGGCTTGAACCTGAGGTGCTCATGCATAGTGGTTATAATTTTTGATGATGTTGCTGACGTGCAAAGTGTTCTACTAGGATTGTACAAATTGAATTATTGGTAGCATTTTATAGATATCATACAAGTTTCATTCCATTATTCAAATTAATTGAATCTTTTGAGTTTATTTATCTAGACTCAAACCACAGATTTATTAGACAGAATTTTGTATTCAACCGCAAATTCATTAGGTTTTCTATAATTCTCAAACTGATTTCTTAATGTACATGTGAGACCAAAACCAATTCCGCTCCACTCGATACCATTTTAACTTTATTGGGCTAAAAATTGCCATGTATTTTAATATTTTTGCATGGATCGTTTGGAGCAAACCGTAATTATTCAATACCAACTTTTATTAAATTTAAATTATTTCTCATTCTACGAGGAACAACAAATTTTTTTCGTTTCTGTTGCTCAATTTTATATCGTTTTTCGATGTATCGCGCATCGAGAATTGAATCAATCGCGTTCCGTAATTTGATTCAATCGCGTTCGAAAATTTGAATCACTTGCGTTCGGAAATTTAAATCAAACTTGATTCAATCGCGATTCCTAACGAATGCAGTTCCATTCTACAACCCTGAAGGAAGACAATGCGGAGTAGTTACAGGGGCAATGTAAGTATTTTCAACCAACCAAACATTCATATTTAGTACACATTTTTTTGTAAACAAAATAACTAATATCATATTTCTGTTGTTACAGCTGTTGCAGTGCCAGTTTTAGCTTTTTATTTGCAAACCGTAATTAAAAATGAAGTGATTAGTCCGCGTTCTTTAACCACGTTAGGGCCTCGCGAGTGTTAATAGTTTCAAGTTAGGGTGTGGTATTGCTTTGTATGCAATCTAAATTCAGTGCATTACATGGGCTGGAGATGGAATGGGGGAGCACCGTTGAAGAAAACAGAAGACATCAACGGGGTGATCTCCTAACGTGAGGGATCCCCGCAACGAAGTAGTGAGTGCTTTTTGAAATCACGGGTCGCGATCGCGTTGCGCAAGTAGGTCAGATCAAGTTAGGATGTCTAATAAAACTTCTCTTTCAGCCTAATCCATTTCTGTTCAGGTTCCCTGTTATATGTATTTAGATTATGCTAGGGAAGGGAATTTAGTTGCGCCAAAAATCCGAATCGTTTCGCAAATAACACCTTGGATATTAATATTTTTTTATTGAATTACAATATTTGTATTCAATTTCATAGGCGGATTATCTAATGGTGTCGTCGCTATTATTTTATATTACATTTATTTATCCTCCTCAAGGTTTAATCATGTGCATTCTTACTACACCAAACCAATAACTCGCGAAACAGTTAATGCTCACGTGAGCTTTGACGACATTCTATTTTAATGTCAATGCTTTACTTTAAGCTTTGACAGCATTAGGTCTTTAACTCGCGGTAACAGTTAATGCTTACGTTAGCTTTGACGACAATGGAAAACAATCCCGTCATTCCTAACTCAACAATTTAATTTTTCAGGCTACCTTAATAAATGTCCTTTCCTGCTTAACCAATCCTTTCCCACTCGATGAATTGGTGCCTTGTAGTGGCGAGTGGGCTTAATCACATGTACATTGAGAATTCGTCTTTTTAAAGTACTAATATATTTACAATATGAAAAAGTTATTTTTATATTACCTATCGTTAACGAATTGTCTCGTTAGAAATAATCATGTTTAGTTTAATGTCTTTTGTAACAGCTTATCTGTTCCTTTTATTTCAATCTATTTCTAGGGATATACGCCTTAAATAAATTTATTTTCTAATGCTATTTAGTGCACAATTCTTAACAACATTTGAACTAGTTTGAAATACTTTACATTTAAAAAAGATCAACATCAATCTGTGTGTGTTGAAGTAACAATCTATAACAGCTTAAATTCATTTAATATTTTGTTACAATTGTATGTGTAATATGCTACTAAGTATTATAAAATTAATTTCAATTAATTTTAAGTGCTAATTGATAAATATAAAACAATGGTATTTATAGCATTTTAATTACATTTTTATTCATTATTTAAATTCACATGGGCGCGAATTGGCTGTAGGTGGTATTAGGGCCCATACCTTTTCCAGCATTGCCGTTGTGTTCACCATTCATTAAAAATACTTTAAAGTCAATTCCAAAAAATTGTAGATCTCTCATTGCACGAGTATACAATTAAAATTATTTGCAGCATATTGTATATCATACAAAAGGCAATAGAATATTCACATTAAATAAATCGTGTTGAGTTTATTTAGCTAGACTCAGCCCACAAAGTTATTAGATAAAATTCAGCTGTTTGCCAATCACACTGTATATATTTTTCTTTCGTGCCTTGCACGGCGAATACATTTTCATAATTTTCGGCCGTTAACTTGAAATCCAATGGTCTCCAAGAAGCCGGTTACGTAGTCCGCGATTTGAGTTTTGTTCTTTCTCTCTTGATGTGGCTTGAACCTAAGGACTTCGGGTAGCTTTTAAAGCTCAAGCTCTTGGGTCTTCGTGTAGCCAATCATTTGCATTGAGACAAAAGCTCGTCAGCTACGTGGCTTGGCTTGAGCCAAAGGTGCTCATGCAGAGTGGTGATTATTTTTGACGATGTTGCTGCCATAAAAATGGTTCTATTGCGAGTGTACAATTTCAATTCCGACAGCATATTATATAACAAGCAAATTTCAATCGAAATTCAAATGAAATAAATCTCTTGAGTTTATTTAGCAAGACTCAAACCACAGAGGTATTATAAAAAATATTTTATAAACTAAATCATTAAGTCTTCCTTAAAAGAAATCTCATTTATGTTAATTTTAATAGACTAAACATGATTATTTCTATTAGATATACTAAATAATTAACTTATTTTACATAACTTTATTTCAAATCATTCAGCTGCATGCCAAGTATACTACATGTTCATAGTTTTCGGCCATTAACTTGAAATGCGATGGTTTCCAAGTAGCCGGTTACGTAGCTCGCGATTTGAGTTTTGTTCTTTCTCTTTTGATGTGGCTTGAACCTAAGGACTTCGGGAAGCTTTTAAAGCTCAAGCTTTTGGGTCTTCGCATAGCCGATCATTTGTATTGAGACAAAAGCTCGTCAGTTACGTGGCTTGGCTTGAACCTGGGGTGCTCATGCAGAGTGGTGATAATTTTTGACAATGCTGCTGAAATTTTCTATTACTATTATACAAATTGAATTATTGACAGTATATTATATATAACATACAGATTTAATTCCATTATTCAAATTAATTGAATCTTTTGAGTTTATTTGGCTAGACTTAAACCACAGAATTTAGAATTCAACCGCAAATTCATTAGATTTTCTATAATTCTCAACCCGATTTCTTAATGTACATGTGAGACCAAAACCAATTCCGCTCCTTTCGATACCATTTTAACTTTATTGGGCTGAAAATAGCCATGTCTTTTAATATTTGTGCATGGATCGATTGGAGCAAACCGTAATTATTCAATACCAAATTTAGTCACTTTATTTCAATACATTTTAAACTAATTTATGTCATTTATCATAAATACTATATAATTTATAAACAAAATTGATGAACAAAATTAATGTTTAAAAGATATAAATTATTATTCATTTTACGAGGAACAACAAAATTGTTTCGGCATTAATTTATTTTCCTGTTTCCTAACTCAATTTTATAAATCACAAATTCAATTTTGTTCCCACCGTGTTTCGACGTATCGCATACCGAATATTGAATCAATCGTGTTCGGTAACTTGATTCAATCGCGTTCGGTAACTTGATTCTATCGTGTTCGGTAACTTGATTCAATCGCGTTCGGAAACTTGAATCAATCGCGTTCGGAAACTTGAATCAATCGCGTGCGATAATTTGATTCAATCGCGTTCGGAAACTTGAATCAATCGCGTTCGGAAACTTGAATCAATCGCGTGCGATAATTTGATTCAATCGCGTTCGGAAACTTGAATCAATCGCGTTCGGAAACTTGAATCAATCGCGTTCGGAAACTTGAATCAATCGCGTGCGATAATTTGATTCAATCGCGTTCGAAAAGAAAACTTGAATCAATCGCGTTCGATAATTTGATTCAATCGCGATCGGAAACTTGAATCAATCGAGTTAGATAATTTGATTCAATCGCGTTCGGAAACTTTAATCAACCGCTTTCCATAACTTGATCGTGTTCGGATATTTGTGTCATTCACGTTCGGTAATGATTTAATCTCGTTTTAAAACTTAAATCAATCGCGTTCGGAAATTTGAATCAATCTCGTGCGGTAATTTGATTCAATCGCGTTCGAAAACTTGAATCAGCCGCGTTCCGAAACTTAAAAACCCGCGTACGCGATTTGCACCCTGAAACGAATGCAGTTCCATTCTACAACCATGAAGGAAGATAAAGGCGGAATCGTTACAGGGGCAATGTAAGTATTTTCAACCAACCAAACATTCATATTAAGTACGTCTAATTTTTTTCTAAACTAAATAACTGATATCAAATTTCTGTTGTTACAGGTGTTACAGTGCCAGTTTTAGCTTTTTATTTACGAACCGTAATTAAAATGAAGTGATTAGTCCGCGTTCTTTAACCACGTTAGGGCCCCGCGAGTGTTAATAGTTTCAAGTTAGGATGTAGCATTGCTTTGTATGCAAACTAAATTCAGTGCTTTACATGGGCTGGAGATGGAATGGGGGAGCACCGCTGAAGAAAACAGAAGACATCAACGGGGTGTTCTCCTAACGTGAGTGATCCCCGCAACGAAGTAGTGAGTGCTTTTTGAAATCTCGGGTCGCGATCGCGTTGCGCAAGTAGGTCAGATCAAGTTAGGATGTCTAATAAAACTTTTCTTTCAGGGTCCCTATATGTATTTAGATTATGCTAGGGAAGGGAATTTAGTTGCGCCAAAAATCCGAATCGTTACGCAAATAACACCTTAGATATTAATATTTGTTTATTGAATTACAATATTTGTATTCAATTTCATAGGCGGATTATCTAATGGTGTCGTCGCTATTATTTTATATTACATTTATTTATCCTGTTTGTATTGTATTTATTTTGGCAAAAATGGCATTGTTTTAAATTAAACTAGTTTTCAATAGAAATCATTAACTCTTAACTTATTTCATTCAAGATTATCAATGTAACATACTTTTGTTTTCAATTGGTTCATTTACTCAACATAACTTTGTTATTTCTATTAAATTTTCAATAAATAATCAATTTGTTTGACATATCATAACTTTGCTTTGAAATCTTATTGCCAGCCATTCATGCCTGTATCTACTTGTCTATTTGCTTGCCGGCAACAACATTTTCAGAAATTTTCGGCCGTTAACTTGAAATCCGATGGTCTCCAAGAAGCCGGTTACGTAGTCCGCGATTTGAGTTTTGTTCTTTCTCTCTTGATGTGGCTTGAACCTAAGGACTTCGGGTAGCTTTTAAAGTTCAAGCTCTTAGGTCTTCGTGTAGCCAATCATTTATATTAAGACAAAAGCTCGTCAGTTGCGTGGCTAGGCTTGAGCCTGAGGTGCTCATGCAGAGTGGTGATCATTTTTGACGATGGCTGCTGCCGTGTAAAAGGTTCGATTATGTGCATTCTTATTACGCCAAACCAATAACTCGCGAAACAGTCGATGCTTACGTTAGCTTTGACGACAATAGAAAACAATCCTGTCATTCCAACTACTCTAATTCCATTTTTTCAGGTTACTTTAAACATCCTTTCCTGCCTAACCAATCCTTTCCTGCTCGACGAATTAGTACCTTGGCGATGGTGAGCAGGCTTAATCACATGTACATTGAGAATTTCGTCTTTTGAATACATGTTTTATACAGTCAATATATTTATAACATGAAAAAGTTATCTTTTTAGCTTATTACCTGCCAATAGACTTACTGTTGGCAACAAATCATATATATATATATATATATATATATATACATATACATATACATATATACATATATATATATATATATATATATATATATATATATATATATATATGTCAGACTGAAGATGCTTATCAACAAATTTCTTATAAGTATGTTTAGTCCGATATCGTAATAGCTTATCTGTTGCATTAAATTCAGTGTATTTATGGCAACATACACGAGTATAACATTCCAATTATTGGCACCATATTATACGTCATTGCAAATAGATATACATATTGCCACCTAAGCAGCAACACAACAGATTTATACCCGTATTCACCAACATCCCATAAACTTTAAACGTCTCATAAGCTATTGAATGTATAAATTGACAACGTCACACAATATGCCAAAGCAAATGTCAAACAGCTTGAATAGCGCTTGTGATTGGAGCTTTGATGACACATTTTCTTTAATTTTTCAGTGTTTCCAATAGAGCAAATCTAAAGTAACTACATTCCCTAGATAATTTATTTATTGTTGCTATAACAACGAATACTTATAGGTTCAATAGCTATTGATAGATTTATAGAACGTTGGTGAGAATACGGAGGTTAATATTTTATACCAGGTTGACAGAAGAGAGAAACACGGATTATAAAATATTTATTGGAGTAATAAAATTGCTCCTGGTTCGACTAAATAAAATATAAACAATAAAATAAAACATTGATAACTTTTGTCAGAGTAAAATAACTCAAATTAACATTTTAGAATCTCCTTTTCTTACCTCCAATAAAATTTTAGATGTGTGGTGTTTCTGCTTAGGCGACGACATACAATATTTTGAGGTTTTTATTTAGATAGACTCAAACCACTCACTTATTAAACATGTTGGTTTTTTCTTGCATCAATTCAGTTAATTTTGAATACTTGTCATATCGATTTCTGAATGTACATGTGAGACCAAAACTAATTCCGCGCGGTTCAATACCATTTAAATATATTGCGGCTGAAATTGGCCTTGTCAATTGTCACAGCGCGAGTTCTGCCTTTTTATTTGCCAACACTAAAAGTGTCGGTTATTTTCAAATTCAGCGTTCTTTAGCCACTTTAGGAAAAGTATCTTGTGAAAGCTTTATATGGGCCGGGGATAGAATGATGGAATGTAGGAGCTCCGCTCAAGCTAGTTAAAGATACCAGCAGGATTCTCTCTCTCCTAACTTGAGTGACCCCAGCAACTAAGTATCAAGTGCTTTTTGAATTACGGGTCGCGATCGAGTTGCGCTGGTAGGCCAGTTCAATTAAGGATGGCTAATAAAAGTTGCTTCTCCTTTGAGGAAAAGCCTCTCGGCTGAACACATAGATTTTTTGTTTCTTTATTAAGTAATTAATCCGGAAAGTCGTAGATGTTTTACCGTGTGTTATTAGCGATTTAAATGTCAACGGTCTACGTCGAACTAGTGGGTAAACAGCTGATCTTTGTTATTGTTTGATCAGCTGATTAGATACAAATTACCCCATTTTGATCACTTGGACAGTAATGCGTGGTTGTTAATAAACTTTTAATATACAACTAGACAAACTTTACACACATTGTGATATATATATGATGAGAAAATACATTTTATGAGTAGAGATTACCCACTAAATATTAGTTCATTTTCTGCCACCGGCTAGATTGAATTGCCCAAACCATAATTTCTACTACTTGAATCAAATTTTTATACTTACCATGAGTATTTTAATTTGATTCGCCTGCGACGTTTTCATAACCTTCTCCGCCATATTATAAATGGTCTCATGGTACTTCTCACGCAGTTCCTTTTCCTGGGTCACGAAATCCCGGTTGGCCGCCAGCAGCCGTTCGGATTGACTCCTCGGAAGAGTTGGCCGTCCATCACCGCCCTCCCCACTGGAGTCGGGCCCGTCCACAACACTCGTCAGAGGTTCAGCACTAGGGGATTCAGTTGAAAAAACTCCACTGACACTATAGAAAAGAACGACAATTTCAATTTAATAATGCCACAAGTATTTTATTTAGTTAAACTTACATATTTTTACTGGATAGCCGCTTTACAAGTTTCATGTTAATTAGTTTCGACCTCTTTTCGCTTCCGAAATCGCTTGATTTTTGTGACTGCAACGTGATCTTTTTCTTTTCATGCTTTTTTCGTAGGCTTTCCAATTTTTTCTCTAGCTCCAGACGTTTCTCTTTAACTAATTTGTTATCGAATATTTTTTCCAACGGCTCCGCTATAAGGTCTTCATTGCGTTCTGCCAACTCGGGTGTTTTAATGATGGAATTCGATTGTTCTATTGAAATAGACGTTGTGAGCATGCTCGAGCTAGTTGTGACGGTCTCTATAGTTTCTGTGTTTAGATCTATACTGGCGGCCCCTTTGCAAATTGAGGGTCGATGCGTGGGGCTGCCGTTTGCGGTGTTTTGTTCTTTTATTATTTTGGAAACCGCTGCTGGTTTCTGTTCCTCGCCCTCCATCACCTCCATGCCGTCGGTGAGCACTGCTAGTTGTTCGGCGCGTTTTTCCAGGTCGCTTTGGTACTTGATGGGATTTGCTAGGGCCTCGGCGAAGTCGCTGAGGCCGTCGGGCACGTAGTCTTTGACGACGATGTGCAGGAATAGGGTTGCTAGGGGGAGGGGTTGGCCTAGTTCAGTTCGTAGATTGACGTGTCTGTAGCCGGGACACAGGCCTATCACTGGCATGACTCGGTGCCCGATGAATTTGCCGGACTCCTCGTACGCGGCCAAACGCACCGATGCTAATTCTGGTAACACAACCTGGAGAAAAAGATTATGAAAAAGTACTGGTTTTGGGGCGCATTTTTTACCTTTTTGAAAATAAACGGTTCCTCCTCATACTGCGGATTGATCCCGTTATTCGGCACCACTTTGGAGCGAAACTTTTTCCGCACAGTATCCGCCGGCAGCCCGTACATATCCACCTCCACATACGTCCCTACACGTTTGTCAGACAAAAACTGTCCGGATATCACAGTAATTTTAACAGTTCCGGCGATGATGCCATCCACAGTGCTCTCCGCGAACGGATCTAATCGCCTGTCCTTGCGCCGCATGAACTCCGGCTTCAATAGGTAGCCGCTGCGGAAGTTGTATTCGAACACCCCTAAGTTGAGTTGCATGGCCAAGTCTAATGTTTGGAAATTTAGGGCTACCAGTTGACACCCCGCGTTCCAAAACACCTGGGGCATGAAGTTTGAGGAATCGAAACGCGTGCCAACAGGGTACACTCTGCTCAGCTGGTGTTTGTTGTAGTTGACAAACTCTATGGGGCGTTCTTTCAGTAACGTTGTGGCCTGCCGCTCGTCGAATGAAGACATTTCATAGTTCCGATTTTTCTCTGCAAACAATACACATATTAGTAGTCTAGAATTGAATTTTGGCTGGGTTTGTTACTTTCTGAATTTTCGAAACTTGAAAAATGTACTGGTTGCACGTAGTTTACTAGCGCGGATATTTCTGCTCCTGCTTCTGTTTCTTTTGCGGTCGCTGCCTGTTCGCCGACATTTTCTTGAGATTCGCTTGGTAGTTCTGGTTCGACCCCATCACCTTCTTCCTCACTAGAGGAGTCTTCTTCGGTACCTGTTGATTCTTTAGAGCCCTGCATTCCAAATGAAATAATCATGTAATATAGATAGAGTTGATACATTTTAAGGTGGCGTTTGTAAATTACTGTTCATCCCAAACATAACACAAGTTGTATTCTCTTTCCACAAATTATTTTAGTTACCATTCGAGAAGTCATTTACGTAGTATAGACAAATATGTACAATACCGAAATACCGATTTAAAAAAGTAGGTCGGGATACCGCTTTTGCAATCGTGAAATGTATTGTCCTAAGTATTTCTATTTCGTATATTAGTCACTCACTTGTCTAGTTTGAAGTAATGGTGGATGCGCGTGTGGTATATCACCATTTCCAGTAGGCCCTGCACTTTCCACAGGCACTGGCTCCATCGGCTGCACCACCCTTTTATGATGGTGATGGTGGTGATGCTTCTTCTTATTCTTAATTATAATTTTCCTACGTAATAAATTGGGTGGTGGTAGTGGTGCACCTACAAAGAACACAGGGCGTTAAAACAAATCCTTCTACAAACGTCTTTGTTGTATTTTTTTTTCTAACCTGGTTCTATTTTGTGCGAATCCAACGGCTCGGCCAGCAGCATGTCGCCGAAAATGTCGCGACAATAGTTCGCGATTTTCGCCTGCTGTCGCGGATTGCAGTGGTTCTCAAAGGATAAAACCACGGGGTAGTCGGACGTTTTAAACGCGCTTTCCGCGATCGCCTCCAGCACCTCCCGCGCGTTTATTTCTTGCACGAACGTGTAACCGTGCACGATCACCGGCTCTTCTCGGCCGTTCCAAAAGTCTAATTCAACACACCTTAAAATTTAAACTTTTTATTACTTGGGCAATTGCAGTGTTAATTATTAATATTTTATATATTGCAAAAGTAGTGTAGAAAATAGTTAAAGTAGAGTCGAATATGTTACAATTGTAACTATATATCTAAAATGATTTTTGTAGAGAAGGCAATGACCTCATTGGGTTTTTTTTTACCGGATAGTACAACCCCTGCCCCTAGGCTGTGTGCACTGCGGCAAGTTGTACTCTCCTTTACGGACCTATTGTGCCTCATACAACATCTATGATATGCTAGTCGGGTAAACTCTTGCAGAAAATTTTCCCGACTAGCAGTGGATTCGAACCACCAACGTTCCGTATGCTTCAGAGAGTCGCCTAAGGCCCAATTCACACATAGGAGGCGAAGGCGCGGTGCCGGCGCGGCGAGAGGCACGACGCGTTCACGCCTCCTTCTATATAAACATATGGTGGAATGCCCACTTAGCTGACGACGCGCGGGTATTTGCCTAGTGCCTCTCGTCGTGCCCGCACCGCGTCTTAGCCTCTTCGCCTGAGGCAAGATGGCTGCGAGGCGAGAGGCACAACACTTCCACGCCGCCTTTATGTAATAATATGGTGCAATGTCCACCCCTTCATCGCATATCGACATCACAAACGCCTGAGCGACGTCGCGCCTGCACCTCGCCTCCGCCCGACGCCGCTTATGTGTGAATTGGGCCTTAGATCACTGCGCCACGGACCGCCTCTTAGGCCCAATTCACACATAAGCGGCGTCGGGTGGAGGCGAGGTGCAGGCGCGATGTCGCTCAGGTGTTTGTGATGTCCATATGCAGTGAAGGGGTGGACATTGCATCATATTTTTACATAAAGGCGGCGTGGAAGTGTTGTGCCTCTCGCCTCGCAGCCACCTTGCCTCATGCGAAGAGGCTAAGACACGGTGCGGGCACGCGTCCATATGCAGTGAAGGGGTGGACATTGCATCATATGTTTACATAGAGGCATGGAAGAGTTGTTCCTCTTGCCTAGCAGCCACCGTGTATCAGGCGAAGAGGCTAAGACGCGGTGCCGGCACGGCGAGAGGCACTAGGCAAATGCCCACGCGTCGTCATTGGCATTGCACCATATGTTTATATAGAGGGGGCGTCAAAGCGCCTCCTATGTGTGAATTGGGCCTAATATAGGTTTAAAGATAATGATAATCTAAAAATCTAATGTGGTTCTTTCTGCAGATGATCATTATTTACTAAACACTTTTAAAAATCTTGTATTAAAATTCTATTTATTTTTTGGTATAAAGAAATGGGTTTTCTGTGAAGTAACAGTAAATACTGGATGATTTAACTCCTCTGAATTTCTTCCTTTACCGGCGTCTTTCGACTGAAATGAAGATTTTCTACCTAATATTTTTTAATTAAACATGCGGCTAGTAATTAATAATAATCATCAAAATAATTACCTGCATCCAGCCAGTAAGCACTGCCGATAAATCTCAACACTAGACCTCCCCGTCAACTGGTGTCCCGCTAAATACGTGTTGTGCGAGGAGTTGATAAAATAGTGCGCTAAAGGGTGGTCCATTTCTTCCGCTAAATCGTAGCTGCTTTGCGCTATAATATTGTTGTCGTCCGACATTAAATACTTCAGAAAGCCGTCGAAGGATAACTGGCCGTTTTGTGCGTGGAATCGGTTCGGTTCGTATTGAGCAATAATATCTTTCGCGCGCTCCGTGTTCGCGTAAGGGTAGAGGATTTCGTTCAGCCGGGGGTCGCGCTGCGTGTTGTTGAGGAAGTCCACCAGCTGGGCGGAGGACATGTGGTGGAAGCGGTGCGGCGGTCCAACACTACGGGTTTAAGATTGGTGTTTGGTATTGAAACGCGGTCCTTTGCTATATGCTTACATGTCGATGAACAGTTTTTTGACTTCGTTCCGCTGCGTTAGGTTCTGGTAGAAGGTGAAGAAGTCGTCGTAGAGGAATTTCTCTGGGTTTAGTGCGTCGTTTTTTCCATAGGGCAAACTCGATTCGTCTAAGGCTTTCTCCACGCGTCTTCTGTCGTCTTTGTTTTGTGCGAACATTTTTATTATACTAAAAGATTTAGAGAGACCACATATTTAAACATATGGTATGAAACTAACATAATCGTCAATATATACAAAGCAAGGATACATTTTAAATCATATAGAAGTGAATTATAATGGCGAAGTGAAGAGAAATTTTATAACAATGCTATAATTTCATCAAAACTAAGATTTTATGAATATACTACAACTAACCCCCTAGGAGGAAAGTTAAACGCCATCTGGCGGCACCACATCAATTAGCAATGCACGCCCATATGGTAATAACCGTTAACATGCCATCAGGATCACCGGGTAGTGCCCTCTATGGAATAATATTCCAACAGAGTGCTTGAGACGACTTGGACGACTAATAGAGCAAAAGACCATAAGCCCACACACAATGATAAACGAATACAGTTATTTATGACATTTTCCCGTTTTCTGATATATTCGCGGTAGTGCAGGTTTTTGATAATTCAACAATTTATTTTTCCAATAGAGTGCTTCAGATACCAGCACAAGGCCAATCTTATAAAACATATATAAGTATGAATCCACCTCTTATATCTTGTATTTGTATATAACCACTCGATATATTTGTTTGAATTCATCCTCACTAGCTGAGCTACACTAAAGAGATCTAATAAGATCGAAATCTAGATATGTAGATTGCTTAGAGGTGGGTTCACACTTATATATGTAAGATTTTATGATTTTGTCACTTCTGTCCCAAGGTGCAATATATGAATATCGAAAGTTAAATAATAGATAAGTCACTTACTTTTTAACTGGTATTTTGCCGGCTTTGTTGGGCGTTAACATCAGTTTGGTGTACGCTTTCAGCAGGAACATGCTATTTGTGCCGTTGATTTGGTTTAAATTGTACGCTAAAGCCATCAGAGAGTCGGTCCAGAGTTTCGCGATCTCTTTGCGCGTGCAGCAGAAATTTATAAAACTAATATTCACAAAGTCGCTTGCCACACAAACGGTCACCGTTTTCTCCTCCAGCGTGTCTTGCGAGCCCATCGTCACGATTTGCCGCAGTTTTGGCTCCTGAAAAGAAGGGAAAACCGACAATTAGTACACTAAAAATAGCACAGACAATTTTCAAATAAATTTAATTCAAATGCAAATGTTTTTATAATTCAATATTTTTTTCTTGATAATACTGGGTGCGTAAGTAATAAATAACTCCCATATTTAATTCGGGATTGAAAAAGAATAGTACGATTTTATATCTCAAATGTATATTTGAAACATTTTTACTCTAAGTTTAATAATTATACCGTGACCTTGACAACCGATACACATTTGGACACGTTTTTGGAATTTGTTCATTATTTTCAATAGCATGTCTAGCGAGATTATGAGAAAATGTAGGAAATCGTGGGAAAATGTAGGCAATCGTGGGAAAATGCAAGAAATCGTGGGAAAATGTAGGAAATTGTGGGAAAATGTAGGAAATTGTGGGAAAATGTAGGAAATTGTGGGAAAATGTAGGAAATTGTGGGAAAATGTAGGAAATTGTGGGAAAATGTAGGAAGTCGTGGGAAAATGTGTTAAAACGTGATACAACTTTCTCCCTAGGAGGAAAATTTAACGCGACACCACGTTTTTTAGTTCTCGTCTCGTTGCTATTATTTTTTTTGTATTGTTGCTAAGTTTATCAACTTTGGTATGTTTTGTTGGGCGGTATGTTTTCCTGGCGTTTTACACGGTTTCTAATATTTTATTGTTTATTTCTTCGACAGTTTTATTATTCGAATCAAAATGTTCTAGATCAGCCGTTATAAGTTCCTTGTATTTATCAACATCCTCTGGGGGCGCCCAACCAGCATTTACTTCTTTCTTTATCATTGTGTATCTTTCCTTTCTTAGATTTATCTGAATTTTCGCTCTGACTAGTCTGTGGTCGCTTCCAATTGAGAAATTATTCAATACGGTTACGTCTCGGCTTATGTGTTTTTTGTCCGTGATTATGAAATCTATTTCATGTTTTGTTTTTCCATTTAGGCTGACCCACGTCCACTTACGATGTTCTTTTTTGTAGTAAAAACTATTCATCAAGTACAAGCTGTTTTGTGCCAAAAATTTTAGAAGCATTTTTCCCCTTTCGTTGCTTTCCCCTGTTCCATGGTTTCCAATTGTCGTCTTGGTTGTGTCTGTCCGTGATTATGAAATCTATTTCATGTTTTGTTTTACCATTTGGGCTGACCCACGTCCACTTACGATGTTCTTTTTTATAGTAAAAACTATTGCATCAAGTACAAGCTGTTTTGTGCCAAAAAGTTTAGAAGCATTTTTCCCCTTTCGTTTCTTTCCCCTGTTCCATGGTTTCCAATTGCCGTCTCGGTTGTGACTTGTTTTATTGCCGACTTTTGCGTTAAAGTCGCCGGTTAGAATGGTATAATGGGTGGGTGTCTGTGTTATAGCATGTGTTATGTCTTCATAAAGACATTCTACTACTTCATCTTCGTGGCTAGACGTTGGCGCATAGGCTTGGACAATTTTGATACTGTATCTTGGATTTAGCTTTAATATCAGGCAGGTAACTCTAGATAAAACACTTTTTATTGAAATTATATTTTGTGCATATCTTTTGTGTACAAGAAAACCGACTTCTCCTATTGATGTATCTGTATCTCCAAGGTATAACGCTATAAAGATAGAAGTTTTTGTTTATCTATTTGTTCCACATTATAAATATTGAATTCTTGCTTTTCTCTCTTTGATTACTTCGTTCATTTTCACTACTATATTAATTATTGTCAATAAATTATCAAAAGGATGTCAACAAATATTCTAATTTATTTTTGTACAATATTGTACATTCATTTCATATATGTAAATATTTACACATCATGATGCGTTACTAATAAATTATACCGTTGGATGTTTATATTTCATTATATGTTGTTATCAATAAGCAAATGCTTTGTAAATACAATAGGCATATTCATTTAATTCATTGTGGATAACATTATTAATTGTTGGCATATGTAATTCGTTATCGGCTAATAATAATACACGCAATTAATTAAAAATATTTGTAAATAATATCCGAAATGCACAAAAATAGTGCCATTACGGCAGAAGCCCATCCCACTACCACCTCCTACATTCGTTTTAATGGGCTATTCACAATAAGCGCGGTATGGGTAGCGTAGTGGTAAGCGAAATTGCATACACGTTTAAAAATGCGGGCGTTTACAGCAGCGCAGTAAAACCATGATAGAACATGGATAATTATCTCTACCATAATTATCGCATAATTACTGCCCAATTCTGAACGTCCGAATTTTTATAGGCATGCAAAATATTGCTTACCGCTACCTTACCACTACCGCGCTTATTGTGAATGGCCCATAAGGCTATACTATATATATATATATATATATATATATATATATATATACTCCCCTCCTTTGCCTGTTCACGACGTCAGACTCTCCATTTTCTTTTTTTTTCGATCTCGCGTCCGTGTGTCTGAACGAATACTGCAAATTATAAACTTTTTCTTACGAGCTATATATTCTCACGAAGCATTTTGTGTCCGCTTTGACAAGGATAGCGACAGCGAGCATGATGAGCGCGATCCGTTCAAGCCGCGAGCATGATGAGCGCGATCCGTTCAAGCCGCGAACGGGAACGTGCTTGCGGCTTGAACGGATCGCGCTCTTCATGCTCGCTATCCGTGTTAAAACGGACACCAAATATTTCGTGTGAAAATATGGCTCATATAAAAACAGTTTATAATTTGCAGTATTCGTTCCGATTGGTTTTGCTTCCCGTTAGCAGTACGTACTGCATGTACCGGTAACGGGAATTATTCTGAGGATAACTACATACGTATTACTTTTTTTTCATTCTTTTTTCACTCGCTGGTACCTTAACCCAAATAAACCTGCAACGTTGTGTGTACATTATTGCTCTAAGTTATATTAATCATAATAAAAGTGTTATACTTACACTAGTTTTTTCATAAAAAGGATTTTCATGATGTTCTTTTAAAGGAACGGTAGAGCTAAACAGTCAGTATATAGATTTAAGTATCTTCTACAGATTACTTTTTCCTAAGTGTTAATTATATGGAACAGTAGGTCTATTTGGGTTAAATTCAGCAACCAACATCGAGAGAATTACCAAATGAATCGCAATAGATATTACGTTATTGTCCCTGCGAATTCCTAACACACATGTGCTTCTATTCACTATCTCACTGACTAAGTATTAGGTAATAACTAGTATTCTCGTTGGAATAATTTTTAAATTCGGATTCCTTGAAAATTAGTCAGTAAAGAATATCTATCATTCGTATTGAATCAAAATTCACGCACTCCAACAACTTAAACATTTATATTACCATCGCTATTAAAATATGAATTGAATTGCTTTGCTTATGTCATCAATAAACCAAAAGTGCTTTCTATTCACTATCTCACTGACTAAGTATTAGGTAATGACTAGTATTCTCGTCGAAATAATTTTTAAATGGCAGATTCTTTGAAAGTTAGTGAGTAAAGAATAACTATTATCTATATATTCACGCACTCCAAACAATTTAAATAATTTTATTACCATCGCTATTAAAATATTAATTGAATTGCGTTGCTTATGTCATCAATAAACCAAAAGTGCTTTCTATTCACTATTTAACTGACTAAGTATTAGGTAATGACTAGTATTATCGTCGAAATAATTTTTAAATGCAGATTCTTTGAAAGTTAGTCAGTAAAGAATATCTATCATTCGTACTGAATCAAAATTCACACAGTCCAAACAACTTAAACATTTATATTACCATCGCTATTAAAATATTAATTGAATTGCTTTAATTATATCATCAATAAACCAAAAGTGCTTTCGAACATCACACGAAATAATTAAACACGGAGCGCCATAAAATTGAACCCACTTCATAATTTAAGGCGGCACACTTTAAATATGGTAATGACCATTTTATATCAACCGTCATATAATAACGAGTTCTATAAAATACGCAAGATAAGACTATAGCATTTGCATAAGCCGTATAATTAATGAATGGGCGAGGAGTGCGGCGTCAAATATAATTAATAAATGAGCCTCGTAAAATATCCCATTTTCTAAAAATATCGGGCATAAATATTACGCTCGATTTTTTCCGCTGCCCATAAATCACAATTGGCAAACACATAAATTCCGGATTTGAAAATGCGCTCGCGCGCCCGGCGCATTCACCATTTGTGTGCCTGCGTATACATACACAAAAGTATGCAGTTGGGCAATAAATTAAGTGCGCTCAGGTGCTGCGACTGGCATTTACATGGGACACACATACCGCAAGGGGTGGTCTCGTTTTATTATAAAGCGTATTTCCGGATATATAATTAAATTGTGTGGATTTGACTTTAATGTGGCGACGGAGATGTATAAAATATGCGACTGGTATTAGCCATGGTGGGCGATATGTAGGATGAATTATTTACGTAAAATGTGACAACGTGTCTCAGTTAGATTTTAATTTGATTCAGGGAATTGCTTGATATATCTTTATTATTCGCATATGTAACTCTGCACAAATCTCCAGGCATGTTTATGACAATGTTTCCGTATCTATTATTATTTGTTTACGGTTCGTCTCTTGTATTTGTAACAGGGCACGCCCAATAAAAGGAATTTTTCATTAATAATACAAAGCAGAACTAACGCCCGGTTTCTCTAACGAATCTTAACTAGTTTAAGACCGTCTTAATAATAAGACGGTCTTAAAGCGCTGCACCAAACAAAAATCGGATCTTAAAACGATAAGACGGTCATTACATTTTAAGACTAAAGGTCGTTTTAGACAAGACAATTTCTTAGCTCAAAGGTTGTTCAAGAAATGAATTCATATATCCTCCGCCCATACAATTTGTTCTTGACAAATACAACGCGTTATATTTTTCCATTCGATCTACCATCCAATTCAATATTTCAAATAATTTGCTGTATGATACGAGACAATTTAGATTGTCTCACATCTTGACTAACTTTTGAGTCAAGAAATTGTCTTGTCTAAAACGACCTTAACTTTTGAGTCAAGAAATTGTCTTATCTAAAACGACCTTAAGGCTGGGATTTAGCCTATACGTTCCTTATGGCGAAACTTGTGTAATTGTTTCCAGCTTTTAGACAAAACTACGCCATGGAATGGCATACAATTTATGCAAGTCAATAAAAACACTTCATCCTTGGTATTGAAACTTAGTTTGCAAGAATTGATGACTAAAATTTGTCGTTATAGCATGTTAAAGATTCGACTGTATAGAAGGTAGCAATCTAGTAGTTTAATCACTCCCATACATATTAAATAATCATATATCGAAAATTCAAGATAATCATGCCCTGTACATCCATAAGTATTATAATATTTGAAAAATTGCTGCGCAAATAAATATCTCCTTCATTTTTAATGCTGGAAAGATTGGAATATAATTAAATGTCGATAAGGGTCATATTCGCAAACGTTGCGTAGAATTCTTTACACTATATGTTTTTTTTTATCATATTAAAAATTATTTTTGGACATTCCCACCTAGACTACGAAATACGTGCAACATTATTCTTTTGTATACGTATTTTTGCAACTCAATTTATGTTGTAGTTAAAGAGAACGGTGCGTATTTCTTATACGCATTTCGCATATGCATTACATGTGCATCACAAGTTGCCTAATCAAAAAATCCCACCCTTAACTCGTATCTATTATTATTTCTTTGTGGTTCGCCTCTTGTAATTTGTACATTTATTTCCCAACAGGGCACACCCAATAAAGAGAAATTTTTCATTAATAATACAAAGAAGAAACTAACTAAGCGTAAATCGAATCTTAAAACGATAAGACGGTCTTACATTGTAAGACTAAGTAAGATTGATAAGATATCGTTGGTGCAACAGAATAAAAAATTAAGACGTGGTTATATATAAGACGAGCTTATATGTCTACCCCTTCACTGCATATGGACATAACAATCGCCTGTGCGATGTCGCGCCTGCACCTCGCCTACACCGCGCCTCCGCCAGACGCCCCTTATGTGTGAATTGGGCCTAAGTGAACCGCACGACTAGTTAGTGTAGCCAACCAAATGAAGCGGAGGGTTATTCTCACAACACTAGAGGGCAATAGTACTTTTACTTTCTGAACGTGCCTCGTATATACTAAAGATAGCATCCGTATATAATTACCATTCGGGCATTATATTTCTATACTAGTCTTGTTTTACATTTTTCTTTTTCCCAGAAATCAGATTGAATATAGTAGCTCGCATGCCAATGAAGATTGCAATTGAAATTAAACAAAGGGATTATATAATTTCAGGCGATTTTAGTATAACTATTTTTTTTATAATTACTGGAAACAGCGGTTTTGTTTATAACAAAATATTCAATTAAAAAAAAAGCAATTATAACTGTGGCGGGTTGATGCCATTATTATTACATTAATTACTCACCACGTGCCTGCAATAATAATAATAATGGAAACGTTGTTTCGGCAAATTGCATGCCGTGGACGACGTGTGTTTATTTTTACATTAGATTCCCGCGAAACTACCAGGGAAATATATAGAAAAGGGGGGGCCATTTGTAAACATTTATACTTCGCTCGCTTCTCCGTTGTTTCTCCCTTGTGGGCCCGTGTGACCTTACTGTAATCTTCTCCGCACCGATCTATACACCCCGACCAGGCTCAAACAAATATGGGATTTATTTCGCCCAGAATGCGAACTATACAGCCGCGGCTGGGAGAAGAGGCTCTTTTTTGTGCGTGTGCCGCGGGAGTGTATCGGTATTCGTGTTTGGAATTCATAGGGGGGATGTTGGGAATGTTTTTATTGAGCACACAAATGGAATGGGATTAATTTGGTTAAAATCAACTGTCAGTGGCTAAATGTATGGGGGAATTGAATTGATATAATTTATTCATTAAAATAATTATGGGAAATGTCTTTATTTCATATTTTATTAAGCGTATAAAGGAATTGCGTCATGTATTATTCTACAAACTGAATCTACTCTAACTGTTTTCTATGAGTAACTGGAGGTATGAGTCATATGTCATGCAGCCGAGTGTTAGACGTGTCATATTTCACATATGAGAGTGATAAATATACGGCATGTTCGATTAAACGTTAATCACGGTTAAAGTGCTAATGGTTGTAAAACATATACCATGTGGGGTTGCACTGCTAATTGATGTGGTGCCGCCAGATGGCGTTTAACTTTCCTCCTAGGGGGTAGTTGTATAATTTTTGTTTATAACCACTCGAGATATTGTGTGCATTCATCCTCACTAGCCGAGCTACACTGATGAGATACAATAAGATCAAAATCTAGATATGTAGATTGCTAAGAGGTGGATTCACACTTATATATATATATATATATATATATATATATATATATATATATATATATATATTTATATATATATATATTTATATATATATATATATATATTATATATATATAACTACCTTGGCCTTGTGCTGATATCTCAAGCATTCTGTTGGAATATTATTTCATAGAGGGCACTACCCGGTGATCCTGATGGCATGAGCATGTTGACGCTTATTACCATATGGGTGTGCATTTCTAATTGATGTGGTGCCGCCAGATGGCGTTTAACTTTCCTCCCAGGGAGTTAGTTGTATAATGTTTGCTAATGGTTGGTTAAAAGGGTATACCAATGCGTTTCAACCAGTTGCGATATAGGAAACTAGAGATATTATCTAGTTCCCAATATCGTTTTATATATAAGAATTGGTATATTAAACTGTACTACTATTTCTAAATGGAAAATTAACATTGTGTATCACAGTGCTGTTATTGTTAAGTGATTTTTTTATTATTCCGCTGTTATATACGGGCTTTAGTATAGAATTATTCATTACGTGTGTCCTTGCCTCGATAGAATGTTTTATTTGTTTTTTTTCAGTCGTTTTTTTTTTGTTTGTTACATGTGTCTAATATAAAATCCATATCAAGTTACTTAGATTCCGTATTATTCAGTAAATTTCCAGCTCCTTGATTTATTACTATGCCCCACAACACGAATTCACTCGAGACATCTTCAAGCAAGATGCGAACACTGATAGTACACCGAATTTAGCCGTTTGCCTCTCGTTTCAAAATAAACTGTCACTAGTTTCCACACGCTTCGCTAAACGCGTGCTTGTTTGTGGAATGCTATCTTTAACTTCGTAATTCTTCTGGGCGGAGCGCAAAAGTTGCGATAATGCACGGTGACAGTTTGACGCGTGACGGAACGCACACTCTGGTCGGGCCGGGTGTATTTAAAACTCTCCGTCTAAGTTGCGCTTGAAAGTTTTAAAAATCTAATAAAAACGTGCCTTGGAGGGCTTAATACTATAAGCTGAGTTGATTGTTTTTTGTTTCACGGGGGCAAGTGGTCAAAATTGTTCACGAAATTAATCATTCATATCACTAATAATTTTTTTTATGTAAAATAAATTTATTATGTTGTCTACATTGTTTTATAATATAATAATTCATTTATTTAATTTTTATTTCATTATACAGATGTTTCCCTTTGGTGGCTTTTCGTCCCTCTTTCTTCACCTTAAGAATCCACCACATCAATTAGTAATGCACACCCATATGGTAATAACCGTCAACATACTCATGCCATCAGGATCACCGGGCAGGTTTTCAGAAAATCGTTTTTTTTTCTTATAGGCTAAATAAATTCTATATACTTTTATGAATATTTTAAACTTTAAGGTTGGCGTTTTTAAATTTAGGCAACTTGTGATGCACATGTAATAGCATAGGCGAAATGCGTATAAGAAATACGCACCGTTTTCTTTAACTAGAACATAAATTGAGTTGAAAAAATACGTATGCAAAAGAATTGTGTAGTCTAGGTGAGAATGTCCATAGTTCTTCGGTAATTTTGAACAAAAAATAACAAATTTAATTTCACGATTACCGAGGGACTATGGACATTCTCACCTAGAATACGGAATACGGGCAACATTATTCTTTTGCATACGTATTTTTGCAACTCAATTTATGTCCTAGTTAAAGAAAACGGTGCTTATTTCTTATACGCAATTTTGCCTATGCTATTACATGTGCATCACAAGTTGCTTAAATTCAAAAACGCCAACCTTAAGCATTTCAAAATTCAAAGTATTTCCGAAGTTATAGCAATTAGAAGCGGTCAGAATATTATTCCATAGAGGGCATGTATGGAATAATATTCTGACCGCTTCTAATTGCTATAACTTCGGAAATACTTTGAATTTTGAAATGCTTAATGTTTAAAATATTCTTAAAAGTATATAGAATTTATTTAGCCATCGATTTTCTGAAAATCTCAAGGTGGTGTAACCCCTTAAGACGAAAAGGTAATCATGTATATAGTAAAAATGCTAGATTTTATTTTTCACCTTCAATCACCACAATTCATTCTCAATTCAAGTCTCGTTTCGAAACGTCTGCATTGATTGCCTCCCCGCATTTCGTATCTACTCTCTCACGGCCAATTGATATTTCCCGGCGAATGCACATGTAAGAAGCGAGGGCACACCGCTAACATATGCGGCAATTTGCGGGGAAACGGATGTTGGGCGGCAGCGCTGGAGTGCCCGGGCTCGGGGGGCGGTTAATCGTCCGAAACCGCGACTCGGAATTGCGATTATTGTAATCAATCGCGCCCGCTCTCAGGCACAGCGCCCCCGTGTACACGTTTAATTAAAGCTGATCTGCGAAAGAACCATTTCCGTAACGAGACAATTGTCGGGGGCGGTATTGGAATTAATTAGAAAGAAAATCGGCCATTAACAAAGGCGGACGTGATTTTATTTAGTCCGGAACTAAATTGCATTCATATTATTGCAATATTTATGCAGAAGATTATGAATTATGTTGAATTTTTATGGATTTTATTAGCGGTTTCGTTGATTTCCGATTTTCAGACTTGGCCTTAAGCCCAATTACATATACGAGGGTTGTCATTTATGTATTGAGAATGAATAACAAAAGCAATGATTGGGGTGTAGAAACTCCTTTATTGTTCTTCAAAATAATGTCCTTTAAGATCATTTTTGCATTCGATTAAACTAATCGGAATACCAGTTTTCCACTCCAATTCACTGTTCACAATACAATATAATAATAGAGCCTTTATGACAAAATGTCCTGATTACGTGTACTGTAAAAATGTCAAACTTTGCGATTGCGCAGTCGGATCGCACCTAGCAACACCAGTGTTGCCAATTCTAAATATATAAATAGCAACCCTGGCATTACTTGTACTGAATGAATTATATATGTCTACTACTTTTACGGTGAATTATGTCGTATTATTTTATCTAACTATCTTTAATTTGAACGAGGTTAAATTTGGACAACATATATCCCTTTTTCATGGCGCATATTCTGAAGTTCTATTGAGCTTTTAGTTAAAACGGGGCAATAAAAGGCATATAATTAAAGCAACTTGATAAAAACGCTTCATTGTTGGCTCTGAAACTTATTTTGTAAGAGTTGTTGACCTTAATTCGTAGTTATAGAAGGTAGAATATGTTGCTATATACTCGTATCTTCTACACTGTTTTCTACGGTCGAAATATGGTCACCAAATAATAATAATAATCTTTATTAAACGGGTCTAACTCTTGAAAATACAATAAAATACAACATATATACATAATAAGTTTCATAGCCAACAAGAGAATGTTTTTTTATTAACAAACATACATAATATACCAACCCAATTTTTAAAAAACTCAATACATCTTCACAATTCTTGCAATAAGAAAAGTATAGGCGTGATATTATTCAATGTTGTTTTACTGTTGCGTATTGCGAAATTATTATATTCAAAATTGTTCGTAATTATTCCACTAATAGAAATACATTAGTGGAATAATTAAGAAGAATTTTGAATATAATAATTTCGCAATACGCAATAGTAAAACCACATTGATTGATGGGATGTCACGCCTATACTTTTCTTATTGCAAGAATTGTGAAGATGTATTGAGTTTTTACTAAAAACTATTTGGCAGTAGCTGATTATTTATTTATTTTTTTTCATAAAATCATTAATCATTAATAAATGAGATGATTTATTACTAATTTGAAATCGCAATAACTCACGACCTTCATTTTTATATCTAAATTATTACTTTTATGTAACAGAAAATGTGGTAATTTAGAAGAATTGAAATACACATACCAGTTTTTGTGAAATAGCCACAGATTTATAATAATGAATGCAATTTGTTGTTGTAAAGCGCATTTTTTAAAAATTATATTAGTTTTGTTTCATATCAAAATCCAGAATATGTAGTGGTAACACCTTTGTATGAACCCATTTGTTGGTTGTTAGTGTGGACATGCATATATATAATGACAAAAACTCGAGGCTAGTTAATTAACTCTTCTCCATTCGATCCCATTCGATATGGTATAGTTTATGAGGGATCCTCCCTTTTCCGGTGCACCGGGCAACGGGTTTCCTCGTGCGCGTTTTAAAGAATGCAGCGTTAGTTGTCCACGGCACACCTAAACGATGTTCCAGTTTCTAAATAGCCTTTTATATTTCTAATAATAAATGGAACCGCCAGGTGAGATTACAACGCTAATTTGGAACGTGTCACGAATAAAAGTAAAATTGGTGCAATTACTGCCAGCCGTGGGTTTTTTACGAGTGTGTCGTGCTATCCGACTGGCATCGGTTGGAAATTATATATTTATGTTGCCATATTTTGTGAATTTTAATGATACACAAAATAATAGTAATAGGTTATATAATTGCTATATTAAAATAGATTTGTATATCTTTGAATTGGCTATATAGTGTGATATCGACAGGAACCGCGATTTTGATTTTTTATTTATTAAATAAAAATCTCGGTGAGGTATTTATATCCATTACAATCTAATCATGAACAAAAATTCATAAGTAAAAATGAAATAACAAGAGAAAGGAAGATAAAAATATATAAAGCTATAATAAGACCTATATTAACATACGGATGCGAAACATGGACATTAAATAAAGCACAAAAGCGCAAAATACAAGCAGTTGAAAAGTATATGAGGAGAGTTAGAGGAGTGACAAAAAAGGATAAAATGAGGAATGAGGATATAAGAAGAGAACTAAATGTAACACCGACAATAAATTACATAGAGGAAAGACAATTAGGATTGTGGGGACACATAATTAGGATGACAGAGACAGCACCAGCAAAAAGAATATCGAGAGCAAAAATCAAAAACAAGAAAAAAGGAAGATCAAGAAAAAAAAAATGGGATGAAGCTATATCGGAACTGTTAGAAAGGAAAGGAAAAAACTGGCAGGAAGCAAAAGAACTGGCAATAAATAAACGAGAATGGAAAAAAGTTGTAAAAGAATAGAGGAAAATTCAAACCTTTAACCACACTGTGGTAGAAAAGGCCAGTGGATATATATATATATATATATATATATATATATATATATATATATATATATATATATATATATATATCTGATCATTACAGATCAAAGAGTTATTTTCTTCATACTTAAGTTACTACGGTTGAATGCCTAGCAAATGTTTCATTCACTAGTATTCCTGAAGTTCTAATAACTGAATTACACTTAATTTCTATTAAGGCACCTTACACGATCAATATTACTCTCAATATTTTAGAATAATGACAGTATTACTGTACGATAATATGTTTAAAATGTTCATTATTCTAAAATATTGCCAGTATTACTTATCCTGTAAGGTATAGTAATGATGGAATGAAGAGAATACTGATTATCCGGATAATTGATTACTTGATAAATATAAAAGGAGGATTGAAGCAAATATTGACAGTACTAGGACTGACAGTATTATTGACCGTGTAAGGTGCCTTATAGAACATCATCGTCGATCGCGGTTGACCAGAAGATCGCATAACAATTATTCCTAGTCCCTATCAATTTTTACGAATTTTGAAGGGTTGTGTTGCGAAAATAGAAAGTAATAGCCACAAACGGTTTCGGCATTTTTAATTAGCATCCTAAGGAGTAATTATTGGTGGATTAAAATGAATTTTTAAATTCTTTATTTTTATCCCTTTGATCATTTCCCGTTTTTCGCGTTAAATCAAGTTAAAAGTAATAGAGGCATATTGGGGATAACTGTTCTCGTATGGAAAACCACCCCCGGAATCCAAACACACAAACTAGAAGTCGGTATGACAAGCACATTTTATATGAAGGGACTATGTTCCGTTTTAAAATGAAATAGAGCGTCGGTTAAATCAGATAATGTGCACTATATTTATCTTTTGAGTAAAAACTTTACCAGACTCATATTTCTACTAAGTTTAAAATTTCGAATTTATTTTATTACTACGCCGCCGATACGTCTTTCTTGGCTTGTAACCTTCAACTTTATATCCGCTCATAAGACATTTGTCATGGGGAGAAAGCTTGCCAAGAAACTAATATAAAACAAACCGTATCCACAAAAGCTTTCAGAAAATACAATTCAAGTTCGTTATATGCGTAGGTCAAGTAAAATATTCATTGACAAAAATTGCTGACAATAATGTTTAACCCTACTCATCAAATAATACTTTACTGATTGATTACTTCCACAGTCGGTACTTGAGATTCTTTCTTATACGTTTACTTCAGTTGTTTAGTATAATTGATCTTTAATGTTTAAGTTATATGTTTTATTCTGCAGTTAAGCTCCGGTTTCTCAGATAAAAGTTCAATTGTTACGAAACAATTTTATGTAGTATGTAAATCGGCATTCCTATAAAAGTATAAAAGTACCTATTCATCATAATGCAATTTTAAGATTTTTATGTGCGTTATTCTTGCCTAAAACTGTATGAAAACTCAATTATAAGACTCCAATGAGGTATCTTCATTATCTTCAAAGATATAGCTTGTAAAAGTTGAAATTTGTATTATCACACATTCTTGCAAAAATATTTATTTATCTTCATGCAATTTTAAGATTTTTTGTGTTATTCTTATCTAAAAATGTATGAAAAACTCAATTATAAAGACTCCAATGAGGTATCTTTATTATCTTCAAAGATATAGTTTGTAAAAGTTGAAATTTGTATTATCACACATTCTTGCAAAAATATTTATTTATCTTCATGCAATTTTAAGATTTTTTGTGTTATTCTTATCTAAAAATGTATGAAAAACTCAATTATAAAGACTCCAATGAGGTATCTTTATTATCTTCAAAGATATAGTTTGTAAAAGTTGAAATTTGTATTATCACACATTCTTGCAAAAATACATATTCATCATGATGCAATTTTAAGATGTTTTGTGTTATTCTTATCTAAACATGTATGTAAAACTCAATTATAAAGACTCCAATGAATTGTCTTCATTGTCTTCAAAGATATGGCTTGTAAAAGTTGTAATATCACACATTTCTGCAAAAATTCCCATTCATCATGATGCAATTTTAAGATTTTTTGTGTTATTCTTGTCTATAAATATATGAAAAACTCAATTATAAAGACTCCATGAGGTATCTTCATTATTTTCAAAGATATATTTTGTAAAAGTTGAAATTTGTATTATCACACATTCTTGCAAAAATACATATTCATCATGATGCAATTTTAAGATGTTTTGTGTTATTTTTGTCTAAAAATGTATGTAGAACTCAATTATAAAGACTCCAATGAGTTATCTTCATTGTCTTCAAAGATATGGCTTGTAAAAGTTGTAATATCACACATTTCTGCAAAAATTCCCATTCATCATGATGCAATTTTAAGATTTTTTGTGTTATTCTTGTCTATAAATATATGAAAAACTCAATTATAAAGACTCCAATGAGGTATCTTGATTATCTTCAAAGATATAGCTTGTAAAAGTTGAAATTTGTATTATCACACATTCCTGCAAAAATACATATTCATCATGATGCAATTTTAAGATGTTTTGTGTTATTCTTGTGTAAAAATGTATGTAGAACTCAATTATAAAGACTCCAATGAGTTATCTTCATTGTCTTCAAAGATATGGCTTGTAAAAGTTGTAATATCACACATTTCTGCAAAAATTCCCATTCATCATGCTCCAATTTTAAGATTTTTTGTGTTATTCTTGTCTATAAATATATGAAAAACTCAATTATTAAGACTCCAATGAGGTATCTTGATGTATCTTCAAAGATATAGCTTGTAAAAGTTGAAATTTGTATTATCACACATTCCTGCAAAAACACATATTCATCATGATGCAATTTTAAGATTTTGTGTGTTATTCTTATCTAAAAATGTATGGAAAACTCAATTATAAAGACTCCAATGAGTTATCTTCATTATCTTCAAATATATGGCTTGTAAAATTTGAAATTTGTATTATCTATCACACATTCCTGCAAAAACACATATTCATCATGATGCAATTTTAAGATTATGTGTGTTATTCTTATCTAAAAATGTATGAAAAACTCGATTATAAAGACTCCAATGAGTTATTTTCAATATCTTCAAAGATATGGCTTGTAAAAGTTGAAATTTGTATTATCACACATTCCTGCAAAAATACCTATTCATCATGATGCAATTTTAATATTTTTTGTGTTATTCTCATCTAAAAATGTATAAAAAAACTCAATTATAAAGACTCCAATGAGCTATCTTAATTGTCTTCAAAGATATGGCCTGTAAAAGTTGAAATTTGTATTATGACACATTCCTGCAAAAACTCCTATTCGTCATGATGCAATTTTAAGATTTTGTGTGTTATTCTTATCTAAAATGTATGAAAAACTCAATTATAAAGACTCCAATGAGATATCTTCATTGTCTTCAAAAATATAGCCTGTAAAAGTTGAAATTTGTATTATCACACATTCTTTCAAAAATACCTATTTCTCTGGATGCAATTTTAAGTTTTTTTTTTGTTATTCTTATCTAAAAATGTATGAAAACCTCAATTATAAAAACTCCAATGAGGTATCTTCAAAGATACGACTTGTAAAAGTTGAAATTTTTTATTTCTGCAAAAATACCCATTCATCCTGGTGCAATTTTAAGATTTTTTTGTGGTTTTCTTGTCTAAAAATGAGAAGACTCCAATGAGATATCTTCCTTATTTTTAAAAATATGGCCTGTAAAATTTGAAATTTGTATTATCACACATTCCTCCAAAAATATCTTACTCATCATGATGCAATTTTAAGATTTTGTATGTTATTCTTGTCTAAAAAATTATGAAAAACTCTACTAAAAAGACTCTAATGAGATGTCTTCATTGTCATCAAAGATATGGCTTGTGAAAGTTGAAATTTGTATTATCACACATTCATGCAAAAATATCTATTCGTCATGATGCAATTTTAAGGTTTTGTATGTTATCCTTGTCTAAAAATGTATGAAAAACTCAATTATAAAGACTCCAATGAGATATCTTCATTGTCTTCAAAGATATGGCTTGTAAAAGTTGAAATTTGTATTATCACACATTTCTGCAAAATACCTATTCATCATGATGAAATTTTAAGATTTTTTGTGCTATTCTTGTCTATAAATATATGAAAAATTCAATTATAAAGACCCCAATGAGATATATTTATTATCTTCAAAAATAGAGCTTGTTTAATTTAAAATTTGTACTATCACAGTTTTCTGCTAATGAAAACTGTTCCTCAATATGTAATTCGCGGTTTTTATTTATAACACTAGTCAGGCATTGTATTAAGAACTCAATTTTAAAAACCGTAGTGATATATCTTCATTGTCTTCAAAGATATGGCTTAATAAATTTCAAATTTATATTATCCTTCTTTTCTGCTAAGGAAAACGGTTTCTCATTATGCTACATAATGCATAATGAGAATTTAAGATTTTTTTGGGACACTGGTCCAAAGATATATTAATCGCTCAATTTTAAAAACTCAAATGAGATATCTTCATTATCTTCAATGGTTTACAAGCCATTGAAGATAATAATGAAGTTGAAATTTGTTTATCACACATTCCTGCTAAAAATAGGATCCATCATGATGCAATTTTAGAATTTCTTGTGTTATACTTATCCAGAAATGTATGAAGATATAAATTATAAAGACCCTAAAGATATATCTTCATTATCTTCAAAGAAATGACTAATTAAATTTGAAATTTGTATTACCAGTCTTTTCTGGCAAGGAAAACGGTTCCTCATTATCTAATTTTAAAATATTTTTTGGTTACAGTTGTTCAAAAATGTATTATGAACTCAATGTCAAAAACGCTAATGAGATATCTTCATTTCCTTCAAAGAGATGGCTCCTATTAGCTAAATTTTGTATTGTCACATATACCTATTCATCATGATACAATTTTAAGTATTTTTTATGTAATTCATGTCTAAAAATGTATGAAGAACTCAATTATAAGCCTCGGTTATAAAATATCCTACTGAGTATTTTCACAGAGTAGCGTTTATAAATGATTTATATATTCTCCCTATATGTGAAGAAATTAATAAATCATTTCAATCAATTATTTTTTTATATGTAATTCAAGTCCAAAAATATATGAAAAACTCAATTATAAGCCTCAGTTATAAAAGATCCTAATCAGTATTTTCACAGATTAGCGTTTATAAATGATTTATTAATTTCTCCACATATGTCCCTATATGTGGAGAAATTAATAAATCATTTCAATCAATTTTAATTTTTGTATGTAATTCATATCCAAAAATGTATGAAGAAATTGATTATAAGCCTCGGTTATAAAAGATCCTACTCAGTATTTTCACAGATTAGCATTTATAAATGATTTATTAATATATGTCCCTATATGTGGAGTAGTATCATTTATATCCTAATATCCTCTATAATGGTAATTATAATTTTTTAAGTACAGCGGCGGTGTGGGCGCCCAAATTATGTTCGCACACGGGCGGCCGATTATCTAGGACCGGCCCTGAGTATATACAGTGTATATCATAAGCCATTGTAAAAAAATCTCAATTAACAATCACGCATCGTACAATTTAATTACTTTTTGTATGCGATGTGATAAGCGAGCCAGCCGGGCCCCTATTATGTGTGCTTTATATAATAAAATTCGTCCTGGCGGTCTTCCGTGTTGATTCATTCCGTCGCCCACATAATAACTGTTTATGGTGGCATTATCATCATTCCGTACAAGAGCCGAAGTGCCGTACTGTATAGATAAAACGTTTTACAGTCCCTTTCATGTCCGCCCTCCAAACAATATTGCGCGCCGCCGTTACATTTCACACATGACGGGGTGTGCGCGCGCGAGAGGGCGCCGAAATGCCAGTAATTCTGGCAGGCACAAGATGCCAGACATCAAACGCATCGCAATTATTTACTACGTCCGGTGGGGGGCATATTTTGAATGCAACTTTTATTTTGTCTGGATGCATAAATATAAACACGGCTGGCGGATGGACGCAACTGGGGCATTATTTTTATCCCGACGTTTTATATCGCTTGGGATGCATCCGTATCGATTATGATTATTCTTGGATGGTGTCCAAGGAATTGTTCGGAATAAAAATATTCAAACGTCCCACGGCGTGATTTAAGATGAGTCAAGTCAGTGAGTCACGGGATTTAACAATGAGGGGCGCGTTTGAAAAATTTCTGAATTTTTTTCTGAATGCAAATGTATTCTGTGCCATAAGTAACGAAACTCTCGATGGGAATGTAAGGTATTTTTTAATGAACATTTCAGAAAATAAATGTGTCAATAAAAGTGATGAATAAAACTACTATGTTTTTTACCACATGTTTAATTGTTTAAAACAACTAGTTTCGCCTAAGCTCTAGGCATTAGCAAATCATCGGGAAAAACTTGATAATGCCTAGAGCTTAGGCGAAACTAGTTGTTTTAAACAATTAAACAAGTGGTAAAAAACATAGTAGTTTTATTCATTTCCTTTATTGAAAATGAATTACCACAACCATTCGATTTCTGAAAAAAATAGTATTATAAAGCATCTTTCATCATTGCTTTGTTGTATGATTTTACGGGCGGTTTATTTTCCCAGAGTTCGTAGTGGACGCCAAAACCATTCAATTTCTGAAATAAATGTGTGTAAAATTTGATGATTTTATCGACACGAGCGAATTCAGAATGTTTTCCCTATATTCGCGTTTATATTTATTATAAATTTGTATTATATGATTTGAATAGTTTCTGTCACTTTAATTATAGTATTTTTTCGTTAATTCTCTATTACATATTATATGTATAGAGATATAATATGTAATAGAGAATTAACAAAAAAATACTATAATTAAAGTGACGGAAACTATTCAAATCATATAATAGAAATTTATAATAAATATAAACGCGATTATAACACCTTACCTTACACGGTCAATAATACTGTCAATATTTTAGAATAATGACAGTATTACTGTACGATAATATGTTTAAAATGTTCCTTATTATAAAATATTGACAGTACCACTTATCGTGTAAGGTGTAGTAATGATGGAATGAAGAGAATACTGATGTTTATCTGCATAATTGATTAGTTAACAAATATAAAAGGAGGATTCAAGCAAATATTGACATTACTAGGACTGACAGTACCTTACAGGGTCAATAACCCAGTAAGGTGCTTTTATAAGGAACCTTACACTGTTAGTAATACTGGTAATACTGTCAATATTTTAGAATACAGACAGTATTACGGTGATCATGTAAGGTATAGTATTGATGGATTGAAGTATACTGATACTGATGTTGATCCGGATACACTCTCTCTTCTGATTGGACTTACCATGCACATTGTGTCCTTCCTGCTCCACCCACCCCTGATTAAGTAGCTCGGCGATTTCCCCCGCACTCAGCCATTCTCACCTGCTTTTCTCCACTCAATATGCCTCATTCTATCCATTACCTCAGTTCCTAGACTTCCCTTCCTCTCAGCTTTTCTTCTACCCACATCTCAGATATACCCACACTTTTATACACCTTCCTCTCAGTTAGCAAATAAAAAGACAATCAAATAAATTCAAATTTTTTCTATTCCGGATATAATTTGTATTTATATTTTTAAACGGTTATTATTAGAACCTTTATGAACATTAATAAAACTATTCGCTTCTCTCCTGCTCTTATCGCATTTTCTAATAACATCCCCAACAAAAATTCACATCCAATTTCCCCGCATCTCGCCCTCCCAAGCCCATTTCAACGACATTCAACACGTATGAAAAATGAACTCAACGTCGCCCGTCAGCTAAATAAATATATTGTTCCTCAGGTCGGTTCATCAATTTTTTATTTTTCGAAATCGATAAATACTACGCGGTACCTCGCTGGCGCGTGAGCATGGAATCAATCATAATCTCCAAAAAGATAGTTCATACATTCGTGCGATTTCGGCTATTCATCAATACCATGTAAATACAGTGTGTGTGTATTTTCAATGGCCGCTATCTGTTTGTATCGGACGCAGTATTGCCCTTTTATGATGAACTGCCCGCGGGGGGAGGTCAAACGGTCTTTGTAAACGTAAATAAATTTATCGATCACTAGGAAAATTGTTGTATGAACTGTTTGAGGGATTATGATTGAACGTTTATGTTGCCGGATTTGTGGAAATTATTTCAGCCGGTAGGTTGTAAATAGTTGTGACATTTTTCAGTTATTAGCGCGTAAAAGTCGACTCCAGATCCGAGAATTCAATGTTTTGCAATGCACTATTTTTTTTAATTATGTGAAAGGCACTTTACACCGTCAATAATACTGTCATTCCTAGTATTGTCATTATATGCTTCAATATGTATCAACCCATCAATAAGCCACCTTAAACGGTCAATAATACTGTCATTCCCAGTACTTTTATTTATTTGTTTCGGGTGCAGAATAGGTATGGAATAGACACACCCCAATCCTACGACAATGTGCCACAGACATACGTTTTACATTACATTTGGAGTATGTAATATACTATATACAAGAAATAAAATTTTAAAAAAATCACTAACCCACTAACTACTAAAAATAATAACAGCAATTCTTGACTTAAACACAATAAATGATGAATTAAATACTGTCTGTATTACCTTCAATCCTCCTTCTATATTTATAAGTAATCAATTATCCGGATAAACATCAGTACTCTCTTCATTCCATCATTGCTATACCTTATACGATCAGTAATACTGCCCATGTTTTAGAATAATGAAAATGTTCAACATGTGATCGTACAGTAATACTGTTATTTAATAATAATAGTATTACTGTACGATAACAGTAGTAGTACACTAACACTATTATTTAATAATAACAGTATTACTGTACGATAACATGTTTAAAATTTTCATTATTCTATATCGTACAGTAATACTGTTATTTAATAAAAACTACTGTTTAAATTTATTCTAAAACGGGCAGTATAACTGATTGTGTTAAGGTATAGTAATGACTGTGTAAGGTGCCTTAATTATCTGGAGTAACGTCAATATTCTGTTCAATCCATCAATATTACACCTTACACAATCAGTAATACTGCCCATGTTTTAGAATAATGAAAATGTTAAACATGTGATCGTACAGTAATACTGTTATTAAATAATAACAGTATTACTGTACGATAACAGTAGTTATTATTAAATAACAGAATTACTGTACGGTATAGAATAATAATTTTTTTAAACATGTTATCGTACAGTAATACTGTTATTATTAAATAACAGCATTACTGTAGGATAACAGTAGTAGTACACTAATACTATTATTTAATAATAACAGTATTACTGTACGATAATAGTAGTTATTATTAAATAACAGTATTACTGTACGATGTAACATGTTTAAAATTTTCATTATTCTAAAACATGGGCAGTATTACTGATTGTGTTAAGGTATAGTAATGACCGTGTAAGGTGCCTTAATTATCTAGAGTAACGTCAATATTCTGTTCAATCCATCAATATTACACCTTACACAATCAGTAATACTGCCCATATTGTGTGCATTTGTCTGGATTGGACAATGCAAAACGCGAGTTTAACGTTCTTTAGTTTTATCGCGCGCTCGCGTGTTTCAATCACCTTACAAAGCTCGCGATGGCTGAACTTTCGGTGAAAACCTCCTGAAGGTGAGAAGCCGCTCTAAATATAGTCCAACCTGTCGGAAGTGTATGCCAGAAATTTGCCTCGATCCGGAACGAAATTGATTGCAGACACAATAAAGCTCAAGGCCGCTGGAGAAAAAAAAAACCGCGCGCACGCGATAAAGCTATCACAGTCCATTACGTATCGTCACCGACAAATTTAATTGTTAGTAGTTTTGAATAATTATATATATATATATATATATATATATATATATATATATATATATATATATATATAAAATAAAAATTGGATTATTATCACAAACGAAACATTATATAAAAAAAAAAAATTAAAAAAAAGACCTTTATTGGCATTTCCCTCACTGCCCGTCCACATCACAAACCTCAACAAAAATAAAAATAAAAATACAATATAAATAAAAGTACTACTCCGCCAAAAATTACTAATTACCCCCATCTATCGCCGCTCCCTTTGCCCTTGCCACTTTCCTCTCCCACGTCAGCCTCCTGCAGATTTTCACGCCTTCCCCATCTTCGCATAACCATTCATTCAGTTTTCTGCAGTCTCCCACCCACTCTGCTTTCACACCCTCACATTCTTCGCTAAGGTGCCACCACGTGTCGCTTCCCTTACTACACAGCGCACACGTGGTGTACCCTAAACCCATCCACACTTTCCTCCCTCTCTCGTCTGACCCACACCTCGCTCTTGCCATGCATACCTTGTCCTCCCTGCTCCACTCACCCCTGGCTAAGTAACTCGGGAGTCCCCCACTCACTTGCCACTCTACGTAGCCAGGGTTGTAAGAGCTCTCATTCATTCTAGTCTGTCGTTCTTGCCACTCAATATCTCTCAATCTCTCTCTTACCTCAGTTCCTAGGCTCCCCATTTCTCTCAGCTTCTCCTCTACCCACACCTCAGACATACCCACTCTTTCATACATCCTTCCTCTATCCTTTCTCCAACCACTCTCCGTCCTACTCTTACACCTCATCCATACCTCCCGCACCAGTCTTTCCTCACCCAATTCCTGCAATCTTTCTTCAAACTTCACAACCCTTACACACGACTCCCAGCACATACTCATACGATTCGTCTCCTGCAACAGCACTGCTCTCGGTGTCGACCTTTCGAGACCCAGCAGACTCTTCAGGAGCACACCTTGCTCTCTCTCTATCACATCCCACTCACGCAATCCCCACACTTCCACTCCATACAACAGAATAGGTTTTACACACGCATCCCAGATCTTGCACGCCATTACGAGGTTACCGCCCCACAACCTCTCCCATTTCCTTCTCGCTATTCCTCAAGCCATTCTCAATTTCGCTTGCATACTTTCCACATGCACCCTAAATCCTCCTCCACTGTCAAACCAGAAACCGAAATATTTAAAGACATTCACTCTCTCAATCATCCTTCCCTTCCATTTCAGCTCATCCACTCTACCCCTTCTACCCCTATTCCTAAACATCATCCATTTAGTCTTCTCCACATTCACTACTAGCCCTCTCCTATCCATGTACCTTCCCATTCTTTCCAACATCTCTTGCATCTCTTCCACTCTCTTGGCTACTAATACTATGTCATCCGCATATGCAAGCATCCACACCTTGGTTCTCCCCACCACGACCCCTCCTGCCTGTCCTCTCCTCAGCACCGCCTCCAACTCGCTTGTGTATAGATTGGACAGGAGGTGGCTTAGCGGGCACCCTTGCCTTACAGCCACATTCACCCTAAACTTCTCAGACACTTCTCCATTCACTCTCGATTTTGCCCACGTCTCTTTATATATACTTCTCACCCACTCCACTCCTTCCACTTCCATACCCAATCTATCCATACATTCCACCAGTTTCCCCCTAGGAACTGAGTCATACGCCGCTTTCAAATCCACAAACACCGCATACATTCTCCCTTTGCACGCCAACGCTTCCTCCACCATTCTCGCAAGCGTGAAAATCTGCTCCCTCGTCCCTCTTCCCTTTCTGAAACCCCCCTGGCATTCTTCACTCGCTAGTCTATTTTTCACAATTGTCATCATCGCTTTGTATCCCGCACATTATATATAAAGCTAGATTCTATTATATGACTTTTCCTTTCCATGTACAATTCTTCTAATAATACAATTTCTATGTATAAAGCCCAAGGGATTTTCCGTTCTGGTGAAGGGAGAAACTCATAGGATTGTAATCACCTTCCAGTAGGAAGATAGCAATATGAAACTACCTGACTCACAAACATCCCTAAGACATCCCAATCACCTTTCACAGTGATGATACAACTAACCCCCTACAAGGAAAGTTAAACGCCATCTGGCGGCACCACATCAATTAGCAATGCACACCCATATGGTAACAACCGTCAACATACTCATGCCATCAGGATCACCGGGTAGTGCCCTCTATGAAATAATATTCCATGTGGTGCCGCCAGATGGCGTTTAACTTTCCTCCTAGGGGGTTAGTTGTATCATTTTTGTATATAACCACTCGAGATATTGTGTGAATTCACCCTCACTAGCTGAGCTACACTGATGAGATCTAATAAGATCGATATCTAGGGATTCACACTTATATACCTTCCATAGTTTTTCGGTGAAGTTAAGGTAAATTAACTTCACTGAAAAACTGTGAAAGGTGATTGGGATGTCTCCTCCTCGCCTCCTCTAACCACTCAGCCAATGAGCTGGGTTCTTAAAACAATTATGGTAAAATTTACTGACTGGATAACAGAACAGTCTATACATACCGAAAAAAACTCATTATTTCATTTCATATCATGAACAGTTTAAATAAATTAGAAGTTTTGGAATATCTTCCAGTAATTATTTTTTTAAACATGCCTAATGATTTGCAATCACAAGACAAGTTCATTAAAATGTGATGGCGTTTCGAATTTATATTTAGCACTTCTCATCAAGATTTGGTGTAATCTGCTTGTCGTGCTGTAAATCTATTTAATCGCCACCTTCGCATTACCTACATCTAAACCTTGACCTGACAGCTGGTTCATTTATCTTGCAGATATATCTGCTTCATTTGGCTGAACAGCGCAACAAAATGACATTGCATGTTTAACTATATTTCAGCCGTGCAACCTTCTACGACGCAATGCTGCAGTGAGCACCATGTGAGAATTAAATTAAACCGGAAGCTTAGGAAATCTATGTTGATAATAAATAACAACAACGTAATTATAATTTAAAGTCGGTTTATGCTTTGCGGGTCGAATTATACGAGCAATACATTACTTACATGAAACTATCAATGTAGATGTATCATAATCATTATAGATTAAAATATTGGATTGTTACGGCGTCTATTTTGTGATAATTCATTTTAAAGGATAAATAAAACGATTTTTTACTTTGTTTTTTATCACACTTCAGTTACACTTTGCAACTAGTTTCGGCTAAGCTCTAGCCATTTTCGAGCTCCTCCGAGGAGCTCGAAAATGGCTAGAGCTTAGCCGAAAATAGTTGCAAAGTGTAACTGAAGTGTGATAAAAAACAAAGTAAAAAATCGTTTTATTTATCCATTATAGATTAATTTTAAAATTGCTTCTATGATGATAATATTTGTTTTATCAACAAGTTGAACATAATAAGTTTAATCAATATTTTTTTAAATTCAGCATTGAGGCTTTTCCGCTGGTCAAGGTAGACGCTCAGAGGAGTTTAATCACTCGGTATTTACCTTAACTTTTACAGAAAACCTCTGATGGGGTTCGAACTCACTACTCCAATGCTCAGTACGAGACGGACGACGTCTCTAACCACTCGGCCACTAAACTGGGTGATATATATTATAAAAAATATGAATATTTAAAAATTTACCTCAGTGGCCGAGTGGTTAGAGGCGTCCTCCATCTCGTACTGCGCATTGGGGAGCCTGAGTTTTGAATATAAACATAAATGAAGAAAATAGTAGTTACTATCATAGAAACTTCTACTAATTCGACTGAGCCACACGAGATAAAATGGAAAGTAGCTCTTCTTCTCTAAATGTATATTGTAAGTATTAGCTAAAAACGCTGTTCTAATTAAATTACAAACATTACAAAGCTGGCCATAACAAGTATTAATTTTATTCACAATTACTATAACCAATCCAAACATATTAATGTAAAAACTATCATTACATACAAACTGCAACATACTACAATTACCGAGGTAATCCATAAAAGCACATTAACGTAGGAAAGTGTCATTACAAACAAACTGAAAATTACTCCAACAGCCAGACAATTCATTACTTATTCATATTAACTTATGGCCCCGAGGGTTTAATGAACCACACCACTCGCATTTCCCTAGTGACAAAATACTCGATGCTGATACAATACGCCACTAAACCGTATGTCCAATAAAACGGAATAAGCACCTTCTCTTACAAGTCAGATAAGCTCGATTGCGAGCCGGGAGACAATTTCTCGGCTAACACACCAGTCGACAATATCCCTGTCAGCTGTTTGATCTCCGGCCTTTACGGCATTTATTGGTAAACGCAAAGTGGGACTTTTCGGGAGCGTCGCGTAAACGCTTTTTGAATATTGCAAGGAAATTGTATGTGTTGAAAGGACGGATGCACGCAATTTCGTTTCGAGTGCTGCGAGCTGCGATACAATATCCGAATTGTGGGGGCATATGTACAATTGCTTTTTACATTTATATTGACACAATGAGAGGTATTGATAATCTGTCATACTTTTCGCATCACTTCATTTACAAACATTTCAAAATATATGAAATCATAAATAATATGACTTATATTCAATTATATTTTTAAAACGTCTGTCGACGTTGTTGGACACACAATTTCCAATTTTCTTCTGTTGCCTTAGTGCAGGGATGGCGAAACTGTTTAGGCTTGAGTGCAGAAATCTCAAACAAAAAATTGAATCATTTAATGTGCCAATTTTGTTTTGTTTTTAATTGCTTTTGTTTTTAATTGCTTGAGCTTTTTACAAAAACGAAGACCGCGTGCCAAAATTTCTCTCAATACTTACAATACGACTGACAACAAGTGTAATATGATATGAGTTAAGAGGTATATACCAGGCATATGAGATAATGACCTTGACATCAGACAGGTGAGATAATGACCTTAACATCAGTCAGGTGAGATAATGACCTTGACATCAGACAGGTGAGATAATGACCTTGACATCAGACAGGTGAGATAATGACCTTGACATCAGACAGGTGAGATAATGACGATGCCACCTTTCCTGATAAGAAAAGTTCCCACGGTCCCAATTTGGTTCCCAGGCCCAACCGCCCCATTACCTACTATATGTAATATTACATTTCTCATACAACACAACAATTGCACTAATAAAATTTACGTGCATCGTTGTTTTATATTATACATTCGTAGTATTAGTTATCACTTCATGACAACTTTTACCACATAATAAAAACCTTGCTGCAAACCCCTAAAAATCTCGCTTAAATCGCCCCCCGGATTTAATCTCGCACGGCCCCGTGCTAGCCAGAGCGCGCGCGGCTCTAGCAACATTACAAGCGCAATCTCGAAATGATCCTTTAATATAATTGCGGCGACGTGCTCCCTGCGGTATTTTTTAATCGAAATAAATCACGCTTATTGCACCGGGGGACCGCAGTCAGCCAGCCGACGGCGGTTTTAATTAAAAATAAAAAACATGCGCCGAGAGAGAGCTGATGTTTTTTTTTCTCTGTAACTCTGTGGGACACGTGTCAACCGCCACAACCGACTGTCGAATACTTTAGAAGACTATTTAGTTGCTGGCTATCTTCATATAATTTTAATTTAATAATTGTAATCAATTATTTGTTCTGATCATGACCCATCTAATGATGTGGAGGAAATATGGAGCACTTTAACAATAATAACAGAGGCTACAAAACGCGCATGCAGAAGAACAACCAGACAGGCAAACAACAGGAAGCAAACACGATGGTGGACTATAGAAATAAAAGAGGAAATAAAGAAGAAAAAGTAAAAGTGGAGAAAGTACATTAACTCCAAGAAAGAAAAAGACTACGAAGCGTATAAATTACAGAGAAAAGCAACGAATGGCGAGCAATAGGAAGGACTGGAAGGAATTCCTACAGATAATACAATAACTAAAAAAAATACGCTTAAAAATAATCTGAACACCCGAAAGGATATAAAGAGATTTCAATATATATATTATGTTGCAACAGTAGTTGGAAGGATGGCCTTCTCCAGAGTGTACACTGTTTATTGTGTTTTGTTTATTGAAAATATACGATCTCAATAACTAGTGACTATTGGCCATTGGCTGTTCTTTTTATATTCTACTTGTATTTCAAAAAATAAACATGCTATTTAAAATAAAAAATTTACGACGTGATTCGATCTTGAGTGCTCTGGTTTGGTAATAAAAGTGGTGTTACATTAATTGCTTATAAAAAGAGTATTTTTATATGTGTGTATGATAGCCTTTTCATTCTTAAAACTGTTATCTATATAGGGTGCTCTATAATATGCTTATAAATTAAATGCCTCTCTATAACAAGCGATCGGACATTACAAGTTTTTGATTTATCAGATTTTCAAATGTATGACATATCTTACAATTTTTTTTGTGACCCTAGAAATTTGCCTCATTTATCTACGCTGTGATCAGAGCCATTTTCGTTTATCACTCTGGGCTGGTACGGACTTATTGTCTCTTGTTCTACGAGGCATATCCAGAAAGTAAGAGTACTGAATTTGTGTAGGTGTTAAAATTTTTTATTTAAATAAAAAGTACGTGAAGCTTTAGTACATAATAAAAGCTATTTTTCGACATAGTCGCCATTCCTCTCTATGCAGGTGGTGTAGCGAGATATCAATTCTTTGATGCCTTCCTCGAAGTAGTTTCCCGCCAACTCCTTCGTCCACTTCTCCAACTCCTCCTTTACCTCCTCGTCGGTTAAAAACCTTTTTCCACCCATGTGCAGCTTCAGGGAGGTAAAGAGATAGTAATCTGAAGGTGCTAGATCAGGGGAAAGCGCGGGATGGTTCAGGACATCCCATTTAAACGAGGCGAGCAGTTCCTTCATGTGTGGTCTGGCATTGTCGTGCAGCAGGCAGACTCCTTTTGTCAGCATGCCTCTCCTCTTGTTCTGAATCGCCCTCCGCATTTTTTTAAGGTCTCACAGTATCTTGCAGAGTTGATGGTCTCCCCTTGAGGCAGATATTCGATTAAAATTATGCCTTGACAGTCCCAAAACACGGATGCCATGACTTTCTTGGCTGAAATTGTGATTTTGAACTTTTTGGCATGGGTGAAGAGGTGTGACGCCACTGTTGAGACTGTCTTTTGGTTTCGGGCGTGTGGTGTGCTACCCAAGTTTCATCTCCAGTTACGATGGAGCGGAAAAATTCATCTCCATGGAGTTTCCAGCGCCTCAAAAACTCTTGCCCGGCCTCCACTCGATTCAACTTGTGCTGTTCTGTCAGTTGTTTTGGGACCCACCTCGTGGACATTTTCCGATATCCGAGGGTTTCTGTGATTGTTTCGTGTAGTAGAGATCTGGAGATTTGCGGAAACATCGCAGAAAGTTCATCCACAGTCAATCTGCGATCGTCACGGAGCGCATTTTCAATTTTTTCCACAATTTCGTCAGTCACAATTGAAGGTCTTCCGCTCCTCTGATCATCATGCACAGACGTACGACCGTTTTTAAACTCGCGACACCACTTGTACACATTCGTACGATTCATAGCTTTATCACCATATGCAGTTTTCACCTCATTATAAATCTCAAATGGAGGTTTTCCCTTCCAAACGAGATAACGGATGACGCCGCGTATTTCGCACTTGGCGGGAGATTGGATTGACATTATTCACGAAACTTGTTGTCGTGTCAACAGTTCTCAACGTACTGACCTCGAACCGGTCTCGGTGCAAAGGGGAGGAGTCAGGCTACACTGCCGTGTGGCCAACATGATGAAAATAAAATCCCTCCGACCGTAAGAGCCTCAGTACTCTTACTTTCTGGATATGTCTCGTATTTGCCGCATTCGATGCGCGTAATTCTACCTCGGCCCTTACAACCGGCGACGCACGACCGCAAGACCTGTGCGATACTGCACACCACGGGGGCGACTAGCAATGCTAAACCATGCTAAACGAAAGCGCCTCAGGTTTAAAATCATTTCTTATCATAAATTTTAGTAATAATTGCAACGGATTTTTTCTGTAGGTCTTGATTTTAATTAACTTTTAGGCGGATTTTAAAGATTGTAATAGTTTTAGTAGTATTACCATTGAGTATAATGTTATCTATTTGTTTTAAATAATAATTTGGTTTATTCTAAACGCAATTAAAAATGATTATAGGAGCGTTAAAATATACATACCTGAAAACCTGAAAATTCATTTTAGAAGTTACGACACTTGTCATCTCACAGTGCGATATGCGCAATCACTCAAATACCTTATAGCATTTGCATACTAACATAATCTTTCCATAGATAGCACGGTCGGTATTTTTGTGATAGAGTACATCAAAAATCGATCGCAATTTATAATTAAATTTGTTACATTTATGCATGTATATACCTTCCTCACTTGTTTTAATCTCATGTGCTTAAATCATTCTACTATAGTAATTGTAACATACCTTGGGTATTTTCGCATACCGCCCCGTCCGTGTATCCCGAATGCTGGAAATGTCCAGCAGGTCGATCTCCTTGTTCTGGTCGGCCCAATGCAAGTAGAAGCCGTGCTCGTCGACTCGTAGCGTAACGGGGGTGCCCACCACCGAGTCCTGAAAAGCGGATTAAACATATTATAGGATTACTACCGTCGGTGGTGCGGTGTATGCATAGGGTTGTGCGTGTGTGAGGGCCGAACACACACACACACACACACACATATATATATATATATATATATATATATATATATATATATATATATATCCAAATGGAATTTACGTTCCACCGGGACGCTGCACTCCGGGCTTTTATGAGCGTGGCTGTAATAAACTATGAACGGTTACGGTGTGGGAGATCGTTCGATTAATTTAACTCTCGACACACAAATACACTCACATGTAGTAGTAGTTTAAAATATTTATTTTTGGACGAGTTGTTGTTGTTATAAAATGCAAATCTGGAATAGATTAAAAATAATAAATCACGCGTTGAAGGGTATTAAATGGAAATAGTTGTATCTATTTCTGTGTGGTGTATTTTATGATTGCAATACATTTTCATGTCATTTAGTAGTTATTTATGATGGTTATTTACAATTTATTGCGTTGCATTGCATTGCATTTCAAAGATTGAATCTGAATCTTAGATGTTCGAAACTATCTAGAATAGGCCTATAGATAGGTGTGCAGTTAAACTTTACTTTCAATATATAGTTTAGAATTTAACAACAATCATCAAACATATTTTTGCATACAGTGTCGTACCTTACTGGCGCTTAGCCGAAACTAGTTGCAGAGTGTAATCAAAGGGTGTAGTGGCATACTAATTATATACATTTCACGTGACTGTGTCTTTCAATTTTTCGTACTGTTGCCTTCCTTTTTTTTAAATTATTTTGAAGGTGTATTTTTTTAGTGCACTGCAGAAGGCACTCAAAACTGACACCAAAAAATACATTTTAAAAATAATTTAAAATTAATAATACACTTATAAATAATTTAAAAAAAAAGGAAGGTAAAGGCAAAGATATAAAAAATTGAAAGACAGTCACAAGAAATGTATATAATTAGCATATCACTACACCCACTGTATACAAAAATATGTTTCATGATTGGTGTTAAATTCTAAACTATATATTGAAAGTTTAAAAAAAAATCGTGGGCAGTACTTTAGTAAAAATAGCAATTTATTTTATTATTCAATAACGGCTAACAATATTAACTTAAATTTGTTTTTTTTTCAAATTTTATGGTTACCAAGGATAAGTAAACAGTTGTAGAATAATTTTTTTTCATATTTTATGGTTACCAAGCATAAGTAAACAATTGTAGAATAAAATATTTTTTTTGCACAAACAATTGTAGAAAAAAATATTAACGGTTAATCTCCAGTCATTTTCAACCTCCTCCGATGAGGATGTAAACATGATTTTATTTATCCTTCAAAATGAACTATCATAAAGTATGCTAGTCTATTAATCAAATATTATATAATACATCTTCTTATTTGCTTCTAATGCTTTTTATAATTTATTCTCCAACTTCTTACTGTAGCTGGGAGTTCTTTTAACAAATCGCTGCATATTTATTGTAGCGCCGTGCAACAATCTCATCTTCCTACTGCATAAAATTAGCTCCATGCACATTGGATCCGCGATATTCTCCGGCGCCGTGACGTGTGCTCGCCCACAGCAGTCCTTTATTACAGCAAAACGCAAATCCGGCCCGGATTTGAATAATCCGGATCTGATATATAAAATAAGCAGGTATAACGCGAAACGCTACGTTTCACGTGACTGCAATTTCAGTGGCAACCATTTAGAAAACTTCATAAAGGAGGGAAGGGATTATGTTGAGGGGGGGACATAGCCTGCTCGGGGACTAAGATCCGGTATTAATAATGCTCGCCCTATTTTTTGTTGCGGATGCAAGATGCTCGCAGCGACAGACTGATAAATCTTACACGGAAACATCGTTTACGATGTAGTTGAACTGATGCATTATCTTCGAAGGGCACAAAAAGCAGCATCGTATAGACAAATTTATAATGAAACTGGGAATAAGGGGATGAAATATTTGCATTGTATATAGAATATCAACTAGAAAAGAATCTACAAAGCATTTTCAAGTTGGATAATCATACACATATTATTAGATAACATTACAATTGACGATAACGCCATACTGGCATGATAATTAGCCCATTTGATTCGATTTTCCATTATTATGAATAGACTGAAAATATTCACTACGAAATTTGTTTTACTCTCATTAAATTTAATGTAAATGTAACAGAACTGAAAAGAGATAAATAAAACGATTTTTTACATTGTTTTTTTTACTTTTAAGTGAAGTGTGATAAAAAACAAAGTAAAAAATCGTTTTATTTATCCTTTAAAATGAATTATCACAAAGTAGATGCCTTAACAATCCAGGACTGAAAAATACTCGTTAGCTATTATGTCTATGTACTTATTGCATTTGTTACTATCTTCTGTTTTGTATATGGGAAATATCACTGAATTATCCCATTCTGAGGGGATTCCTCCTTCTTTATATATTTTGCAGATGCTCAAAATTCTCCTTGTTCGTTCAGATATTTTAGTTGCTCAGACTCATATCCTGCTGCTCTTCCATTCCTAGGTTTATTAAGTACTGCTTTCAATTTTTCTTCCTTTATATCCTCTGTTTGTCTTTTGTTTCGTGGTTGTTCAGTTTGTTTTTGTACTGGTAATTCTTGAAAATACTGGAGGGAGCATTTTCAACCTAACTAATTGTATTGCAGCTGAATGGTACATCATTGATAATGTGATAGTTTGATAGCTTACACAATGCATAATAACACATACAGAATAGCACCACCCGCATTATTTCAATCACGATTCGTGACCCGTGTCTGATGTCTCAATTTAGTCTCGCAGAACCAATAAATCATAACCGTGCCAATTCAATTTGTTTGGGAGTTTGCACCGTTTCAAGCCGTGGGCGGCTCGTGTTTCACCGCAATTATTGTCAAGCAACGAGCGTAAAATTCGCGAAATATTAACGACGCAAATTTCGCGTGCATTAAGACGCCGAAACTTGATTTACGATGTAAACTTCCGTCTCCGGCACACGGCGCGCTCTATAAATAAAACGGCGCGGCTTGAACAATACACACACACACACAATGATGGTTCAATTGCGAAAATTGAGGATGGATTCATAAATTCTTGATGGGATTAAGTAATTTCAGGCTGTATAATTTAAATTCGACATCAGAGAAGAAATGGAAATTGAAGCAATAGATAAGTTTATAGAAAAAAAAACAACTTCACTGGTGGGAACATCTAATCAGGATGGAATACACGAATCAAACAAAACAAGTATGGGAAGCAAGAAGAGGATTTGAATTCGACATCAGAGAAGAAATGAAGAAATTGAAGCAATAGATAAGTTTATAGAAAAACAAAACTGCACTGGTGGGGGCATCTAATCAAGATCGAACATACGAATCAAACAAAACAAGTATGGGAAGCAAGAAGAGGAGACAAAAGAGGAAGAGATAAGAAGCAACCTCATTGTCTCTGCAAACTGTTTTTTTTTTTTAAATAATTGCACACAAGATTCTTATGAGTGCCCAATATTCTTAAGGTCGTTTTAGACAAGACAATTTCTTGACTAAAAAGTTAGTCAAGATGCGAGACAATCTAAATTATCTCGTATCATACAGCAAATTATTTGAAATATTGAATTGGATGGTAGATCGAATGGAAAAATATAACGCGTTCTATTTGTCAAGGACAAATTGTATGGGAGGAGAATATTTGAATTCATTTCTTGAACAACGTTTGAGCTAAGAAATTGTCTTATCTAAAACAACCTTGAGGCAAGGTTGTATAAACTCTAGAGTTAATATGACATTCTAACGTCACTTTTGCACACATAATGCGACGTTGCCATATATAAACGCAGGTACATGACGCCATGAAATGAAAAGTTAAAAACAATTTATGCAACATCTAACAATATAATCACGGGTTATAGTTGCCTAGCCTCTATAAAACCGAGCCTTAGTTATTTAATATACGTGTATTAATTAAAATATCATGAATGGCGGCCTTATAAAACTAAATTTCAATATCCTATTATGCTCCCCAACAATACGCCCCGCATTGATAGAGCCGTAGATGTCGCTGGCTGCAATAAATCATGATGTATATATTTAGCATGGCCGACAGGTGTGCGTAATGATATCGCCGCGGCTAAATATAGAACGCCCGTACTAAATGGCATAACGCGATAATACAAACGAGGGCGCCCCGGGGGGTGGCTAAACGGTATCGTTTAGCTGACGCGAGCAAATATGCAGGGGAACGGCTCGGGGCCCCTGGGGCGGCGGCGGGCGTTCCACATTCAACCGGAAACTGGCGCCATTGAAATTCACAATTGCATCCACAATAAATCGGCTGTGTAGACTGTGCACACGTGGATTATTATTTGGATGTTTGTAGGGGGTGGAGGTGTTGTGTATGGAACCGTTCATGCGGGTGTTAAGATAATGTTAGATTTAGGTGAAAGAATAAATTTGTACACGGGGTTCTGGATACATATACAAAGTACATTTACAAGCCCGGTGCTTTCACCATTTCGATAGAAACTTTTGATGTGTTATACTTAATCGCCGTCAGATTGGTTGAACAAATAAACCCATCAACGAATCCTTAATAACCCATCAACCGATTGTCGGTTAGTCATTACGAACCGATTAAGAGTGATTAAGACGACATTAGTAAAAGTCCAGCGAATTGAACACAGTAGAGGTGGCAACTGCACCCTCAATCGCGAGTCATAAACAACTCAATCTTCACCCATATAACATCCATATAACATCCATAAATTCAACAACCATATTTATATATAGTTTTAGTTATTGAGGTGGTGGCGATGCGTTCGTTCCTTCCTTCCACTTTTTTAATCGAGCATCCTCAAAATGATGAAATGGTTGAAATTAGTAATGCACTGTTATAAAAATCTGATGGTCATATGGCCCCTACCAAACAAACGATGCCCATTCTCTCTATATATATATATATATATATATATATATATATATATATATATGTGTGTGTGTGTGTGTGTATGTGTGAAGAATATTATTCCATAGAGGGCACTACCCTGATCACATGAGCATGTTGACGGTTATTACAATATGGGTGTGTATTGCTAATTGATGTGGTGCTGCCAGATGGCGTTTAACTTTCCTCCTAGGAGGTTAGTTGTATGATTCAATTAATTTCATTTATAAATGTAGATTTTAATTTACAAAATAAAACTAGGGAACAATGTAGTGTAGAGTTCAAGTCACTTCGCATATTGAATGTGCATAGTTAGATTGGTGGGGATGACCCACCCATCCCACCTTTGTTTGAACTAGAAGCTCCGTCTTAAGGTTATGTTGTTTGATATCACTACTCCTAGGTAGGTAAAGCTCATCACTTTTTCTATTACCTCGTTATCGAGTTCTAGTTTGCCTCTGATTGGTGATAGGCTTGGATTGGATACTGTGCATTTGACTTTGACAGGAAATGTCGAAGTTGTGTCTGCTGTTTCCGAGAGTGTCTATGGCAGTCTTTGCAGGTCTCATTTGGTGTGTGCCATAGCGTTGTTCGAGTAGCATACTATGTCGAAGGTCTGGTTTCCCATTCGATATCCCGCTCTGAGGTCCTTCACTGTTGTTATTATGTTATCCATTATGATGTTAAATAGGATCGGGCTCATACTGTCGCCTTGTCTTATTCCATCGCTTACGCGTGCTCTGATACCTTGGTTTTTGTTATTATTGTATTATTATAAATTCTGTATATAACATAAAACCAAGGCATCAGAGAGAGTACACATCAATAGATATATGTTAGATGTTAAATAAGATAGGGCTCATACTGTTGCCTTGTCTTATTCCATCGCTTAGGAATAAGACTAGGCGACAGTATGAGCCCTACCTTATTTGACATCTAACATATATCAATTGATATAAATTATACGTTTCTGTCACACTGAAGCATTTTATTGTAGAATTTTGTTTTAAATAAAAATAAAACACGCACATTCATCAACAAAATGATCTTATACAACAAATATAATGCGCATACATTGTTAACTATATAATTTTTTGGCTCATTCAAGATTGTCGACTAAAAATTTATAGCAACATGTGTGAAATGTGTTGGTTTAGGATTGTTTCCGTGAAATATAATATATTTATATATAACTTTCTAGTTGTTTACCATTTCGTTGGCACACTGTGTGCACACAACTTTCGAAACAATCGAAAACTTGGGCCCGGCGTGATAAATAATTAACCGCGAGCGTCTAATGGAAAATAATTGAAGGAAGATGGGTAGGGAGCGGGGCAAAGTTCGCACAATTAAGCGCAGTGCTGCTGGCTAATATAAAAAGAAAAGTTGTGAAAACGAAACAAACACAGTGCTGGGGCTGGGGGACCTTGGTAAATATAATATAAGCGGGGTGGATTGCGGGCACGGAACTATGGTAAATGCAGGCGTGTAAATTGCAAAAGCTCATTTGGAGTTTTAAAGTAATTAGCGGGGAGTTTTAATTAAAATATATAGGCATGTGTGTCTGTGTGCACGCAGGGGGTGGTATGCAAAGTTAAACGTTTGTTTTTAAATTAGTATTTAGGCATGGGCGTGTGCAACGAATTAAAAATTAGCGTGGTATGTTAATTATTGGAATGTCCCTATTTTACTTCCATCATCAATTATAATATTAATTGGTATTCTTATTTTTTGGGAATTGAATGGTTGTTGCGTATACTATGTTATGTGGTAAATAAACTAATTTCGCCTAAGCTATCGATGTTGTATCTCTTTGTCGTTTCCGAGAATGTCTGTGGAAGTCGTTGAAGGTCTCTTTCAGTGTCTGCCATTCGTAAAAGCGTCGTTCGAGTAGCATCGCATGTCAAGTTTGATCATGCCTAGAACTTAGTCGAAACTAGTTGGTTCAAACAATAAATAAAGTGGTAACATAGTAGTTTGATTCATCTCCTTCATTCTTATTTTTGTTTACCATATACATTTTAATGTTATTTTTTCCTCATATAGTGGTTAAGTCATACAAACAATGAGGACATAGACAAACAATCTCGATATCTTAAAGGGCATATAGTGGTAAGTTATACAAACAACGAGGACATAGACAAAACAACCTGGACACCTTAAAGAAAAATCAGAAGAAACGATTAAAAAAGAAAGAATTAGGACTATGCGAGAATAAATTGTGGTATATTCATTCACTTCTAAATTAGGGCACCCTCATTAAAATTCTTTTAACCCAAAATAGGTAGTGTGCGTAATTTTGACTCACTCATAATTAGTGAGTCAAAATTACTCACACTATATTGGGCTAAAGGAATTTTAATGAGGGTGCCTTCATTTAGAAGTGAATGAATAGTCCAAACTTTAAAACCTGTACTTATCCTATGCGCAAATGAGGTTCGTAGTAACCTCATTTGCGCATAGGCTTGGGTCTCCACCTATTCCTTTTCCCACACTTGTCCACTATCAAGCCAATCAAGAAAAGAAAGAACATTGTTTATTCCATTTTGTTTGATTTTATTGTTTAGTTGAATTTTATTTTTAATTTCCACAACTATTTTTGTGAAGTTGAACGAACAGAAAATAAAAGTTTATGTTCAATATAAAGTTGTATTTATTATAAGCATAATAATCACAAAAAAAACGTGAGTAAAATTTTCTCATTCACAGTCTACCTTCTGAGGCATACGAGTCAAAAGTCTACCTGTCTAGAGTTAAACATACAATATTTATTCGTATTGTTACTTGATGTATATTAGAGCGTTTTCAATCGATTCGCAATCCACTTAACTGAAAATTAGAAGTCAAAAGTGGGCCATACAAATAGCTACTGGTGGAATTGATTTGATTTATTCGAATCAATTAGACAAATTGTTTTATATGCGCGACATCGGCTAGTATCGAGCGCCCGCTATGTATGCGAGGAAATGGGAAACGCGTTCCTAAAAAGTACCATGTCCAATTACATTAAAGAAAGGAATAATTTAATGCTATTTGCCTCGCAGTGTTGTCGTAAAACATAATACAGTTGCAGCTGGAGCGGTACAAAGTTGTAAATTTATAGTTTAGTTGCAAGCTACTACAGAAATAGAATGGTGCTCATATCGTAAGCGATGCAAATTTTCTGATTACATGGTTTAAACAGATTTTTAAAACCAATATTTTGTATTACTTTAAATTGCTGTAGTTTCCGAAAACTATGCAAAGGACACTGGAATTGTTTATAGATTAGTTTCGCTCATTTAGGGTCCGTTACAAAATCCTTTACTATTCTATATGTTATATCAATGTTTCTCAAACGTTTTGGTCCGCGACACCCTTTTGCACTTGAATATTTCAAAGAACCCGCTGAAGAAGGGTATGTATAGAAAAACATCCTGAATGATTCCCTAAATATTCTTCGAGTCCTTCACTTTTGAGAAACACTGTGTTATATACCGGTGTGAAGTTAACCTCCGACATATATATATATATATATATATATATATATATATATATATATATATTATATATATATATCCTCTAAGATCCCAGCCTCTATACTGCGTGGCTTCGCGGGACCTCGCGCACGGCGAATTGTTTGCGAGTCTATACTGACTAATAAAATCCAAATTTTGAGGATTCTTATGGATCAAATATCTCGATGTGCATCAAACCAATAGCAGAAAATAAAATACTAAAATAAACTGTATTAAAGAAAACGTTACAAGCCTTTCAAGCTGAATTATCCTGAATTTATCGGTCAAAATGTTTTGTAGAGCTTGAGCTCTGTACAAGTTTAGAAATTGTAGAAAGCGTGAATTACATGGTACTAGATTCGTGAAGAAACTTGAACAAGTTTGAATTATTCATATGCTATGTTCAGCTCGAACTATGACCAATCACATCTTGAATAAAAGATTGGTCATAGTACGAACTGAACATAGCATATGAATATTTGAAACTAAAAACTTGTTGAAGTTTCTTCATGAACCTTGTCCAATGTTTCAAATGACTTGAACTATGTACACATTATGTCTCACTTTTTTTTTGCGAATTAAGCATACATTAATAAAAGAAATTAATTGATCCGATCTGCCGCAAGGCGACCCGCGACCTTTGGAAAGTTCGTAAGTCGTAACAAAAAGGCCCAGGAAAATTTCAATCACAGTTTTAGATAGCCAGATAGTTCCTTTATCTTAGAATTAGAACAAAAAAAATGTAAAATTTTTTTTGAAAAAAATCGTTAGTGGTAGAAATTTTTTTTTAAAATATTTATTTATTTTTTTTCTCATTCAATCGTGCTAGTTATTAAAGAATCTTGCCTGATTCCAAAACTGTCATTGAAAGTTCCCTACGATTCTTTTCAACCGACTTATGAATTTTCTAAAATCTGCGGCTGATCCGATCTGGCGCAAAGCGACCCGCGACCTTTGGAAAGTTCGTAAGTCGTAACAAAAAGGCCCAGGAAAATTTCAATCACAGTTTTAGATAGCCAGATAGTTCCTTTATCTTAGAATTAGAACAAAAAAAATGTAAAATTTTTTTTGAAAAAAATCGTTAGTGGTAGAAATTTTTTTTAAAAATATATTTTTTTTTCTCATTCAATCGTGCTAGTTATTAAAGAATCTTGCCTGATTCCAAAACTGTCATTGAAAGTTCCCTACGATTTTTTTCAACCGACTTATGAATTTTCTAAAATCTGCGGCTGATCCGATCTGCCGCAAGGTGACCCGCGACCTTTGGAAAGTTCGTAAGTCGTAACAAAAAGGCCCAGGAAAATTTCAATCACAGTTTTAGATAGCCAGATAGTTCCTTTATCTTAGAATTAGAACAAAAAAAATGTAAAATTTTTTTTTTAAAAAAATCGTTAGTGGTAGAATTTTTTTTTAAAAATATTTATTTATTTTTTTCTCATTCAATCGTGCTAGTTATTAAAGAATCTTGCCTGATTCCAAAACTGTCATTGAAAGTTCCCTACAATTTTTTTCAACCGACTTATGAATTTTCTAAAATCTGCGGCTGATCCGATCTGCCGCAAAGTGAAACGCGACCTTTGGAAAGTTCGTAAGTCGTAACAAAAAGGCCCAGGAAAATTTCAATCACAGTTTTAGATAGCCAGATAGTTCCTTTATCTTAGAATTAGAACAAAAAAATGTAAATTTTTTTTAAAAAAAATCGTTAGTGGTAGAAATTTTTTTTTAAATATTTATTTATTTTTTTTCTCATTCAATCGTGCTAGTTATTAAAGAATCTTGCCTGATTCCAAAACTGTCATTGAAAGTTCCCTACGATTCTTTTCAACCGACTTATGAATTTTCAAAAATCTGCGGTTGATCTGATCTGCCGCAAGGCGACCCGCGACCTTTGGAAAGTTCGTAAGTCGTAACAAAAAGGCCCAGGAAAATTTCAATCACAGTTTTAGATAGCCAGATAGTTCCTTTATCTTAGAATTAGAACAAAAAAAATGTAAATTTTTTTTTGAAATAAATCGTTATACCCGCCCTCCCCACCTTCGCTCGTATAGGTTTTTCAATGGATACAAACGTTTTAAATTGTTTAAATAATTCCAAGAAGATTGTTATCCTATGGAAAAACTTGGGGTGGGCGGGCGTCCCATTACCAACCAAACTATGCCCGTCCACTATTTCAAACGACTTGAAGTCTGCATTACACTGTTATCCATTACTTTCTATGGTTCAATTATTTTTATTTATTAATTAACGCCCATTTTGTAAAAACAAATGTGGGAAACAATGTAGTGCATAGTTCAAGTCATTTGTAATAGTGGATGGGCATAGTTTGGTTGGTGGGAGACACCCGCCCACCCCACCTCGGTTCGCATTGTATTTTCCATGGGATAACACTCTTCTTGGAATTGTTTAAACAATGTAAAACAATCTGCATCTAATGAAAAAATTATGCGAGCGAAGGTGGGGTGGGCGGGTGGCCCCCACCAACCAAACTATGCCCATCCACTATTACAAATGACTTGAACTATGCACTACATTGTTTCCCACATTTTTTTTTACAAATTGGGCGTTAATTAATAAATGAAAATAATTGAACCATAGAAAGTAATGGATAACAGTGTAATGCGGACTTCAAGTCGCTTGAAATAGTGGACGGGCATAGTTTGGTTTGTAATGGGACGCCCGCCTACCCCGTCCACTTATTACGAATGAAATGAAGTCTGCATTACAGTGTCATCCATTATTTTCTATGATTTAATTAATTTCTTGTGATGATTTATCAAATTTAATAATGCCTAATTTGTAAAAACAAAGTGAGAAATAATGTAGAGCATAGTTCAAGTCTTTTGGAATAGTGGACAGGGATAGTTTGCTTTAAAACTCTCAATTTACTGACTAAACAGAGCAAGTTAGTCACCATGATCGTGATCATCAATCGTGATCTCATGGTGAATAAGTTACAGTTTTATATATTTTGTGACTAAACTTGCTCTGAAAAGATTTTATGAGGAATTTAACCATAACGACAACACTAGGGTGCATTACGCAACGTTTGATTAGTCCTGCAGCAGTTGTTTGTATGACTGTATTAATTAAAACATCGCTTAAACGCGCGACAACAGCGCTTAAGCATTATACCGCCGCATAAATCATTCCCTGAGCGATTATACGCACAATTAACTTTTACATTTACGAAATAAAGTTCCGTGTAATGCATTAAATTTCCAGCGTTTGAAAGCATCGGTTCGCTGATTAAGAGTTTAAATGATTAAAAACGCGCTTGTTCGAGCACGCTAAAACGTCTGTTTGAATATTTAGCCGAGATATGTTCACGAAAAACCTTAGTTGGCACACCTGCGCGAGAAATTAATCTCTCAAATAATGCCTAAACAAACTCGGACATTATTCTGCTCAAATACTTGTCATCATTCCAAAACACGCAGCGTCACCGCGGTTTTACATAGTCCGCTTTGCAGTGCATATTTACATATCACACACGCGAAACGGGGTTGTTTCCAATTTTCGCCTAGCCGGCGGCTTTTTCAGCGCCAAGCCGACCTGGCAATTACAATAGAAAGCGAGGCAGCGGGAATATTTCAGCCACGTCGGGCGCTTTTGTTCCCGGCTAATGGGCGATTTTAAAAACTGTAATGGGAAAATGAAGAGAAATGTTTACGGGGAATATGTAGAGCGAATAGTTTGCGAGTTTTACTTACAACATTGCTTATTATAGAGATTCGGGTCATTTGTTCTATACATTAGCAATAATAATTGATTTCATAAATAGTATTGTTACTACACTATTTAATATTCTATTATAAATATAAGAAAAATATACTTCTTATTATCTATATCTATATCTATATCTATATCTATATCTATATCTATATCTATATCTATATCTATATCTATATCTATATCTATATCTATATCTATATCTATATCTATATCTATATCTATATCTATATCTATATCTATATCTATATCTATATCTATATTAGATTGTTATTTGTCTTCGATTTTTACTTTTTTTAACACACTTTAGTTATCCTTGTTCTTTGTTCTTCTTTGATGTTATCATTTCTTATTCTGTCTCTTCCTGTAACTTGTTTTACTCCTCTGAAATATTTCATTTCCATTGCCAGTATTCTACTTTTATCCCTCTTCGTTAGTTTCCACGTCTCGCTCCCATATGTCAGTATAGGTCTATATATGCTTTTATATATATTTATTTTTGTTCTTCTGCTGATCTCTTTTTTGTTAATCAGTATATTGCTCAATACGTGGTATGTTTTAACTGTGTTGTTTATTCTGTTACTAAGTTCACCTTCCATTTTTCCGTCTTCTGTCAGTGCTACTCCTAGGTATTTGAATTGTTCTACTTGCTCTATTTTGTGTTGTTCTATCTTTATATTTATTTGTTCTTTCCAGTTTCCTATTATCATCACTTTTGTTTTGTTATAATTCATTTTCATATTATACTTCTTTAGATGCTTATTCCATACACTCAGGTTGTGCTGCAGATTAGCTTCATTTTCTGCTATCACTACGACAACATCATCGAATGCTCCTCCTGATATTTTTACCACTTCCATGTTTTTGTAACTTATATTTGCTTTTTTGATTTCTGGTTTTATGCTCTTCATTATTTCATCCATGTATATGTTAAATAACGTAGGACTGATACTCTTTATGTCTGCTTCCGAGTCGTTCTTGTTTCTTGTCTTCTGTTCATTTCTATCATTTTGTGATAGTAAGTCTTCAAAATATTTTTTCCATCTTTCCAGTATTTTTTCGTTGTCCTTCAGTAATATTCCTTGATTGTCTTGTATATAATTTACTTCTTGTCTTTTTTCTTTTCTGTTTAGTTTTAGTGTTTTATAGAATAATTTTTGGTTTTCCTTTGCATTTTTCTCCATTGTCTCGTATTAAATGGAAAATACATATCAAAAAAACTCAACATTGTTATGTATAAAAGAGTACTATTTTATTCATAACCACTTTTGATATGTATTTCCCATTAAATATATTACTTAAGAAGTTTTCAATACAACTAGTAACAGCTATCAATCTGCTTGAAATTTAGTTTCCGATTTCTGTTGTATTGTATGTATATAATTTCTGTTGTATTGTATGTATATAATTTATGTTGTATTGTACGTATATAGTATAGATGCAGTGTATTTTTCTATCCATTCATTGTTTTCCCGCATAAATGAAACTTGTACAATAAAATGTATATGTATTCGAGATGTAAATGTGCGCCATCCCAAATACAGGGCAGCTGTATGCAATATTCGCGCTGTCATGCAAATACCGGCATTCTATTCAAAGCAGACATTTCAGATTGCGATGCTACACCTGTATTATGTGCAGGAGCGTTGAATGTGAGCGGAAATAAAATCGTGTCACAGAATTTCCAGCGAAATAAGCTTTAAATAAACTACTATTTACAAAACGCAGTCGCACACAAACTAAATACCACTCGAGTGATACACTTTTCTAAAGACGAGCAGCCAAAGGTTAAGTAGCTGCGGAAAGGCAAAGGTAAATTACAGCAGCGTTTTCTATGGCGGGAATTATGTTAAATATGTGAGTGGAAAAAGGTTAAGTTTAAAGATGCAAAAGAAAGATTTGCATTACGAAATTATTTCTAAACGAATCACCCATATTGTCAATTTTGGGGAAAATTACTTTCGCTTACTTACTTACGGAATTAATATCACATAAAGGGCTAGGTTGTATAAAGATAGGATACAAGGGCTGGTATTAAGGGCATAATCGGCTAACATTGTATATCATTTTCGACTGCAACGCGAAAGTTCAAAAAGAGATGACAGTAAATACATATGGTGAAATAAACTTGGAGTCTACGTGATCTTAAAACCATACAGATTTTGTTACATACACGCATATTGAAAACATAACCGGTGTGAAGTTATCCTCGTAAGATCCCAGCATTTATACCGCGCGCACAGCGGATTGTCTGCGGATCTATACTGACCAATTGGGGTGACCAATAAAATCCTAATTTTTAGGCTTCTTATGTTTATGTCTTGCGGACCATAATATATATTTATATATTTTTATTAATAATTTTTATAGACGTTGTTGTATAATATATGTTCTAACGTAAATTATTATTTTTAATCATGCCTCCGTCATACAATTGATTTGAAAAAATTACACAATGTTTATAACAAAATGACAATGGAAAATGGAATGTCTCAATGGTAGGAAATTGTTCCTTCTATTTATTTTTTATTTTTAACTTTTAGGCTTAAACAGAATTGAGGAAATTGCAGAAACAATCGAATTGGCCTGTCGGATTTCGCGTTAAAAAACACATGTTTTGCCAAATATTTTTGCTTGGGCTTATTTATAAAGATTGAATTGAGGGCTGTTCAGGCCTATTTATTTAAATATGTTCTTATTTTCGGTGTTATAATCAAACGAAGTATGCCCATTTTCAATGTGCTTTTAAACTAGTTTAGAATTTTTGGAAAAACGCCTTGGGACGGCCCTCGTTTACTAATTCCATTTTCACGTAATACTAGTTTAGTGATTCTATCTCAAACCCTTGCGGGGAATCTGTAACCCCCATAGGGCGCGTCCCCAGGTGGCGGATAGGGGAATGCCCGGTAGATATGCCGGGTAGGAGGTAGATATGCCTCCCGCGGACCAACAGATCTGGTAATGGGCAGCAGTATTACCAGTACCGTGCAAAAGACTACTGAAAAATGATTTCATTAAAGGCTCTTGTTTCGGAAAGCTATGAGCGCAGCTGAAAGCCAGCATAATCGTCTATAGTACTGCGGTGCGGAAAGCAAGGAGAAACTACCGCACAATAACTCTCAAGACAAATAATCGTGACGAGAAACCAAATAGAGCTGGCCCTAGTCCGTGGCAGACCTTAAATGGTCAAGGGGTGCGAAGAATACCCGTGATGAATAATGATGGAATCCACCCGAAAGTGGAAACTAATGGGGAAATTCCTATATATAATAAACGGTACATGGCATGCATGAAGTATGTACATGTCCGGAAAAATTCATAATACAAACAAAGAGATAAGAAGACTAGGTATCAACGTTCTTGGAATTAGTAAGATGAAGTGGCCTGGTGCGGGAAAAATAGGTATAGACGACTCTACGGTATTTCTCTGGCAACGATCTGGCAGACCGCTCGAATGGTGTTGGAATAATACTAGACAAAAACGCAAACAAATCAGTCTTGAACTACGTACCGCACTCGGACAGAGCAATGCTACTACAACTAAAAGCAACCCCCAAAAACATTAATATCATACAAGTCTATGCACCAACAGCTTCTATGCGCAATTAAAAGAACTAATATCATATACGAAGAAAAGCGAAATTACCATAACTATGGGAGATTTTAATGCGAAAGTGGGCAAAGGAAGAGTCGCTGATGTTGTTGGTAACCATGGTCTGGGTGATAGAAATGACAGAGGCGACTTGCTGGTGCAATTCTGCCCATAAGAGCACCTTATGATTAGTAACACTTGGTTGCAATTGCCTAATAGACGACTCTACACTTGGACATCTCCACAACATCAGCCACACCACATAGTACGCAATCATATAGATTTTTTACTAGTCGACAAGAGATATCGCAATGGTGTGCATAGAATGAGAACGTATCCGGGGGCGGACATTGGGTGAGATCATAACCCAGTAATAGCTCAAGTAAGATTCCTCCTTAAAAAGATAAAGCGTAAAATCATTAGAAGACCAAACATGAAGGCACTCAAAGATCCAAACCTGCAAGAGAAATTAACGACGAAGCTCAACACTGAACTAAAAAAAAACCCGTTCGTCAGAAGAGCAAACGGTTGAGGCAGTATGGGATCAACATATGCAAATATTTAAAAATATTCAAGAAACATTGAAAGCACCAAAGGCTAATAAACGAAAGCAGTGGATGACAGAAGAAATCATGACTTGAATGGATGAACGATGAAAATACAAAAATGTGGATCAGCAGAAATATAATGAACTGAACTCACAACATAAGAAAAAACATTAGAAAAGACAAATAAAAATGGACGGAAGAAAGATGGCCAAGAAGTACGAGACAAACACGATCTGTTCAACCTCCACAAAAAGGTGAAAGAAATAGCTGGAAATACCAGAAGCCATCTACCATCCAGACTAGTAAATGAGAACAATCAACTTTTGACAAATAAAGAAGAACTGAAACAAGAGTGGGCAAAGTATATCAAAAATTTCTTCGATGGCGAAACTAATTTCCCACATCCAAATCAAGGTGGAGACACTGGCCCGAACATCATGAAATCAGAAGTTATAAAAGCTATAAAATTCACCAAATCAGGTAAAGCTGCAGGACCGGACGACATGTACATAGAAATCCTAAAGCTTATACAAGAGGAAAATACCGACATTCTTGTAAACTTCTTCAACAAAATATATGAATCCGCAAACATACCGCAAGACTGGCTAAAATCAGTATTCATTGCCCTACCAAAGAAAGCAAACGCAAACAAGTACGATCAATTCCGACTGATAAGCCTGATAAGCCAAGTATTAAAAGTATTCCTAACAATCCTACATAATAGAATACGTAAGAAATGCGAAGAAGAACTAAGCAAGGAACAGTTCGGTTTAAGAGATGGACTGGGAACACGAGAAGCGTTGTTTGGGCTGTCAGTTCTCATGCAAAAATGTAGAGACCAAAGGAAGGACGTATACATCTGTTTTATTGATTATGTAAAGGCTGCTTTAAAACATGACGTCCTAATTAACATTCTGATGACGAAAGGCCTCGACAAAAAAGATATCTCATTCATAAAAAATTTGTACGAACACCAGATTGCTGCAGTAAGACTCGAGGACGATACGACCAGCGATATTCCTATTAAACGTCGAGTACGTTAGGGCTGTGTACTATCACCATTGTTGTTCAATATCTACTTGGAGCAAATATTCCTGAAAGCGTTAGAAAACTCTACAGATGGAATCAAGATCAATGGTGATTATTGAACATCAGGTACGCGGACGATACGGCTATAATTGCAGACAGCGCAGCTGGCTTACAACGTTAAGGCGATGCGCATTTAGCTACTATAGATTTTTAAGCCTAATTCAGTACCGGTTTAGCTAAAATAATTGACCACGTAGCCAACGTCTGTTGAATCCCATTCTGAATTAATCCGCACCACATTCCTATTCATAAATCCTCAAAACCGTTATGCTCGAAATCGGAATAACACAAACCCCTACAACCACCACACTCGACGGCGAAGTGGGGCCTGAACAGTCCAGCGATTGAACCACTTCAATCGGGCGATTAAGAGACGTTTTCCCGACGACCTATTTTCTCGCTTTACACTTCATCAAAGCGCACACGTCGCCGCAAATAACTCGAAGACACGGGCCGCACGCAATCATTTTGCGGGGGGGGGGGGGGCGGGAATTATTTTATTTCAAGTCGCGCTTTAACGATTTTACGACGAGCTCACGGGGGGGTGGGAAGGTTAGGCTGGCACGTCAGCCCTAAATGATTTCTTTTTTTTTTGCTCCTGACGTTCATTAAAGTGTTAACAGCGAAATGTCAGCGAGATCACTTGAAAATGCGAAAGAAGCGGAGTTAAGGGTGCTCTCCTGGGGGCCGCGCGGACAGGAACAAAGGGCACGAAATGAGCAAAACCGCCCTTTGGTTAAGCCGAGACGTAAAATGGGAGTGTAAGAACATATTGTGTAGGACTATAATAGACAGGAGTTTTAATCGAATCATTTCTTTTATTTTTTTTATAGTAGCATATTCTAAAAAATAAGGCAAGTAAACCAAAAGCTACTTTATAAAACCCTAACAGGTTGCAGGAAAGAAAAATGACAAGAAATGAGATACATACAAGACAAACAAGGAAGAATGCTGAAGGAAAACGAAGAAATATTAGAAGGATGGAAAGAATATTTTGAAGAATTACTAACTTCAAATAATGACAAAGAACAAAAGAGAAGAAATAGAGACAAAGAACAAAAGACAAGAAATAGAGACAAAGAACAAGAAACAAGAAATAGAGACAAGAACAACACAGAATCAGATACAGAGAGTATCAAGGAACAAGAACTACTAGAAATAATAAGGGAATTAAAAATAGGAAACGCACCAGGACAAGACCAGATTACAGCGGAAATGATCATGTACCTGGGCCCAGTAGGTAAAGAAAAACTACGAAAACTACTGAACAACATATGGAGCACACATATCATACCAAAAGACTGGTAAACAACACAAATCGTACCGTTACACAAGAACGGGGATAAGACGAAATGCTCAAATTATAGAGGCATAACACTAATAAGTATAGGGATGAAAATATTAGAAAGGACAATAAGCAAGAGAATAATAGCAAGAGTAGAACAGACACTAAAAGAAGCGCACAGGACAACATCTTCCCAATAAAACAAATCACAGAAATAAGAACTACAAATAATAAAAACACATATTAAGGATTCATAGACCTAGAAAAAGCTTTCGACATGATCCCAAGAAATAAATTATGGAAAATCCTGGAAGAGAGAGGTGTAGAAAGAAAGACAATCGAATTAATACAAAACATATATAACAACAACAGCCATGCAATAATATACACAAAGGACAAACAATAAGAACAACCACTGGACTAAGACAAGGGGGCGAGCTCAGTCCTACGTTATTTATCATATACATGGATGAAATAATGAAGAGGATGAAATCAGAATTCAAAAAAGCAAATATAGGTTACAAAAACATGCAAGTGGTAAACATATCGGAAGGAGCATTCGCTGATGATGTCGTAGAACAACTATTTCTTATAAAGTCGTTTCTACTACTTTCATACAAAGACGTTGTTATTGTATGGAAAGTAGTCTTAAACATCGGCATTTTCTGCAAAGCAAACCAAAGTTAACAACAATGTATCTATCTACTCTTAGGAGCTACAGCTATCTCACTTTTATACAATCAGACTAAATATAGTAGAAACGGGATTACAGTTACCATTGATATTGTATAGTCCTGTTTATCAACTTATCTGCAGCTTAACAACAGTATTTCTTCTTTACTTGTCCATAATTAGATAAAACCGCAACATGATTATAAACAAGCAAAGACCCCATGCAATCCTTTGATCCTCCTTGAAAATAGACTGCCTCCTTTTATGCGCTCTTAATTTAATCAAAGCCTGTTGCGAGCGCGTGGAGGCACCCGCCATAAACAACTCCTTCTAACAAACGACAACTATCCACCACGAAATTTTAATTAAATTGCATTCGGAAATATTTTTAAATATCCCAGCCACGCCCGTCAGACTGCTAACGCGCAACACAAACCACAATTTGTGTTCCTCGTCAAAAATACAAGTTTCCCCAAACTAAGTTACAGTTTTATGCAGTCCGGCATACCATGGGAATCATGAATACTAGAATACTCGTTATCCTATTGCAAACTCGGCTGGACAAAAAACGGAGCCCGGTCGCAATCCGCACGCTAAGTTAGTTACACGGCCACAAACAAGCGCACACAATTCCCGTCTTGCTATCTGATCACAAGCGGCATCAGTTTGGGAGTTAGTTTGCCAAGCGGTTTGTTGAATGGGGGCGGTATTTGCATTGCGGTTATTACTTAATTATTCATATTTGTGGGCAGGGGGGTGGGCAATTGAGTGCGATGATTTCCATAAAATGTATCACCTAATGTTGCAGTTATATAATACATTATCTACCGGTGTGAAGTTAAACAATTCCGGGCGGCTTGCGAGTTGGCGCGGCGTGGACTTTTTCTCGGTGCATTGTTACTAAACGGAGCCTTTCAATTTGTGTATGTATAAAATATGAACTAAATAAATTTTCCGATTTATCTCGGTAACATAAAATGCCCCTGCTGACCTAAAGCCCCCCCTGCAGGACTTCTTATATATAATACGCGCATCCCAAAAGGCCAACCCATCATACCTTTTTCAACTTATTTCACCATTAACGTGACATTTATAACAAGCCGGAGTGGTAATACGTGTCGCGCCGGTCGATAAATAATTCAATGGAATTGATTTTATTAAAGAACCATTACACCCAAATGCGGTCCATCCACAACGTCCGCCCCTCCTTTCAAATATTGAGTAGCACTTTATTTGTTGCCACTTCAAATCAATCTTGGCGGATTGCCGACAGTGATTTATGTTTTCCGCTATCGATTGCGTCCACTCGGTCGTCTAATCCAAAGTCTAGAGTAACTAAATGTAAGAGGCAAGGACTCTATTATAATGTAAATTTGCTAAGTTTTGCAGTAGAAAAGTTCCCCGGCCGCTGTTTTAAAGCTTACAGAAAGAAGTATATGAAAGACGAGAAACGACAATATTCAGAACGAATGTGTTTATTTTCCACTTGCATGTATTAAGTTTTGTGCTGGTGTCTTAAGCCTTGGTTTCCTAGGAAACGGTGTCGACAAAAGCAGTAGTATTGAGAAAATGTCATGAATTACACTTGAATCTGGTGAGTTATTCAATTACATGTTAAAACGTAACTTGCAATGTGAAAGTGACGTCAAAAAACGGCCATATTTATCGACGCCGCTTGCTAGGAAACCAGGACATTAAGGTCGTTTTAGACAAGACAATTTCTTGACTCAAAAGTTAGTCATGATGCCAGACAAGCTAAATTATTTCGTATCCCACAGCAAATTATTTGAAATATTGAATTGGAGGTAGATCTAATGGAAAAATACCGTTATATTTTTCCATTCTATTTGTCAAGAACTATTTTCTTGTCTAAAACGACCTTTAGAACATATAAGTGTTGAGTATCTTTACGAATACCATCATACTGTAAATAATATATATATATATATATATATATATATATATATATATATATATATATATATATATATATTAAATAATTTTTATAGGCGTTGTTGTATAATATATGTTGTAACGTAAATTATTATTTTTGCCCAAGTTGCGCAAATGATATGAATTTGTAAAAAATTGCTGAATGTTTACAACAATATGACAATGTAAAATGGCAAGTCTCTATCCGAACATATTATTACTCTGATGTAGTCTTTACAAATGTATTACTCATCGGAAACTCCTTAGAACATGTAACCCACAATTATCATTAATTTCCCCCTTTAGTAGTTCGACTTTTAGCTGACGACTGGAACAAGATAAGTTTGACATTCGCCGTACCCTTATCACCACCCTGGATAGTATACGCTATATTCCATAAACCATTTGAAAAGAGCAAACGTCATCGTTAATCACCTTTTATTTCATCTGGCAGTCGTGATTATTTTCTTTTTTTAAATGAATCCCGAGGTGATTAATTTAATCTGTCAGCGGGTAAATTAAATGGACCTACATATCCTAAACGCCAACGAAAGACATTTTTTCCATTACACTACATCTATTTAGTTTAGCCATACTGGCGTTTGTAATAATAATAAAATACGATTTATACAATTGTTATATGTATAGGTATCTTTAAAGAATACTTAAATATACATAGAAAAAATATATAATTAAGGCTTCAATTTTAATAAATATACCATAAAGTGCGTACCCCCGTACCCCCTGTTTAATTAGTACACATGCACATGTGATAAGCGATGAAGATAATCGACGCAAACTATAATTACACGTTCGCTGACACACACTCGACGGCAATCGATATATTGGCTCGCGGTGAAATCTGTTCGTTCAATTTCACGCCTGTGACCCGCCCCCGCATAATCTCCCCGACCGCGGCAGAACATGAAGTCCTCCCGACGACAATAAATATTATAGATTCCATTAAGATTACGAAAATTATTCCGTTCGTGGTAATGACGCATTTATCTGTGTGTTAATACAGAAACAATCGGCTGGTGGTGGAAGGGGGGGCTGAAGCTCTGCAACTGAAATATTAATAATGGAAATGCAAAATGCAGGCGTGCGCTATTACGGACGTGTTTATTATTTAACCGCACTGACATTGGTAATGCATCATGAATCGGTTTGGTTTAGTTTGAAATGGTGCATAAAATATTGGCTGTATTGATCGATTGCTAATTAATGGTTTTTAGTTTATATTTATTGGCATCACTTACAGATATTAACAATGACAATTATAAAACCGGCTAATATTGAATGAAAATTACATCAGGTTTTTATTGTCATCACTTACAGATTTTAATTAACAATGACAATTATAAAACCGGCTAATATTTAATCAAAATTACATCAGGTTTTAATATTTAAAATAACAATGACTAAATGCGTTACGTATGAGTTTACCGCAGTAATTACCAATATTTTTTTGTAATAATCAATGAATAATATATTTTACAACAATAATTAATATTTTCTTCTTGCTGGTTGTAACTTCATGGCTAAGGTGTCGCTATCCGATAGCTATGTGTACTTTTAGATCTGTTGTCTCCATCTGCTTCTATCCTCTACTGCCCTGTAGTTTTCTTGCTGCGGTTTATGAGTATCTTTTGGATTTGGTCCATCCACCTGGTTGGAGGTCTTCCTCTCGGTCGTTCGTCCAGGGAAAGGTGGCAGGGCCTTTCCCTGGACGGATGGTTCAAAATGCTTCACATTCTGTAGACGGCGAGGGGATCTAATATATCGATCCTGGAAAAACTAAGAATTATAGAAGGACTGCCCACTATATACAGAAGTCGGATTTTACTATATCATGGTCATATAACTCGAAACTCCCAACTCCAACCAATCTCGAATGACTGATAGTTCAGGGAAGGCCCTTCCACCTTTCTCTGGACGAACGACCGAGAGGATGATCTCCGACCAGGTGGATGGACCAAATTCAAAAGATACTCATAAAATGACTGATAATTTTATGAGTATCTTTTAAATTTGGTCCATCCACCTGGTCGGAGATCTTCCTCTCGGTCGTTCCTCTAGAGAAAGGTGGAAGGGCCTTCCCTGAACTATCAGACATTCGAGATTGGTTGGAGTTGGAGTTTCGAGTTATATGACCATGATATTGTAGAATCCGACTTCTGTATATAGTGGGCAGTCCTATAATTCTTAGTTTTTCCAGGATCGATATATTAGATCCCCTCGCCGTCTACGGAATGTGAAGCATTTTGAACCATCACATCTCGAAGGCTTCAATTCGTCGTCTCTCTGCCTCTTTAATTGTTCAGGATTCTGCATATGTCAGCAGAATCGTGAACAATTAAAGAGGCTTACAAATGTTACAAATGTCTACAAATGTACAAATGTACAAATGTACAAATGTTTACAAATGTACAAATGTCTACAAATGTACAAATGTTTACAAATGTAAAAATGTCTAAGAATGTACAAATGTTTACAAATGTCAATGTCATATTAGGTTTACAATTGTCATGTTAGGTTAATCATGGTGTTACTGGTAATTTCTATGCGCCTTCTGATCTCTTTCTCGCAGCTTCTTGAACTACTTATTAAAGATCCTTTTTTTTATTGTTTCTCCTTTAGTATATACAAGCTGTCCTAAGGCAATAAGACGATATTTATATTTGTGTTTCGCTCATTTAGGGTCCGTTACAAAATCCTTTTCTTTTTATATGTTATATCAGTGTTTCTCAAACTCTTTCGTTTGCGCTTAAATATTTCAAAGAACCCCCTGAAGAAGGGTATGCATAGAAGAACATCCTGAATGATACCTTAAATATTCTTTGAAAAATACTGTGCTATATAATAGTCAGTGCATCAATCCAATAGCCTTAGAAGAAAATATAATATTAAAACAAAATGTATTAAAGGAAACGTTATAAGCCTTTCATGCTGAATTATCCTGAATTTATTGGTAATATTTTTTTGTAGAGCTTGATCTCTGTACAAGTTTAGAAAGTGTATAAAGCGTGAATTACATTGTACTAAATTCGTGAATAAACTTGAACAAGTTTCTATCTAGTTTTGATTATTTTATATGTGCCATGTTCAGCTCGTACTATGACCAATCACGTCTTGAATAAAATATATTCACAGTACGTGATTGGTCACGAACTGAACATAGCATATGAATATTTGAATAAAAAAAAATATATCTTTATAGGGCTATCAGCTATCAGAAAAAGCTCAGAGGAGTTTGATCACCTGGTATTTACCTTAACTCCACAGAAAACCTCTGAAAAACTGTGAAAGGTGATTCGCGAAAATTCGTTCTCCGCTGGGGATCGAACTCAGGCTCCCCAATGCTCAGTACGAGACGGACGACGCCTATAACCGTTCGGTCACTGAGCTGGGTATATTTGAAAATATTTTAAGATTTTTAGATTTAATATATACAAGCTGTCCTAAGACAATAAGACCTTATTTATATTTTTTGTCAAGCTAAAAGTTAGAGTCTTACATTAAAGACTACAGACTACTTATTACGTATGAATTATGTATAAGGAATCTAGTTTTTTGAGTCGGTGGCTACTTTCGTTCGATTTCTAGGGTGTTTGGGTGTTTCTCAAGTCTTGAAAGATACTCTTACTCAAGTCTTGAATGTGATACTTGGACTTGTATGTTTTCTTATAGTTAAGGTGATATGTTATGACTCATTGGCCTTAATCCTCTACTTTGTTATCCGCTCTTGCTGTTGTTGATGAACTCCTGTAGCATTTCAGATGCATATTTTGGAATTTTGTTATTGGCTCTCGATGTTGTTGATGAAATCCTGCAGCTTTTCAGACGCATATTTAGGAATTTTGTTATTGGCTCTCGATGTTGTTGATGAAATCCTGCAGCTTTTCAGATGCATATTTTGGAATTTTGTTATTCGTTCTCGATGTTGTTGATTAAATCCTGTAGCTTTTCAGATGCATATTTTGGAATTTTGTTAACCGCTCTCGATGTTGTTGATGAAATCCTGTAGCTTTTCACATGCATATTTTGAAATGTTGCTGGTTGCAAGTGTCTCGTGACATCGAGTGTCAATTTGTTGTCGCTTTGTTGCTGCAGTGTTTTGTTGATGGTTTCCTTTAATTTTGCCCAATGTTCTTCTGGTTTCTCGTTTCCTAATGTAATTCTGATTGGTTCGTGTTGGTGTGTTTCAAGCGGTGTATCATGTTTTCTCTAATCTTTCTTGTTTTATATGTAGGTTTAATGTTTTTCATGCATAATTTGAGATCCAAGCTCAATAGTTAGTAGTCTAATCCGCACTCTGCTGCTGGATTAGGCAGTTGAATGCCGATGATCTCCATCGTTGGGAGATCATGATGTAGTCAATTTTGTTTTATGATTTCCAGCTGTAGTAGGGTCGTCTTGTATGGTGTTGACAAATTCTCTTCATACCTTGTTTTGCTTATGGGAGGAATGTTTTATTAGTTATATTTATAGTCAGCACATAAATAAATAGACCATACATACATAAAAAAATAGACCTTTATTTGGTATATTCGCACAAAACTTTTACAAACATTCTCCCATTAAACAATACTCTCGCAGAAACATAAAAAAATACAAATTAACATAAGCACATACAACTATTATGAATAAAAAAGTATAAAATGGGTCAATATTGAATGAAAATTGCAATATTTTAATACCTAGAATAGATAAATAGTTTTTTTCCCTATTTTTTTTTTGTATGTGAATAAATAGTTTTTTTCCCTATTTTTTTGTATATGAATAGATAAATAGTTTTTTTCCCCATTATTTTTTGTATGTGCATAGATAAATACATTACGTACGAGTTTTCAGAAATAGATTACCACAAAAAACAACTAATCAAGATTATTATATAAACTTGTGAAGTTAGCCTCTAAGAACCCAGCCTCTAAACCGCGCGGCGCCGCTAACTACTAATTGGGGAGACCAAAAAATCCAAATTTGGAGTGAATTATTTGATCCTTTTATGTAAGTTAAATGAATCATACCTCAGCTGAAGCGAATCTATCTCCTCACATTGGTTTCTCATAAATGTTTCTTTGGCTTATATAATTTTTTTTCGTATTTCTTGTTGAATTTCTTTGTATTTATTTCTATCCTCGTCTTTGTATTGTTTTCTCTTTTCCATTCTTGCCAAAATTTCATCCATTGTTCTTTTGGGTGTTGGGAGTTGTCTTTCTGTTTCAATTTATTCTTGCTGCCGTCCCACAGAGCTCCTTTTATGGTGCCATGTCTCATCCACATCCACATTGGTGCCTATGACTTGTTGCATGATTTGTTCGAGATTTTCGTTGATGTTCGTCTTTGTCTTATTTCTTCATCTCGAAGCATAGTTGTTTTTAATTTCTGGTTTCGACATTTTATTTAGACTTTTTTCAGTTTGATTTGTAGGGTGGTGATAAGGGGATTGTGATCCGACCCGACATCTGCTCCCGGGTATGTTTTGACTGAGCGAATGGCGTTCCTATATCTTTTGTTAATTAGAATATAGTCTATCTGGTTTCGTACTATATTATCTGATCTATGCCTTGGGGATGTCCAGGCGTGTAGCCTTCTTTTTGGTAGTTTGGACCAAGTGTTAGTTATTATCAGATTTCTAATCTGAGCGAATTCAACAAGTTTTTCCCCTCTCTCGTTTCTTTCGCCAAGCATAAATGGCCCAATACAATCTTCTGCACTTCCGTTCCCTATTTTAGCATTAAAGTCTCCTAGAACAATAGCGTTTTTTTGATACCAGCCTCCATACCACGGCGCCGCGAGGTATAAAGGCTGGGATCTTAGAGGCTAACTTCACACCGGTCTTATATACTTATAACATTACAAACTCAACTACACTTTATAATTTTTAATTACACTTACACATTAACAATTAATTACAAAATATGCTACTTTACTAAATAATTTCCCAATAGCTCAATTCGATCAATAAATTTATTGATTACAATAAAATTATATCTACCCCGTAATTAAAAGTTTTTTTTTAAGTATTAAGTGATTTGAAGTTATAGCAAGGTTTTAAGGACATTTTTGCTTTTTTTTACATATTAACAATTACTTTCCTAAATAATTTCCCAATAGCCCAATTCGACAATAAAATTATTGATTACAATAAAATTATATCCACCCCGTAATTAAAAGTTTTTTTTGAAGTATTAATTGATTTGAAGTAATAGCAAGGTTTTAAGGACATTTTTGCTTTTTTTACATATTAACAATTACTTTCCTAAATAATTTCCCAATGGCCCAATTCGACAATAAAATTATTGATTACAAGGAAATTATATCCACCCCGTAATTAAAAGTTTTTTTTTGAAGTATTAATTGATTTGAAGTATTAATTGATTTGAAGTAATAGCAAGGTTTTAAGGACATTTTTGCTTTTTTTACATATTAACAATTACTTTCCTAAATAATTTCCCAATGCCCCAATTCGACAATAAAATTATTGATTACAATAAAATTATATCCACCCCGTAATTAAAAGTTTTTTTTTAAGTATTAAGTGATTTGAAGTAATAGCAAGGTTTTAAGGACATTTTTGCTTTTGTTACATATTAACAATTACTTTCCTAAATAATTTCCCACCGGCCTAATTCGATCTACTTAATTTTATTGATTACAATAAAATTATATCCACCCCCGTAATTTTAGATCTATAGTAGCAGAGTTCACTGCCCCATAATGACGACAAAAATAAACTGGCAATGTTCGTAATCACCATTAAAACATCTAGATAGATTAAACAGATAAAACTATCTATGCATACCTTTTAACAACAATCACTAGCCTATTTTATTTCACGAATGCCTGTACACAACATTCCGCTGCAAAGATTTGCAGATACCGCCCGACATCCGCCCCCCAGTCTGTGCAAACACGAAAACGGGAGTTGCGTGCGACAGGTGAAAATGATATCGACGAGCAGCTACCCTTTGTTATCGAGATATGCTTGTAGTAACATCACAAATTGAAAGCATTTTTTTTTTGCAAAAAGTACATGCTTTCATTTCCGTGCGATACGCGATTTGTATGGGTGGCTCGAGCGTTAAGCATATTTCCATTTTAGTTATGCCACAAAATTATATTTTATGGCTTGTGTTTGGGATTTTATAGCATGAAAACTGTATGTTTAGTTGTTGAGTAATTAAGTAGTATTTAGTTTAACAAATTGCAAATAAATATAAAAGATTCACCCCCGTATTCACCAACGTTCCATAAATCTATTCATAGCTATTGAACCCATAAGTATTCGTTGTTATAGCAATAATAAATAAATTATCTAGGGAATGTAGTTACTTTAGATTCGCTCTATTGGAAACACTGAAAAATTAAAGAATAAAACTTATAACCTGGAGACTGATTTCTTATTATCAAAATTAATTACAAGAGACAATATGCTCGGAGCGGGAAATAGTGATGTTTTCGTTTATCACTATTTCCTGCTCCGGGCATATTGCCTCTTGCAATTAATTTTGATAATAAGAAAACAGCTATAGTGTAATACGGACGATGCACGCAGCGTTCATGTGATTACTCATTTGCTTCGTTAGGCGTTACAGTTACAGTAATTTCGGAAATACAACTATAAAATTAGTTCGCAATGTCTGAAAAATATAAAACCTCGCATTAACATAATTTATTACACCCGTTCAGTAAAACAAGACAACTAAAAACCTATAACAAACTCTGTTGCAGCCCCAAAGCGTAATCCTACACTAACAGAGCGCTAAATAAAGAATCAATATAAATTTTACCAACAAGCTTTTCATTTATAACCCGAATAAAACTGCAATGTGCCTGCATCCATCCCCATTCAATGCGACTCATCGTCCATCATTTCCGGCTTGAATCCAACTAGTTCATTACATAGTGTTCCCCCGATTTGCCCGGCGCATTCAATAAAATCGACTAGTGCACTTCCATCGGCTGTCGATTGCGAATGTTTAGCGGCAAGCAAAGCCTCTATAAATAATGTCGGATCTACCGCCCGGCAATAGGTGTTTCAACACGAACGCGGTAATATAACGTTGATGTGTTTACCATTTACTTTAGTGTAAATACTGGAATCGCTAAAAGCGATTTTCTGAACGGGAAAACACACACGAGTTGATTTATGTGGAATAAAATGGGGAACGAATGGTTGGTGCCTGGTATATTGTTATTGCGCGTGGAAAGAATAATAATAATCATATGTTTAGCGGTTATTCTAAACTATGGGTTTTCAGACACATGAAGGTTTATAATTGCTGTATTAGTAATTATAATAATTACATGATGTAAGGTAGTTTTATCTTTAATACATTACATAAAACATTTGCCCGTATTCACCAACATCCCATAAACTTTATAGGTCCCATAAGCTATTGGATGTATAAATTTAAAATGTCATTATGATAGAAATGGTCAAAATAAATGTCCTTGCATAGCGCTTGTGATTGAAGCTTTGATGACACATTTTCTTTAAATTTTCAGTGTTTCCAATAGAGCGAATTTAAAGTAACTACATTACCTAGATAATTTATTTATTGTTGCTATAACAACGAATGCTTATGGGTTCAATGGCTATTGATAGATTTATAGAACGTTAGTGAATCCCCTGTATTCACCAACGTTCTATAAATCTATCAATATCTATTGAACCCATAAGCATTCGTTGTTATAGCAACAATAAATAAATTATCTAGGGATAGAGGTCAACAACAGGGTAGAAAAAACAATGATGATGTATCATGCTATGAACAAAAAATTCATAAGCAAAAATGAAATAACAAGAGAAACATATAGCCATAAATAAGACCTATGCGGGACATGGATATTAAATAAAGCATAAAATATCAAAATACAAGCAGTTGAAATGAAGTATATGAGGAGAGTTATAGGAGTGACAAAAAAGGACAAAATGAGGAAATTAAGGGAATTAAATGTAACGCTGACAATAAATGACATAGAGGAAAGACAATTAGGATGGTGGGAACACATAATTAGGATGTCAGAGACATCACCGACCAAAAGAATATAGAGATCAAAAATCATAAACAAGAAAAACGAAGACCATGAAAAAAATGGGATGAAGCTATATCGGAGCTATTAGAAAGGAAAGGAAATAAACTGGAGAGAGGCAAGAGAACTAGCAATGAACAGAATAGAATGGAAAAAATATATAAAGGAATAGAGGGAAATTAAAACCTTTATGTTAGAATTAGAGTGTTTTGTAAAACATAACACATCCTTGTCGGACCGAGTACATGCCCTATCACAATTGTTATTGCCATTATAATTACTATAATAATAGTATGAGTATAAAAGCACACTAGAATATAAATTTCAACAAACGACAGTACCCCTATTATACTTCTAAGCTTTTAATAATAACAGTAATATTAAACGTGCCATAGCTGTTTTACAGCCCACCCTCCGCTTGCATTACAATATCTTTACTGATTATACTTCAGTTAATGTGCGAAGCGCAATCCCAATAAAATTAACTGCAATAATAAAAAGATTTTCTCCTCGTTTTTAAAACTGGGCCGCGAGTTTTAACGGCACCTCTCCTCGGAATCGCGATCGATTTTCAAACGCCTAATTCATTTTCCGATGATTACCGGACGGTTATGCAATTTCCGGTGTATATGCGGTTATTGCAGCCGCCGCTTCAAGCCCGCCCCCCCGTTTTAATAGGCAAATAAACAAGCAATAAAACTAATGCGTTTGCGCCATTAAATGGTCATTAGCCGTAAAAGTTTTTAAGCGATGAACAAGCACGACGGTAGCGCGGAAAGCACACGGCCAGTAGCGTCGGTATTGATTGAAATCGAGCTTTTTTTTGGGGAAGACAATACGTAAGTTTTGTGTGATATTACAGAAGTTGTATTGAAGAATTGTTATAACTTTATGATTTAGAGTGGTTGATATAGTTTTGATTGCGAGTTTATGGGTGTGGCTGTTTAAACTGTATTTTATACTAATAATAGTAGAAATGAATTATTTATTCATCATATTTTGCTTGACTATGTACATAGAATTACACCAAGCTGTAAGCAATCAAGCATCCTTATAAAATTAAAGCCAAGGCCCGTCTCTATCTAACTAGAAATATCAAAAAAAAACTTCTATCTTCATAAGGCTATCAGCCGTGAGGCTTTTCCGCCGGTCAAGGGAGAAGAGTTTAATCGCCCGGTATTTACCATAACTTCACAGAAAACCTCTGAAAAACCGTGAAAGATGATTCGCCAAAATTCGCTCCCCGCTGGGGATCGAACTGAGGCTCCCAAATGCTCAGTACGAGACGGACGACGCCTCTAACCACTCGGCCACGGAACTGGGTAGAAATATCAATATATACGAAATCTAAAATTATTTATATATACATCGCCTCACATAAACCTTCAATACCACTAGCCCGAAATGGGACGAAGCATCCTCAAAATCCCGAGGCAAAGACAGAAGGAGGAAACAACAAGAGGGGAAACAAATAATAATATTCAATACAATATTCTATAAAGTTTAAATACAAAAATGATAAAGCATATAAATAACCGGTAACATAAGCCAGAAATAATAATAGAATATAGCATGTGTCATGTCGCCAATATTTATGGTAATTTCCAGGAAATACCTTCTATCATTTCACCAGTAATCCACAGAAAAAGATCACTACGAGATAACCGAAAGTTTCCCCTCGCGGCACATAGCTTTCCGCGGTAAACTCGATAAATAACCTCGCATTTCCGTCGACCCATATCGAACGCTCGTTCACGAGAACGGTGGTGGAAGACAACAAAAAAAATCTAATAAAAACATAAAATCGTCCCACACTTCGCGGTCTAATATAGACATATAATTTACGTCCCTTATTAATTTTCCGCGTTAAAACGAGAGAGAGAGAAAGAAAAAAAATGGACGGGCTTACATTCGCCGGAATGAATCCTTTATCCATGGGGATCAGCGTTACGACTGGAAGGATTGATACGGGTATTCAATATACATCTTCTTCCTTCCTGTTGCTGTACGAACGTGTGATCCTATAGAATTTTTGTAAGGAGCCCGTTGCATTGAAAAGGCATTTATTTATTATATACGTCTTATAGTCTTAGAAGCTTATTTGTAATAAATTTGGTGTCCCACCCCATTATTCACTAACGTTCTATAAATCTATCAATAGCTATTGAACCCATAAATATTCGTTGTTATAGCAACAATAAATCAATTATCTAGGGAATGTAGTTACTTTAGATGCGTGTGTAAAACCTATTCTGTTATATGGAGTGGAAGTGTGGGGATTGCGTGAGTGGGATGTGATAGAGAGAGAGCAAGGTGTGCTCCTGAAGAGTCTGCCGGGTCTCGAAAGGTCGACACCGAGAGCAGTGCTGTTGCAGGAGACGAATCGTATGAGTATGTGGTGGGAGTCGTGTGTAAGGGTTGTGAAGTTTGAAGAAAGATTGCAGGAATTGGGTGAGGAAAGACTGGTGCGGGAGGTATGGATGAGGTGTAAGAGTAGGACGGAGAGTGGTGTGAGAAAGGATAGAGGAAGGATGTAAGAAAGAGTGGGTATGTCTGAGGTGTGGGTAGAGGAGAAGCTGAGAGAAATGGGAAGCCTAGGAACTCAGGTAAGAGAGAGATTGAGAGATATTGAGTGGCAAGAACGGCAGACTAGAATGAATGAGAGCTCTTACAACCCTGGCTACGTAGAGTGGCAAGTGAGTGGGAGACTCCAGAGTTACTTAGCCGGGGGTGAGTGGAGCAGGGAGGACAAGGTATGCATGGCAAGAGCGAGGTGTGGGTCAGACGAGAGAGGGTGGAAATTGTGGATGTGTCTAGGGTACACCACGTGTGCGCTGTGTAGTAAGGGAAGCGACACGTGGTGGCACCTTAGCGAAGAATGTGAGGGTGTGAAAGCAGAGTGGGTGGGAGACTGCAGAAAGCTGAATGAATGGTTATGCGAGGATGGGGAAGGCGTGAAAATCTGCAGGAGGCTGACGTGGGAGAGGAAAGTGGCAAGGGCAAAGGGAGCGGCGATAGATGGGGGTAATTTGTAATTTTTGGCGGAGTAGTACTTTTATTTATATTGTATTTTTATTTTTATTTTTGTATATTTTTGTTGAGGTTTGTGATGTGGAGGGCAGTGAGAGAAATGCCAATAAAGGTTTTCTTTAGATTCGCTCTATTGGTAAAAATTAAACAAAAGGTGTCATCATAGCTCCAAACACAAGCGCTATTCAAGGCTTTTGACATTGGTTTTGGCATATTCTGTTACAATGACTTGTAGGTTGTAAATCAGAACAGAAAATTACTGTTACTCACACACTTGACTGTTGACAATGTAAAAGGGGTGTGTAGCAAAACAAATGAAACAGAGGAAGATGTTGGTGTATGCAAAACTGCTGGTATATTAAAAAAAACAATTGGGAATGCAAAGGTGATGATATAGAAATCCCATTTGTTAGTCAAATGACTACAGACCTTGATAAACATGCTGATATTACTAGTGATTTATTGATGACCACTGATAGTTCAAATATCAGTGATGTGTTAAAGCCACTGTTATTTCAAAAATCAATGATGTGTCTATAACTGAGACCTTTGATTTATCAGAAATCAATGATGTGTCTAAGGGTTCTGATATAACTAACACCACTGATTTATCAAAAATTAATGATTTGCCGAAGGGTACTAATATAACTAAAACCGCTGATTTATCAGAAACCTCTAATTCATCAATAACAACTGATTTATCAAACACCACTGGTACATTACAGGCAGTTGAGATAACAGCAACCAATGATAATATATCTATGGTCATTAATATAACTAAAACTAGTGATACCCCATGCTTCTGATATATCCAAAGCGCAACTGATATAACAATAACCTCCAATATATCAAAAACCACTGATGTGTCAACGGCTACTAAAATATTAGAATCTAGTACTGAAACTAAGAATATTTGTTTTGCAGATAAAGACACAACAAATAAGGGTGAAGAGGTTTCTTCAAAATCAGATCAGCTAGAAATTTCTGAAAAATCCCAATTAATCAAAGATACTGAATTACAACAGCTCGTTTCTCATGAAATTAAAGAACAGGAAATTGTGGACACCAAAAAACTAACTGAAGATATTCCTCATACAGTTTCTTCTAATGAAGTCATTAATAAGGAGTCAGTAGTGCTTTCCACACCAGATATGACCATTTCTGATGTAGAATACTGTAAAGCGCAGGCTATTACTATTGATCCTGCTGATGTAGATGGCAAAGCACATTCATCAGAATTTACAGAAATAGTTGAATCATCTGAGAAACCAAGTGAGAATGCAATTACTGAAATGCATATTCATGAAATAGTTAAAATAAAGACTGTAGAATCACTTGAAGCCAAATCAGCAGAAATAGTTGCTGCTGATTCTAAGACGCCACAATTGGAATTGGAATCAGACCCCAGAAATGGTAGAAGCTAATACTCTTGAAAAGGCTTCTCAAATTTGCAATGTTTTCGCTTTAATAATATTTTCGTTAGGCAGAACTACTGTATTCGGAGAGTGGCGGCTACCTAATTTGAATCTACCGTTAAATTCAAATTTATTAAAAATAGTACAACTAACCCCCTAGGAGGAAAGTTAAACGCCATCTGGCGGCACCAGAATTTATTGTTTTTCACCCTGTATCGCTCAAGACTAAATTATTTTAATTAAAATACACTGTTCTTTTGTTTATGGAAATACATTTTCTTCAAAATTAACAGTCAATTATATGTTGCATAGAGTTCGTATGTTGCTAGTACACATTATCGTTGTTTCAAACTAAAAAGCCTCTTCTATAATGCGGAATATATCACTCATAACGACTCCTTGGGCGTCTATTTCAAACGATATATAAATTTGCATCCCTAACACGTCCGAATTTGTGATTTAAATCGAGTTTATTAGTTAAAGTGCACCACCATTTGCATAGCACGCGTAGCGCGGATGCAATTCAAAAGGAAACGTAACACAGTTTTACATATTTTTGTATTTCAAATCTAGCTGTTTTATGTAATACGGCCTAAAAGGGCGTTATATAAAAGGGGAGCGCGGACTTTCATATTAATATAACGAGCAACTGTCTGGTGGGGGTTGGGGATTGGGAGCAGCGGGTCGAGCTTTTTATGTATTGCATGTTTTATTTTTATTTTATATATGTTTTGTATTGTTCGTAACCCCAATATTGCGACCAAAACTCAATAAAAAACTTTTTTATTGCTGTTATATTAGTAGACAGCGGGGATTGCTTTCTTAGCCTTATAATGCTGTAATTTAGAATGGGTTGAAAGCATATTTATTTGTTCTATAGTCATCAGTAGTAATTAATAAATTAGCTTAGGCGACAAAACATTATTTACTCGCGAAAAAATTTACAATTTGTATGAAGTTGATGATTTACTGCTATTTTGGGTTTAAGGCAGCATAAAATTTATTTGGTATTTTACAACATAGTTTTCTTTTCGATAGTGTTCTCTATTTTCTCTGACCTTATAATAACACTTTTATTCTAAACAACAACAAACTTTTAATTTTATAACTGCAATTTGATGTCCATTCTTGGAAAATTTCCTCTGTTTTCCCGATCTATTATTATAAAAGATAACCTTCGAAGTTTACACAACCAATTTGATTCTTGTTATCTGGGAAATGTCACTGTTTTCCCGGCTTCGTATTATCACGTTATTTTATTACTGGTATTCCCTGTTTGAAAACTGTATCGATTTACTGGATCCCCAATTAAGCTGAATATGTTGACACAAAAATAATTAGTGTGCAGCATTATAGCTAACGGTATAAAGGATATGCCTTTATACCGTCAGCTATAATCCTGTATTGATAAGATGTTTATCCATTCAATAGCTTTTACTGTGTAGTCATTGCGGTTGTCCCAAATGTAAATGATAAAAAAGTATTTTTTATTGATTTCCTTCCTTAAAAAAGAAATATAAATACAACACAGTAGACACCACAGCAAATATATATATATATATATATATATATATATATATATATGTATATATATATATATATATATATATATATATATATATGTATATATATATATATATATATATATATATATATATGTATATATATATATATATATATATATATATATATATATATATATATTATTATCAATTGCCTTTTACCTTTCGGTGTAGGCTATTACATTAACATTATTAACATGATTATAGTTTACAATTACTGTTGTTTATACATTTGTGAATTCTTTCCACTTCTTTCTGTTCTTCGCCAGTTCTCTTGCTTGCTTTACTGTTTTTCCTTTCTTGATTATTATGTCCTCTATTATGTTGTCCCACTCTTTTCTTGGTCTACCTCTTCTTCTTTTATTTTCAGTTCTTGCTTCCCATACCTGTTTAGTTTGATTCTTTTTGTCCATTCCTAATTAAATGACCCCACCAATTTAGTTGTTTCTTTTCTATTATGTTCTATTATATTATATTTTCTATTTGTCACAGCAAATATAAACAACATTTTTCACTATTTATTTTTTAGTTTCCACTAAACCGCGATAACACCTATTTGTTTTAATGAACATAAATTAAATACGTGATAACATAACGAAAAGTTTTATACAAACATCCTTACAACAAAAAATTTACATCATCCATCAAACTCGCCTTGTTTCAATAAAACCTGCGCGCATTATTCTTGCCATGTCCCCATGTAACACGATAATAATTTATGTACGCTTATCACGCTCACCGCTCCGAATTAAGTAACTGGCGAGGCCATAATCAATTCAGATTACGGCGATTTGTTAATCTAATTTACGAACAATAACACTACGGTTAGGCGCGTGTGCGTGTGTATGTGTGTGATTGTAATAAAATCGACTAAACGCGGTTAACATCACTTTAAAGTGTTCGCGGGGTGTCGCTAATTAAAATAAACAGCGTGTCGATTTAATCTGCACGATGACCGCCAACACGATATGAATCTGACGACCTCGGCGGGGGTGTTTGTAGCTTGCGTTGCTTGCGTGTTTTGTGTTTATGTTTGCGCCGGTTTGGCCTCCAAGTTTACGGAATTTAGACACAGGGACACAACAAAAGGATGTTTGTGGTTTGGTGGGACGGATATTTTGGTTGTGAGGGGAATATGGAATTTTTGGAGTTCCGTAGCTCTAGGAACACCTGGGAACGGTTCAGAAATACTATTGAAAGTTGTAATAGGCACTAATGAATGAATTGTACTATCGATAATGGTTATCTGACTGGGCTAAATTGATAGTCCTCTATATTCAAGGGTAATTTGCTGTTACAGCTTAATTTACTTTGTTAAGCGTTTTATTATTTTTTGCTCAGATACAATGTTAACATGGTATATCAGAGAAAAATTATAAAAAACGTGGTGTCGGTGGCCATTCCCTCATTTGGGTGTGGTCACTGGTGTTAAAGCTTTATGTTGTTCTAGTGCTCTTCTTCTATTTGTATCCCTATTTAGGTTTCAGGACTATGTATCGTTATTTCGTTTCAATAGTAACTGCTCTCGTAAGGTTTTCTTGAATCGTTTCACAGTCATTTCCTTTTTGTGGTCATTGAAGGAGTTATAGATGTTTTTTGCCTCGTTGAAGCCGTTGAATGTTTTCTTTAGTGTTGTTCTTATGTAATTTTTATTTCGAGTTCCGTAATGGTGATGTTCTTCTATTTATATCCTATTTTAGGTTTCAGGACTATGTATCGTTATTTTGTTTCACTAGTAACTGCTCTCGTAAGGTTTTCTTGAATCGTTTCACAGTCATTTCCTTTGTGTGGTCATTGAAGGAGTTGTAGATGTTTTTTGCCTCGTTGAAGCCGTTGAATGTTTTCTTTAGTGTTGTTCTTGTGTAATTTTTATTTCGAGTTCCGTAATGGTGATAGTCTTTGTTTAATTTAAAATATATGTTATTTTTGATTTGTTTCTGCTTAGTTTTGTGTATCATTATCACATTACTCATGATTATTTTATTTTCTATGTATAACTCGTTGTGTATCTTGTGTACTTCTTTTGTGGGAGTGTATTTTGGTATGTTTTCAGAATTTTAGTTTGTTGTCTCTATAGTTTTTCAACATTTTTTTTGCTTGTGTTTCCCCAAATATTTATTAAATATGTTATATTGGATGCATAGAGGGCATTAAAAATGTTTTTTGGCGTTTGGTGGTATTAACTCCCTCGTTCTATCAAATGTTCCATTTATTGATGAGTTTCTTTTTACCATGTTTTTATTATGGTTGTCCCAGCTTAGGTGTTCGTTTATTTGTATTCCTAGATATTTTACGTTGTGCACTTGTTTAATTTGGGTTTCGTTTATTTTAATGTTGATACTTAACTTGTGCGTTTATTACTATGAATTCGTTTTTGTCTTCGTTTATAGTTGAGTAGTTTTTTGAGTAATATCCTTGCAAATTCTTCATGTCGGCATTGATTCTCTCTTCGAGTTCTCTTTGTTTCTTTCCGGTATTTACCACGCATGTATCGTCTGCATAGATGAATAATTTTCCTGATTAGTCTAAAGTTGTTATGTCGTTTATATATAAGATATATAACAAAGGTGGTAATGTTCCTCCCTGTGGAATTTCGTATTTTGGTGTTAATATTTCACTGTAGGTTTCATTTATCTTTGTAGTTTATTTTCTTGTACTTAGGTATGATTTTATCAAGTTAAAAAATGTGCCATATATTCCAATTTCTTTTAGTTTGTCTAGTAGAACTGTTGTTCATATGGTATCAAATGCCTTTTTTGTGTCCATAAAAATTGTCACTGCATATTTTCCTGATTGCTTTCTTTCCTCTATGAGGTCTGTTACTGCCGCTGTTGAGCTCGTTTTTTGTTGGAATGCGTACTGGTTCGGGTTAATAAATTTTGAAGCGTATTCGTATACTCTAGTATGGATTACTTTTTCTGTTATTTTGCTCATTGCAGACAGTAATGAGATTGGTCTTCCGGTTTATTTTTGTTACCCTTTTTGTATACCGGCCTGACAATGGCGGTCTTTACGCATTCGGGGTATACTCCATTGGCAATTGTTTCGTTTGTGAGTTTGTTTAAGATTGGCGTTAGCGTGTTTTCGTTATCCTTTATTATTCTGTTTGTAATGTTGTCGTGTCTGGGTGCCCTTTTGTCTTTTAGGTTGTTTATTATGTTTTGTATTTCTCTTTCTGTTGTTGAGTATAACGTTTCTATTTTGGTTATTACTTTTGTTTGTTTCTTATTTTTGGCATTTATTTGTGGAAGGTTCTCTATTTTATTTGCTAGATTATTTCCAATATTTGCAAAGTAATAATAATAATACCAACCATACTATGCCCGTCCACTATTCCAAATGACTTATGAACTATACACTACGCTGTTATACGTTACTTTCTAGGATTCAATTTATTTCATTTATTAACTGAAAACTAATTAAAAAAATTAATGTGAAAAATAATGTAATGCATAATTCAAGTCGTTTGGAATAGTGGACAGGCATAGTATGGTTGGTAGGGGCCACCCGCCCACCCCACCTTCGCTTGCATAGTTTTTTCATTGGATATAGATGTTTTATATTGTTTAAACTATTCCAAGAAGAGTGTTATCCTATGGAAAAACTATGCGAACAAAGGTGGAATGGGCGGGCGGTCCCTACCAACCCAACTATGCCCGTCCACTATTTCAAACGACTTGAACTTTGCATTACATTATTTTTCACATATATCTTTTTAATTAGTCTTAAATTAATAAATAACATTAATTGAATCATAGAAAATAACTGATAATAGTGTAGTGGATAGTTCAAGCAGTTTGAAATAGTGGACGGGTATAGTTTGGTTGGTAGGGGACACCCACCCACCCCACCGTCGCTCGCAAAGTTTTTTCAATGGATATCAATGTTTTATATTGTTTAAACTATTCCAAGAAGAGTGTTATCCTATGGAAAAACTGCGAACAAAGTTGGGGAGGGCGGGCGGCCCCTACCAACCCAACTACGCCCGTCCACTAATTCAAACGACTTGAACTTTGCATTACATTATTTTTCACATATATCTTTTTAATTAGTCTTAAATTAATAAATAACATTAATTGAATCATATAAAATAACGGATAATAGTGTAGTGGATAGTTCAAGCAGTTTGAAATAGTGGACGGGTATAGTTTGGTTGGTAGGGGACACCCACCCACCCCACCTTCGCTCGCATAGTTTTTTCAATGGATATCAATGTTTTATATTGTTTAAACTATTCCAAGAAGAGAGTTATCCTATGGAAAAACTAATTCGTTTTCTATTCCTTTTTCTTGGTTTGTTATTGTTCTGTCCTCTTTTTCAAGTTTTTTAATTTTACAAGCTTTTTCTTTGGAGTTTCCCATGAATGAGTTTATTTCATACCATATGTTGCTGCCATTGCATTGCATGTTATCAAATTTGTTTTTGTAGTATTCTTGTTTTCTTTTGTTGATTTGTTGTTCTGTTTTTGATTTAATTTTTTATATTTTTCTTTTATTATTTCATTATGTGTGTTTAATTTGTGTATATGTGAGAGTTTATTCTTTTCTTTAATTTGTTTGATGATATTTTCATTTATCCATGTGTTTTTCTCTCTTTTTTTATTAGGTGATATGTAAAATAAACAAAAATAGATATATTTTTGTTTATGAATATAATTTATAAATTATAAAGATGCGAGACAATCTAAATTGTCTCGTATGATACAGCAAATTATTTAAAATATTGAATTGGATGGTAGATCGAATGGAAAAATATAACGCGTTCTATTTGTCAAGGATAAATTGTATTGGCGGATAATATATGAATTCATTTCTTCAACAACTTTCGAGCTAAGAAATTGTCTTGTCTAAAACGACCTTTAGTCAAGATGCGAGACAATCTAAATTGTCTCGTTCATACTGCAAATTATTTAAAATATTGAATTGGATAGTAGATCGAATGGAAAAATATAACGCGTTCCATTTGTCACGAACAAATTGTATGGGAGGAGGATATATGAATTCATTTCTTGAACAACTTTTGAGCTAAGAAATTGTCTTGTTTAAAACGACCTTAAGCAAATTATTTTTTGTTTGATTTATTTAGGAAAAGTAAATAACTGGCAGGTTTGGTTATTCCTTTAATTATTTGATGGAATAATCGTTTTCCCTTATCTACTTTTTCTAAGTGATTTTTTTTTATTAAATATCATTATAAAATGTAGGTATTTAGGGCAATTTTTTCAATTGTAAAATGGAATAATCGTTTTCCCTTATCTACTTTTTCTAAGTGATTTTTTTTTTATTAAATATTATAAAATGTAGGCATTTAAGGCAATTTTTTCAATTGTAAAAAAACTAAAAACTATGTATAACTGCTAACGTTTAGTAGGCTTCAATATTATATTTTTATATTAGAATTTCATTTAATTTTCATTTGTAGTTACTGGTCGCTGAATTTCCTGTATTGTGTGTTAGAAACTAATTATATATGTATATTGCTATGGTTAATATCAACAAATACGAATATTGCAAATAAATGGAAATCTAAAAACCATTTATTTGCAATATTCGTATTTGTTGGTATTAACCATAGTAATATAATTATATAATTAGTTCCTAATGCTATAGTATTACTATTAAAAATAGTTGCTTATAACTTTTGTGTCCGTAATTATTTCCAATTAAGATTCCTCCGTGATTGATCACCCGGCCGAGAGTTGTGTTATTGTCCCAGTAAATCCGGCCTACTAAATAATTTATCGCATTCCGCGGTGATGCAACAATTGAATAATCAAGTGATAACAAGAAGCCGCATAAATTACGTGCTCTCAAAACTGGAAGAAAAAAAATAACAAAGATAATTACCTCGTCCCATTTGATGAACTTCTCGCCGTTCTGCAGGGCCTGGGGCACCTCGACGGGCTTGAGGGAGACCGCGTTCCGCGCGGCGGCCCCCCCGGCGGAGGTGCTGGTTCGACCCGACATGGCTCGGCGCTCGCTCACGTCTCACCAACCAACCCCCTTAGCTAGCCAGCCCCTAGAGCCGCGCACTACTAACTTGGCGAGCCGTCGTCGGCGGGAGCACTTGCATCGCAACCCGCACACCGCGCAATCACCTGTGCGAACGCAACGCACCCCCCGCGGGTAGGTATGCAGGTAAGGTCGCTTGCCCGGGCGTACTGCACTTTTGCAACCCTCTGTGCGCCCGTCAGTGGCGAGTGGCCCGTTACGGCCGGCCAGACGATACCATTTTGTTTTGTGCAGACGTTTACAGCTGCCGAGCGCGCCGAGTTTTGCCGAGGCTAGCTAATCTGGCCAGGCCTCGACTCCCAACAGCGGGGACTAGAACCCGAGGTTTTGCCAGAAATAGGGGGGAAACAACTCAATAAATAACGTCTAGCAGTTCACTCCGAGAGAGGGCCCTACGTTGCGTCCACCCACGCATGTATAGAAAGTTGCCAGTAACTATTAAAAGTTTAAAGCACGGTTACATAAAGTTGTGTTAACTATAGCCTTTGATTATATTGCTGGATTCTGCATAATTTGTTGTTAAGTTTCCATTTCATAGCCCCATGTACTACTAAACACACTAAAACGTACAAATCGTACATACTGTATGTGACCAAGTATACATAAATTCAAATCGTACATACTATGTGACCAAGTATACACAAATTAAAATTTTCAGTTGTGTGATCCAGACTTTGGTTACAGGTTACTGTGCTGTCAACTTTGGACTTACAGTAAATACTTAACTTTTAGATAGAAATGTATATGTATAAAGCCTCATGACTAATAACCCTATAAAGATTTATAGGGTTATAAGTCGTGATGCTTTTGCGCCAGTAAATTCATTTACGCAAAAGAAATAATTTGAAATAATACTAGGGGTAGGGGTAGATGTGGCGTTCACAGGGCCCCTCTTAGGGCCCTACCAGTTTCTTCCTGCCGGCCTCACAAGAAAATCAAATCAAAAAACCACGCAAACAAGTATTGAAATTAGCATAAGTAAAAACTTTTTTCAATGTAGAATTTGTGACCTGATATCCAATATTTCCGATCTGGAGTCATTTGCTCGACCCAGCAACTTTGTTCATACATAGGGCATGAGGTATCCTCTATTAATTTATTATCCTTGCTTTTATGTAAGAAGGAAATATGAACAATAGTAGTGGTAGTGTTGTAGTAGTAGTGTAGTAGTAGTAGTGTAGTAGTAGTAGTGTAGTATTAGTAGTGTAGTAGTAGTAGTGTAGTAGTAGTAGTGTAGTAGTAGTAGTGTAGTTGTAGTAGTGTAGTAGTAGTAGTGTAGTAGTAGTAGTAGTGTAGTAGTAGTAGTAGTGTAGTAGATAGTAGTAGTAGTGTAGTGGTAGAATGTTTTTAAATATTTGGGTTTCTGGTTTGACAGTGGAGGAGGATTTAGGGTGCATGTGGAAAGTATGCAAGCGAAAGCGAGAATGGCTTGGGGAATAGCGAGAAGGAAATGGGAGAGGTTGTGGGGCGGTAACCTCGTCATGGCGTGCAAGATCTGGGATGCGTGTGTAAAACCTATTCTGTTGTATGGAGTGGAAGTGTGGGGATTGCGTGAGTGGGATGTGATAGAGAGAGAGCAAGGTGTGCTCCTGAAGAGTCTGCTGGGTCTCGAAAGGTCGACATCGAGAGCAGTGCTGTTGCAGGAGACGAATCGTATGAGTATGTGGTGGGAGTCGTGTGTAAGGGTTGTGAAGTTTGAAGAAAGATTGCAGGAATTGGGTGAGGAAAGACTGGTGCGGGAGGTATGGATGAGGTGTAAGAGTAGGACGGAGAGTGGTTGGAGAAAGGATAGAGGAAGGATGTATGAAAGAGTGGGTATGTCTGAGGTGTGGGTAGAGGAGAAGCTGAGAGAAATGGGAAGCCTAGGAACTGAGGTAAGAGAGAGATTGAGAGATATTGAGTGGCAAGAACGGCAGACTAGAATGAATGAGAGCTCTTACAACCCTGGCTACGTAGAGTGGCAAGTGAGTGGGAGACTCCCGAGTTACTTAGCCAGGGGTGAGTGGAGCAGGGAGGACAAGGTATGCATGGCAAGAGCGAGGTGTGGGTCAGACGAGAGAGGGAGGAAAGTGTGGATGGGTGTAGGGTACACCGCGTGTGCGCTGTGTAGTAAGGGAAGCGACACGTGGTGGCACCTTAGCGAAGAATGTGAAGGTGTGAAAGCAGAGTGGGTGGGAGACTGCAGAAAGCTGAATGAATGGTTATGCGAGGATGGGGAAGGCGTGAAAATCTGCAGGAGGCTGACGTGGGAGAGGAAAGTGGCAAGGGCAAAGGGAGCGGCGATAGATGGGGGTAATTTTTAATTTTTGGCGGAGTAGTACTTTTATTTATATTGTATTTTTATTTTTATTTTTGTATATTTTTGTTGAGGTTTGTGATGTGGAGGGGCAGTGAGGGAAATGCCAATAAAGGTCTTTTTTTTTTTAGTGTAGCCGTAGTAGTAGTGCAGTAGCCGTAGTAGTAGTATAGAACTTTACCATTAGCCAGAACTTCAAATTTCATTTCAAACTACTTCCTTGATGGACAAAATACTATTCATAATATAATTATATAATAAAATATAGAGTTTATTACTTCATACAATGATTGCTTCAATAACAAATTAATAAATATCCTTCAAATACAAATTTCATATGAAAATGTAAATAATATCTCAAAACGCGTGAATTGATTGCCCCAAATCGTCCTCCAGCAGTTTCTTCTCTTGCACCTTTGATTGCAAGAGGATACACTGCAGAACACCAATCCGTATATCCATTTGAGTGATTTCGCCTTTCATTAGTGTTATTGCTTTTTTAATATTCACCAGGGGTGCTAAAAAGAAAATATATTTCATTATTATCTGCCTTCAGTTTAATATGCCTCAAATCTATGACTTAAAACATTCTTTAAATTAAAAGTCAGTAAAGGAGTGTGTTGAGATAAACTTGAAGGTTACTATTATTAATGACAAACCCGATAGCGGATGGAAACAAAATAGAAGAAGAATGTATGATAAAGTGGGTATGTCTAAGGTGTGGGTGGAGGAAAAGCCGAGTGGAACTAGTCAGTGAGAGAATGAGGAATGTTAAGTGGTAAGAAAGGCAGCTGCAAATTACTGGAAGCTCGTTCAACTCTCGGGGACGCCCACGAGCTACATAACCATAGGGATGGTGGAACGTTATGTATGGCAAGAGCGAGGTGCAGTACGGAAGAGGAAAAACGTGTGATGGGGTAAGGATACACCACATGTGTACTGTGTAGTAAGGGAAGAAATCTCAGCAATGAATATGAGGGTGTGAAACCAAAGTAGGTGGGATTACAAAAGGTGAGCAAATGATTATAAATGATTGAGACGATGGAAAGGGCGTGGATATCAGCAAAAGACTAGCGTAAGAAAGGAAATGGATGAGGGAAAAGAGGCAATAGTACAAGGGATGAAGGTTATATTTTTAGTCATCAGTCTAGAGTTATCCCAAATAATTATAGTGATGTGAGCATTATTACTGTACACTTATTAGATATTATATTATACAAATAATGCATATTTACTTACTTCCATCAGTCATTGAACTACCCCTCTCCTCCATTTCCTGCTTAACAGAATCCAGTTTGATTGTAAGCTGTTCCAATTCCCGATTCCTCTCAGTGACACCCCCACTAATATCCCTGTAATTATCCTTAACCTTCGACAACTGATCCTGCAGCACACGGTAATCATCCAACGCCCCCTGCAGCTCGCGATTCAAATATTTCTCGCGATTTCCAATCTTCTCCAGCGCGGCTGATACGTTTTTGTGCAGCTTATCCAATTGCATCTTAGTGCCCGACAGAGATTGATCGATAGTCGACCGATATTGTCTCATCTGTTCCAAATGCGTGCGCCAGTCGCGATTGTTGTTGTTGATGGTGATTTTAAGTTGGGGCAGGACGCGCTCCAGCTCCAAATGCCACGCCTCTTCATCCACGTTCGAGTTGATTTCCAGGATTTCGTTCGACTTTTTATTTGAGATGTTGTCGATGGTGAATATGTTGTCGTTGTCTTCGTCGTCTGAGTAGAATGCCATCATTTCTTCTTCGACGCGGTCTAGAATTAGTTCGGATTCGTCTTCGATCATTTCGGCTTCTTCTTCTACTTCTACGGGGGGTTTGGCTCTACAAAAATTATAGCATGAGAGATTAGAGTACTTTTATACTCCCGAAGCATGAATGAAAATAAGATATCTGTTTTGTTTGTTAGTAATTAACTAGAGTTGAATTGAATAGGCATCTACTTTGTGATAATACATTATAAAAAATAAATAAAACGAATTTTTCTTTGTTTTTTATCACTTGTTTATTACTGTTTGCTCGGATTAGCTTGATAATGGCTAGAGCGTAGCCGAAAATATTCGCAAACAGTAATAAACAAGTGATAAAAAACAAAGAAAAATTCGTTTTATTTATTTATAATTAACTAGAGAGTGGGGAAGGGGTTTGGCTCTACAAAAATTATAGCATGAGAGATTAAGATACTTTTATACTTCCGAAGCACGAATGAAAATTAGATAGCTGTTTTGTTTGTTAGTAATTAACTAGAGAGTGGGGAATTTAACATTAAAATTGAAATTTATTAGACTTATAATCAATTAATAAACTGTTTATATAACTTACTTTTTCCAATGAAAATTATTGAATTCTAACGCAATATCGGCTAGGTGATCCAGAATGAACACAATGTGATCTCCACATCCTTGTTTAAGTTTATTTGGCGGAAATTCGAGTACAACACCCTGAAATGTATTAGAAATATAAACTAACGTACCCAGCACTCATTTCCAAATTACTTAAGTTTAAAACGTTAGAGGACGTGCGGACTTTATGTGCATATTATTGCATATTATTACATATTATTGCATATTATTGCATATTATTGCATATTATTGCATATTATTGCATATTATTGCATATTATTGCATATTATTGCATATTATTGCATATTATTGCATATTATGTGTAACAAATTATATTAAATCTATCGCCAAAATTCAAATCAAATCAATGCATGGCATAATATAAATAATTATTAAGGTATCTTTTTCGAAAACTATAGGTTATATTGAATACATGAGTTAATGTATTCAATATAACCTATAGTTTTCGAAAAAGATACCTTAATAATTATTTATATTATTTATATTGTCCATAACTGCAGGACAATATAAATAATATAAATAATGATTAAGGTATCCTTTTCGAAAATTATAGGATCTATTACCCTTTGTATCATTGCAATCATATCAAAACCATCTTTAATTGATCCTGCTCGATGAATTAGTACCTTGACGTTGGTGAGCAGGCTTAATCACATGTACATTGAGAATTTCGTCCTTTCAATTTTACAAAACTTTCCGATTTATTTTTTTAAAATTATATATCACACGAAACATGATAAAATTGTACAACAGCACACATTTTTCTAAAATAATATATTGATCATATTTGTTAAATACTGTTAATAATTACCTTAATTTTTCTTTCGAATAATTACAATTTAACAAATTCGGTTAGAATGGAAAAAGTTCAGGCTTGGAAGTCAATTGTGAAAAAATATCTATTTTGATCCATCCTTAGAATGATATAAACAAAATCCCCTAACTACTTATTTAAATTATCTCTTTTATTTCAAAACTTTCCAGATGATATCTATAAAAAATATGATTCCAAAATTTTCTGAAAATGTAGCTTGTTATCGCTAGTATACAGTTTCAATCATTGACAGTACATAGAACAACATACAAAAATTAAATATATTTTTAGTGTATTAGGTTAAATTCCCAAATTATACAATATTTTGCGTTCATAGACCAATTCAATTAATTGTGTGTAATTCTCATACCGATTTCTGAATGTACATGTGAAACCAAAACTAATTCAATTCGGCTGTAAAATCGCGAATTATTGCTAGTAAATGCAAACGACTTTGTATATTAATATCCAAACGATTTTTTCAAAATTTATCCCATTATCCTTAACCTGTCTATTAAGCTAATGCTAAAACAATATTATAAGGGTGAATAAAATTTCAATGTTAAGACATTATGTTAAATTCAAGAATGACGGTTAATTCAATACTGGTATAACTAAAACTTGAACTGTGTAAATTAGTCTCTTACACGAAATAGTTGGTAATATGTCACTTAGTATTCATGCATATCAGATATAGAAATAGTTTATTTCTTTGATTTCTTAAGTATTGAACTGAATAACTAAGCTGATGCAACTAGTTGCGTAATAGTAATTTACATTACTAGTGCAGGAAAATAAGATACATTATTTGTGCGATAAGGCTGTTTCCCGAATTCGCTCTTAATAGAGTACTCGCCTTCGGCTGGTGCTGTAAACGTATTCGCTCATTCGGGAAACTTGCCTTCGTGCACTAATAATGTAAATTACTATTACATTATTAGTGTAGGAAGGCAAGTGCTATTTGAAGTATAAGAGATGTACGCTGTGCTTGCATGCATTCTCATATTTATAAATACACGTTCACATTGATATCGAATTTTAAGTTGGCAACACTGGCTACTTCCCGCACTAGTACTGGAAGTAGTATTTCCCGCACCCAAATCAATGCGGGAAATGACTTGTCTTAGAACATGAGTACAAAAACTATTTTTGCAATCACCGGAATAATCATATTATGTTTAGCTCTGCATTGCCTTTAACAGTCTTGCTCAGTTTCAGATAACGTATGTTATGGAAACATTTTGCAGATTTTGTTAGTAATGATCCCGAATTTTCTTTTGGTTTCTTAATAATAACATGCGCTGTATCCTTATTAGAGAATTTGTTTATTACTTATTTTATCCTTTTCTCATCGCAGGATCTTCTAAATTACGACGTCTAAAGTAACCCTCTCTTACTTTTTTGGTAAATCTGCTCATGTTCAGTTACAAATGTAAATGGTTAGTCTTTAGCTATTTTTCTGTCGGTACTTACATTATTTCTAACCACATCCAAAATATTGGAAATCGTTGTATTCGGATCATCTGACTCCTGCGGTTGCTCGAACGTCTTCCCCGTTTTTCGAATCAACCACGCAGCTATTGACGAGAATAAGTAAAATTGTTCCCCAGGGTTCTTTTGTACCATAAAGTAGTGTCTACAAAAAAAAGGAGATCTTCGATTAGCTCATTTTGGTTAAGAATGAGATCACGTCTATAGTTTATCCTAGTTATAAATAGTAGAAGGTAGATGATGTACTATATTGCAATATCTTCTACGTTCTCAACTACGAATTTCGGTCAATTCAATTTAAAAAAATAAATTAACAGTTTTAATGACTGTTTTTATTAACTATCTTGCATAAATTGTATGTCATTGCTTGTTTTTCAGTAAAAGCTCTATACAATTTTTCATAATTCGCGCCATAAAATAGTATCATTGTAAAACAAGTGTTACAATGATACTTATTGTAAAACGAATACTGTTATGCAAGTACGAGTTAGAATGGGGGATGATTTTCTGAAGTAACTAGTCCTAACACTCACATACACATACACCAACACCCGGCAGAAGGACCCGATTAACCAATCTGTATTTCTTAAAATTCTATAACCATAGAATTTTAAGAAATACAGACTACTACTGTAATATATGAGCCTGTGAGAATGAAAGTGGTGCAAGTCACATTTGAATTGGTTTGAAAAGGAGAATATTTTGGGTTTGGTATTTATGTAAATCGACGTGCATAGTTACAGAGACTTGAAATTAATTTATTCACAAATAAAATTGTAACTGCGTATGTCGATTTACATAAATATCAAACTCAAAATCTACTCCTTTGCAAAACAATTCAAAAGTGACTTACAACACTTCTCATTCTCACAGGCTCATATATTATAGTAGTAGTCTATAAATTGTTATTTGTTAAAATTCTATAACCTTCGGGTCCTTCTGCCGGGTGTTGGTGTATGTGTATGTTGATTTTCGAAATCTATTACTTTGTTTGCGACTTGAATTTATATTTCTTAATTGGCTTTAATTACATATAATAATAAATATCATTATATTCATTTTAATTAATTACCAAACGTTATTACCTGTGAATTGACTTCATTTTAAGTGCACTTGTGAATTCCCTGTCGAAATTTAACGCCTTCAACTTCTCCAGCAAATCCTCCATGGCGGCATAGCCGCCGTATGAGTTTTCCTGCGACTTTTCCGACACTATCTTGGCATCTTTTCGCTCCATTTCGGCGTACGTTTAACTTTATCACAGCGAGGTATTTAATTGATTGAAAGCGTGTTTGTTTGTATTTGCTCGATGTTTCAAACTACTGGCAGATTACTGCCTTGCCGACACTCAAATCTAAAATCATGTAAATTGTAAGAAAAATGCTTACTAGATTTTCTAGCTACAAATATGATTGTTTATAAAATATATCGGCTTGTTTATAATCAATTTTTTTTTGGGAATATGATATAACTCTTGCATTGAAATATATTAGCTGTTTTATCGACTACAGTACAAATAAACTGAAACTATCAACAATTATGTATATTTATACATAAAATTACATAAACAGTACAACTTTAAAGTACTAAAGTTAAACGCCATCTGGCGGCACCAGATCAATTAGCAATGCACACCCATATTGTAATCACCGTCAACATGCTTATGCCATCAGGATCACCGGGTAGTGCCCTCTAATATTCCAACAGAATAATTTAATACTAGATATATTTTGTAATGGCCAAATTCTCATAATTATGTAAATATTAATTTTCAAAATTACAGTATCCTGTGTTAAAACTCATGCACAGAATACTATATTAGCGACTATTGAAGATACAAATAAATACTTTCATGCATAAATTGCTTTATTTATATATAAGTGTGAATCCACCTCTTAGCAATCTACATATCTAGATTTCGATCTTATTAGATCTCATCAGTGTAGCTCAGCTAGTGAGGATGAATTCACACAATATATCGAGTCGTTATGTACAAAAATTATACATCTAACCCCTTTGAAGAAAGTTAAACGACATCTGGCGGCATCACATCAATTAGCAATGCACACCCATATGGTAATAACCGTCAACATGCTCATGCCATCAGGATCAATTGGCTTTGTGCTGATATCTCAAGCACTCTGTTGGAATATTATTCCTTAGAGGGCATTACCCGGTGATCCTGATCATAGATAAGTACTACCGTCTTGAACCTGATAGCGGAAAGTCAGACCAACCCGTTGATACCCTACACGTGGACAATATTTAACCGAGTGAATAGTATCGATTCTACAAAATACATGATAAGCATATGTAAATTTGAAAGTAGGACCCTTAACTAGGATCAAATATTTGATACTAGATGTCTCACGCTAGCGTATAGAGGTCAATAGTAGAAGCAATACATGTTGTATAATTGATTTGATAAAAAAATAATACATAAAAGTAATTTAAATACCAACCATCAATCAGTTAACTTAGTAAGGGCTTCAATTAAGTACATTAAATCTGAAAACAATTTAACAATAGTAGAAAACTTTAAATTTTGTGTTAATTTAAATTACTTAAGGACCAAGTAACGCCATTCAGCATGTAAAATAACAACTACTTTAGTTAAGTACACAATCAATAGATGGCACGATGTACACCGCGAGAACGTCACTGTCACTTTGACATTAGACGCATCGCACGCACTTTACTCCTGTCAAACCCGCGCAAAAATGAAAACATTAACAATGTAAATCAATTAATTAACTCAGCTCTCGCACCATAATGCTACGCTGTGCCAAATTAGTGCTGTTTTCCTCATTATCACTAGCAGGCGCGCTGTGCCTCCTAAAAGTATGCGTGTGGCTGCGGGCGTTTCCGGCCGCGGGGGCGGTTGAAAGCGGCAGCAACAGCAACGAAGTGGACTTCTGGCTCGAGCAGAACCACTTGGCCAAGTACAAGCAGCTATTTAGTGACAAAGGTAAATTTGCAATTAATATATGCGGCCTTCGTAAGTATAATTCGACATGCAAACAATGCGCGCGCTACGTGGTTATTGATTACGACCTGTAGGTGGAGTGTGTTTTGAATTTTTAGCACGCACAAAATGTGTTTGCTTGTTTGTTGGCCGTTGAGAGTAGGGGGGACTTGTAAATAAACAAACGTGGCCTTCAACTTTAGTCAGGTGTTTTCGACGTAATTGGAAAGAACACGCAACGTTTTAATTGTTTGCTGCGAGACTTGAAAATATTCAGTTTAATAATGTAGAATGTTCAAATATTTGTTTTGTTAGTCTGGATGGTATTTGTTTTGGTTTTGCTGTTGAATATTATTAATAATTAGGGTAAACATGTATTTCCTGTTTTTAATATGCGCGCAATTGCTTCTCTTAGTTATTTCAACTCTGTTCAATATTATTATTTTAACAAATGAAAACTTCGAAATATTTCGTAGTATATTTTTTATACCTCACTATAATGCGAAACGGTTTTAAAGTAATAGTAATTTACTTTATTAGTGCAGGAAGGCAAGTTTACCGAAGGAGTGAATGAGTTTACAGCACGAGCCGAAGGCTTAAGAGCGAATCGGCCGTATCGCACGAATAATGTATCTTATTTTTTGTACGAATAAATACTAAATATTTATTATATATATATATATTTATTTATTATATAATAAGTTATTTAAAGTTGTTGTGACAAATAGGTAATGTCACACTATCACACTAGTGCGAGAAGTAGTATTTCCCGCACCCAAATCAATGCGGAAACATGTCTTAAAGGCACCTTACACGATCAATAATACTGTCAATCCTAGTACTACTAATATTTGTTTCAATCCTCTTTTTATATTTATCAAGTAATCAATTATCCGGATAAAGATCAGTATTCTCCTCATAACATCATTACTATACCTTACACGATGAGTAATACTGGCAATATTTTAGAATAATGAACATTTTAAACATATTATCATACAGTAATACTGTCATTATTCTAAAATATTGACAGTAATATTGATCGTGTAAGGTCCCTTTTACAACATGAGTACAAAAATGTATATTAAATTAATAAATAACAATTTTTCAGGGGAGAAAAATCATTTACAGACTGCTGTAAATAAGAAAATACCTGGTACTACTATATTTACTACTATATAATATTATTCTTGTTGCTCTTGCAATTTACCCGAATGTAAAACGATAATAACCTACAAGTCCTGCGGCCCACGACCCTCTAAATTTGGCCGCCTATGGGCGCCCGTATTTGCCGCTCGCAAGGACCAGTCCTACTCCTACTCCTACTCTTACTCCTATGCTCTCTATTTGTCCCTAAATAGAGCAGTTTTTTTATCTTCAGTCAACTAGGATGTTGCTGGTTGTCAAGCAATTGAATTATTTTCGTATTAACATGATGGTAATATGATAATAATTGCATTAATACTTCCAATTCCAAATTGCCTCTGAATTAACAATGTCTAAAATTCAATTCACATACGTATCCCTTTAAATTCAATTTCAACAATTGTAATATTCAATCATCTCCCCATTAGAAATGCAAACTAAATGGACCCTCCGTAAACTCTTTGCCACCCATCCGTATTAGCAAAGTTTGCGTTCGACCGAATTTCACTATGCTAATAGTTTGAGTGCAGTTTTGGTTATTTCATAACAATGAAATTTCCACACGGCCAGCGGCCACTTTGCAGCTCAAGGGCTTAATTAAAAGTTGGGCGAGTTATTGTTTTAACCAGTTTTTGAAGCGCTATTGGAATTTTGCAAACTATTAAACAAATTATAATCGTTTTTAATATGTAGCATTTTAGCATTCTGGTTTCTATGTTACCCACATATTTGCAGGAGGGTATTCTCTTACAAATATTTGGGCACAACTGAGGCCATGAGCCCAAATATTTGTAAGAGTCTACCCTCCTGCAAATATGTGGGTAACACTGAGGGAGCAGAATACTCCAAAGAAAGCAAGTGTCTAATTGAAACTGCTTTCAGCGCTTTCATAAAATTGAAATAAAATAAAAATAAAATGTACTCTGCAGCTATGATATAAAATTAAAACGTAACCCACAACCAGTGACCAGGAGTCTGTGAGACTTCTGCAATTCTAATTTTAACTCTTAAACGGGCAGGTTAAAGGTAACTTTTTGACTTATTAGCATTAAAATATAAAGACGTTTCCCAGACTGTACTTACGAAAAAATGGACATCACCGGTTATGGGTTAAGAACCTGAATGCTGAAATGCTACATATTCTCCAGGATGATGGAGAATATGTAGCATTTCAGCATTCAGGTTCTTAACCCATAACCGGTGATGTCCATTTTTTCGTAAGTACACGGTAACGTGAAGTCTGGGAAACGTCTTTATATTTTAATGCTAATAAGTCAAAAATTTACCTTTAACCTGCCCGTTTAGGAGTTAAAATTAGAATATCCGGAATTGAGGCTTTGATAGTAAAAACAGAAAATCAAAAAACATTCGAAATGTGGTTCTACATGGCGATTTTGAATTTCCATTCAGTGTTTTACATTTCAAAAATAGTTACTTACGAAATTTTAGAACAATGTATGCTTAGTAAAAATTAAACTTCACTTATTGTAGAAAGTTATAATGAAAATATATATCGTTCCCAATTGGGAACATTATGCATACAAAATATAGTCATTACATTATCACATGAATACACAAAAGTGGTTATACAGTATGGCAATCTTTAAAACAGTTATACAACTAACCCCTTAGGAGGAAAGTTAAACGCCATCTGGCGGCACCTCCTCCTATGGGGTTAGTTGTATCATTTGTGTATATAACCACTCGAGATATTGTGTGAATTCATCCTCACTAGCTGAACTACACTGATGAGATCTAATAAGATCGAAATCTAGATATGTAGATTGCTAAAAGGTGGATACACACTTATATATGTTATATCAACACATGTTTACAGTAACAACGAAAATAATAGAATAATAGAAAATAGAAATATGGGAAATAGGCCGCAGTTCCAGTCTAGTATATGCAATGCATATTCCACTGAACCTTGACAATAACTATTACTAGATAAGACTAATCCTAATTATTTTTTTTTTTAAATATATACAATAATTTTTTTAATATTTTTTTTATTTCATTCATCGTACAATCAATTGTTAAGTACTCTTAAAACATACGAAATAAAATTAAATACAAACTGCACCTGTTGCAACAAAATTCCCAAATAATGTGCAATGTAATTGCCAATCATTGCATGATTGCGTTTGTCTTGTGTTTCAAACCGCTTTCATGAGAACGCTTGTTACTATAATAATTGTAATTTTAATAATGTCATGCTGGTGCAGTTTAATTTCAATTAGCCTGAGTATATTGTAGAATGGCAAATTGATTAATTAAAATAAAACGTTCGATGTGTGTTAGAATGGAGGTTGAAAATATTCGTAATTGGGACGCGTATATATTCACATTAGTAATTGCATAATGAAACTTGACGTTGCTGTCGGCACCAGAAACACGCTACTTCTTGATTTATGCTGCTTGCAGGCTTAGTGGAGTGTGTGCTTTGTGTTTTGGAATTTAGGCGATTATTCAAAATATATCCTGATATGATATAGGTTGGTGTACATAAACATATTTCGCAAAAGACAGGGCGGTATTAGATTTAAGGACGAATCCCGAAAACGTGGCCAATATTACTAAAACCTTCTTTTAGAAGTCCAATTTTTGTTCCTTGGGAGATTTCGAGGTCGTTGATTACAAATCCGATGTCTGATTTTATAAATTCAAAATTGCGGACCCAAAATTGTGGTCCAAAACAGTACATTTAGCAAATAATTTTGTTCGAAATAACTTACAATAACAAAATTTATTTGCAAAATTTACTTTATGTTTTGTAGATATATAACTGAGTAACTAAAATCCAAATTAAGATTTTCAAAATTCCATCTAGCTGATTTTTTATGATTTTTTAAACATCAAGGTATATCAAAAAAGTGACATATTTTACATATCTTCAAGTTGTAAGGTTAATAACTGTAAGAAATAAACAAGTTATAGCGCGTTTTGTAAATATATAATTGAGTAACTAAAATCCAAATCAAGATTTTCAAAATTCCTACAAACTGATTTTTTATGATTTTTTATACAATAAGTTATATCAAAAAAGTGACATATTTTACATATCTTCAAGCTGTAAAGTTAATAACTGTAAGAAATAAATAAGCTATAGCTCATTTTGTAGATATATAACTGTGTAACTAGAATCCTAATCAAGATTTACAAAATTCCGACTAGCTGATTTTTTATGATTTTTTAAACATCAAGGTATATAAAAAAAGTGACATATTTTACATATCTTCAAGTTGTAAGGTTAATAACTGTAAGAAATAAACAAGTTATAGCGCGTTTTGTAGATATATAATTGAGTAACTAAAATCCAAATCAAGATTTTCAAAATTCCTACAAACAGATTTTTTATGATTTTTTAAACAATAAGTTATATCAAAAAAATGACATGTTTTACATATCTTCAAGCTGTAAAGTTAATAACTGTAAGAAATAAACAAGCTATAGCTCATTTTGTAGATATATAACTGTGTAACTAGAATCCTAATCAAGATTTACAAAATTCCGACTAGCTGTTTTTTTATGATTTTTTAAACATCAAGGTATATAAAAAAAGTGACATATTTTACATATCTTCAAGCTGTAAGGTTAATAACTGTAAGAAATAAACAAGCTATAGTTCGTTTTGTAGATGTATAACTGTGTAACTAAAATCCAACTCAAGATTTTCAAAATTCCAACTAGCTGATTTTTTATAATTTTTTAAAATCAAGGTATATCAAAAAAGTGACATATTTTACATATCTTCAAGCTGTAAAGTTAATAACTGTAAGAAATAAACAAGCTATAGCTCATTTTATATATATATATATATATATATATATATATATATATGTATATATATATATATATATATATATATATATATATATATGTATATATATATATATATATATATATATATATATATATATATATATATAACTGTGTAACTAAAATCCTAATCAAGATTTTCAAAATTCCTACAAACTGTTTTTTTATGATTTTTTAAACAATAAGTTATATCAAAAAAATGACATGTTTTACATATCTTTAAGCTGTAAAGTTAATAACTGTAAGAAATAAACAAGCTATATCTCATTTTGTAGATATATAACTGTGCAACTAAAATCCATATCAAAATTTTCAAAATTCCGACCATCTGATTTTTTATGATTTTTTAAACATCAAGGTATATCAAAAAAGTGACATATTTTACATATCTTCAAGCTGTAAAGGTAATAACTGTAAGAAATAACCAAGCTATAACTCGTTTTGTAGATGTATAACTGCGTAACTAAAATCCGAATCAAGATTTTCAAAATTCCGACTAGCTGATTTTTTATGATTTTTTAAACATCAAGGTATATCAAAAAAGTGACATATTTTACATATCTTCAAGCTGTAAAGATAATAACTGTAAGAAATAACCAAGCTATAGCTAGTTTTGTAGATATATAACTGAGTAACTAAAATCCAAATTAAAATTTTCAAAATTCCGACTAGCTGATTTTTTATGATTTTTTAAACATCAGGGTATATCAAAAAAGTGACATATTTTACATATCTTCAAGCTGTAAAGTTAATAACTGTAAGAAATAACCAAGCTATAGCTCGTTTTGTAGATATATAACTGAGTAACTGAAATCCAAATTAAAATTTTCAAAATTCCGACTAGCTGATTTTTTATGATTTTTTAAACATCAAGGTATATTAAAAAAGTGACATATTTTACATATCTTCAAGCTGTAAGGTTAATAACTGTAAGAAATAAACAAGCTATAGCCCGTTTTGTAGATGTATAACTGTGTAACTAAAATCCAACTCAAGATTTTCAAAATTCCAACTAGCTGATTTTTTATATTTTTTTAAAATCAAGGTATATCAAAAAAGTGACATATTTTACATATCTTCAAGCTGTAAAGTTAATAACTGTAAGAAATAAACAAGCTATTGCTCATTTTGTAGATATATAACTGTGTAACTAAAATCTTAATCAAGATTTTCAAGATTCCGACTAGCTGATTTTTTATGATTTTTTAAACATCAAGGTATGTCAAAAAAGTGACATATTTTACATATCTTCAAGTTGTAAGGTTAATAACTGTAAGAAATAAACAAGTTATAGCGCGTTTTGTAGATATATAATTGAGTAACTAAAAGCCAAATCAATATTTTCAAAATTCCTAAAAACTTTTTTTATGATTTTTTAAACAATAAGTTATATCAAAAAAATTACATGTTTTACATATCTTCAAGCTGTAAAGTTAATAACTGTAAGAAATAAACAAGCTATATCTCATTTTGTAGATATATAACTGTGCAACTAAAATCCATATCAAAATTTTCAAAATTCCGACTATCTGATTTTTTATGACTTTTTAAACATCAAGGTATATCAAAAAAGTGACATATTTTACATATCTTCAAGCTGTAAAGGTAATAACTGTAAGAAATAACCAAGCTATAGCTCGTTTTGTAGATGTATAACTGTGTAATTAAAATCCAAATCAAGATTTTCAAAATTCCGACTAGCTGATTTTTTATGATTTTTTAAACATCAGGGTATATCAAAAAAGTGACATATTTTACATATCTTCAAGCTGTAAAGTTAATAACTGTAAGAAATAAACAAGCTATAGCTCATTTTATAGATATATAATTGTGTAGCTAGAATCCTAATCAAGATTTTCAAAATTCCGACTAGCTGATTTTTTATGATTTTTTAAACATCAAGGTATATCAAAAAAGTGACATATTTTACATATCTTCAAGCTGTAAAGATAATAACTGTAAGAAATAAACAAGCTATAGCTCGATTTGTAGATATATAACTGAGTAACTAAAATCCTAATCAAGATTTTCAAAATTCCGACTATCTGATTTTTTATGATTTTTTAAACATCAAGGTATATCAAAAAAGTGACATATTTTACATATCTTCAAGCTGTAAAGGTAATAACTGTAAGAAATAACCAAGCTATAGCTCGTTTTGTAGATGTATAACTGTGTAACTAAAATCCAGCTCAAGATTTTCAAAATTCCAACTAGCTGATTTTTTATGATTTTTTAAACATCAAGGTATATAAAAAAAGGGACATATTTTACATATCTTCAAGGTGTAAAGTTAATAACTGTAAGAAATAACCAAGCTATAGCTCATTTTGTAGATATATAACTGAGTAACTAAAATCCAAATTAAAATTTTCAAAATTCCGACTAGCTGAATTTTTATGATTTTTTAAACATCAAGGTATATAAAAAAGTGACATATTTTACATATCTTCAAGCTGTAAAGATAATAACTGTAAGAAATAAACAAGCTATAGCTCATTTTGTAGATATATAACTGTGTAACTAAAATCCTAATCAAGATTTTCAAAATTCCGACTAGCTGATTTTTTATGATTTTTTAAACATCAAGGTATATAAACAATATAAGGTACAAAATTCAAAAGGAATCAAAGCCTTAATCTGCTTTGATTTTTTTAAAAGTCCATTTAAAAATCGCGATTACATAAAATCTGTAAATATTTTTGTCGTTCATTTATGCCATTTTTTAATTACATACATGCAAAATTAACACTTCATACATATACGAACATATAGTACATACCTGCAGGAGAAATTTCCATTTTACACAATTAAAATTGCACGATTCTGTGTAATTTTATAACACTGAACTTGATGCGATAACTCAATGCGAGGGTCAACTTCAGACTGACTTATCGGGTTGAAGTGGCAGCTAGAAAAAACTACCCTTTTTCAGATGAATGCACAGACAATCCCTGAATCTGTTAAGACAATTTTCGTTCGAAAGTGAGAAAGTCGGTTTTCCTATTTTTTGGCTACGTGTGACGGAAAGATCTGCGGTCAGATATTGTATGAAAAAAAATCAAAAGGGTGATCGCACCTGCGTTCGAAAAAGGGGATTACGGTTGGGGTTGCCATCTCTAAAGTCGCTAACCAAGGATAAAGCGCTTCAAAACCCCGGACTTTTCAGCTTAAAACCCGGACGTTTTTTTTCCAACGTTATATCAACATTTATATGTTATCAAATAAAAGAAAAAAATGTATAGGTTGATTATATATATATATATATATATATATATATATATATATATATATATATATATATATATATATATATATATATATATTTCAACCTATAAATTTTTTCTTTTATTTGATAACATATAAATGTTGATATAACGTTGGAAAAAAACGTCCGGGTTTTAAGCTGAAAAGTCCGGGGTTTTGAAGCGTTTTATTCTTGGTTAGCGACATTAGATATATATATATATATATATATATATATATATATATATATATTATCTTTCTTCTTTGATAATAAATTTAATTTCAAAATAATCATAAGCCCAAAATGTAAAATTGTTTACTAAATTCTGAGATCAACTTGCTTCAGTATTATCATCACTCTTATTAAAGCCCGCCATATTCGCTCAGTTTTTTGCTCCGGTCTGCCTGCGCAAACTCGATTGCACCGGCAAGCCGAAGCATGTATGGGCAAGGGGCCGGCTGGCCTGGCCTATGCGATATCAGAACTGTTTGATATTTGCCTGCGCATACCCTACAAGCCTGTACGTGTGTGGGCAGTTCAGCCATTTGCTCAGTTCAGTTATGACTAACAATTTTTCTTTTGCAATAAACATATTAACATTCAGTTATTTTATAGTTTTATTTTTATTTATTTTAGAAAAGTGAACATGTCTAATGAATTTCTGACGGAATTATTGTTTCAAGATTTTCCGTTTTTATGGAAAGTTAACGGTAAAGAAAGTGGCCAGTTTTGAATATTTACTTCCGTCTCCATTCGTTTTTATCATTCCTCGTTTGAACTGTATAAAATGTTAATTAAAAAAACCCATCCAATGAAATAATTTAAAACGCGCTAATAATAAATCGAAAGAAAAAAGCTGGCCCAGGGCCTGCAAATGTAGAAAAACATAAATATTTCTATAAAATTGGACCTAATGTTTAAACCCAGTACAAACCTTAAAAATAACCGGGCAACTTCTAAAACCCTTGACAACTTGAACTGGCCTAGGCGCCTCTAAAACTAGGACAAATCCAGGGAAATTCGGGCGAATGGCAACCATAATTGCGGTGAAGAGTTTCCGAGGACAGGCTTTGTTTGAAAACATTTTTATCGGATACTATCCGGGCAAATAATTGGAGCTTAAAGGCTATTATTTTTCAGTGTAGAATTCATCTCATAAAATTCACTGTAAGAGACTAAATAATTAAGTTTGGTGTCCTTGTGGGCGTAAAATTAAATCAGCAAACACCTACACAAGGGATACAAAAAATATAATAAACGTTGAATCTGTAACTGTTGATAAAATATTATAATATCACTTTAATAGGGTTTTTTTCGTACAACCTCCTACGACAGTAACTTATTCCGCAAGCTAATGTCCTTCGCCACAATCAACTAACACATTTTATTAACAACTGAGTAAATAACTTAAAGCACTGATTATACAATAATAATAAGAAGTCATTACACTTATTCTAACGCACTTATAGTCAATAGTGAACTGAAGAAAATAATGTTTGCCGGATAGTTGAGTATATCGTAACGCGTTGCGTTATTCAACAAACTAATAAATCGCTGCGACAAATAATTAACAATCCCCGTCGCATTTGTGTGCATATTTGGCAACATTTTGATTATAAATTATTGATTTTTACATTGTATTCGACACAGATTATTTATTGCCCAGTCCCGAAAGGTGCACGGGACATTGGAAACTCGATGTATTATTTTTCAGGAGGTAATAAACGGACGCGATACAACGCACTGGCTGACAGAGATACATTACACCAGCAATGCGCATTGAATGAACTGTTGCAGTATGTACGTACTCTACATAATCCCAAAATGATTGGAATAGACAATGATATATAGCACTAAATAACACTACCACCACACATGATAGAAATAAATTACGAATTGTTCAGTTTTTAGTATTCAAATAGTATTTAATTATTTTAATATCTATAAGAAAGTTTGCATACTATTGTTGATTACATCTAATACAATCTATTTCAGACTAGTAAATAAATTTATTTATTAGTCTGAGAAATCTATCAATAGTTATTGAAACAATAAGTATTAGTATTTATAGCACCAATAAATAGATTTCCTATAGAATTAGTATTAAGCCCGTATGACTTTATCTAATTTCCTATATCGTTTTATATATAAGAATTGATATATGAAACTGTATAACTATTTCTAAATGGAAAATTAACATTGTGTATTACGGTGTTGTTATTGTTAAGTGAATTTATTATCATCCCGTCGCTATATAATTTTTTACATGTGTGTATAACACTATGTAGTTTGTGTCTGCATCGAAAACGATATAAGAAACTAGATAATGTCATACGGGCTTAATACTAGTTCTATAGGAAATCTATTTATTGTTGCTATAAGTACTGATACTTATTGTTTCAATAACTATTGATCGATTTCTCAGACTAATAAATAAATTTATTTATTAGTGTGAAATAGATTGTATTAGATGTAACCAACAATAGTATGCAAACTTTCTTATAGATATTAAAATAATTAAATAATAATTTGAATACTAAAAACTGAACAATTTACGAATTTTTGTGATGGCTAGGCCTAATAAAGATCCTTGTCGCATAAAACTCGCACCCTTATTTTTACAATATCAATATCCACTATAACATAATATTAAAAATATTATTATAAAATATCATCAATATTATAATCACCTTTTAGTGGCTGTAATACATCATCCGCCATCATCATCAAACAACTATACACAATAAAAATATCCCTGACATTAAACTTACATTACATTGCACCGCCATCACTCAAGCCTTTGATTAAATGCATGTAAGGGCATCCTTATCGGTTTCCAATAACTGAAATATCGGCAAGCTCAATTAATCATCTCGCGGCGATGTCAATTTTTCATACCCTTCACCCCAACCCCTACGGTTTTTTTTTATATTGCTGCAGCAAGAAATCTGCTTTCGCGCGCGAAGACGATTTTAGATATTTATAGAGGCGCATGCAGAGTGAATAATCCATGAATATGAAATGTAATCCGTATGCTCCTTACACACGGCGGGAGAGATAGTTATTCGGAGGGCGCATGCGAGTCGCTGTGCCAAATTCCAGCACATTACGACCCCTCAACCTCGCACCATCGTCGTCGGTCGATTTTACTTTACTTTAAACACCTTAATATTTTTTTAGTTGAAGGACTGTCATCGATCATCGTAAATGATAGGTCTTTTTCTCTTGTCTCTTGTGTATCCGGGTAATTAATGAATGAATGGGTAGCAGCTTGTAATTTATATAGATGATTAACGATTAGCTTCAAATTTCTTAAATATACCATGTATTTTGTTATCTTTATCATCTTTTTTCGCACTTTCTGCTAGGCTTATTGGATATCTTAAATATATTATTCCAAATTTTGGATATATAGAATCGCCAAATTCCAATAGGAGATAGATAGATTCTGTATATCCAAAATTTGGAATATTACTATCTATTCATATATCCAATAAGCCTAGCAGAAAGTGTGAAAGAAGAAGATAAAGAAAACAAAAATAAATTGAACACTCTTTGAAGAATTTGTAAGCTGCAAATGACCTGTGTGAACTTATCCTTATAAGATCCCATCCTCCAAATCCATTCCAATATTCAAAAATATTGATAAAATTATATTTATATTATTTTATCAATATTTTTTTTCATCAACTATTCAGGCTTTAAAAAAAACTATTCATTTAATTTTTCATTCGACTTCATAAATGCATTGCAGCTTTATTCCTCTCTTTGGTTAACTGTTCATCTAACTATTCAGGCGTTAACGCCTCATATAACTCTTTATTCAACTGTTCATACAACTATTCATTTAATTTTTCATTCAACTTTCCATTCAAGTCTTCTTTGAACTTTTCACGTGTTGCATCTTTATTCAACTCTTTGGTTAACTGTTCATTCAACGATTCATTCAATGTTGTATTCAACCCTCCATTCAAGTCTTCATTAAACTATTCACGCGCTGCAGCCTTATTTAACTCTTTGGTTCCTTGTTCATTCCAATATTCAGGTGTTAAAGCCTCATATAACTATTTTTTGCAACTGTTCATCTATTCATTCAACTGTTCATCTATTCATTCAACTGTTCATATATTCATTTAACTGTTCATATATTCATTTAACTGTTCATCTATTCATTCAACTGTTCATCTATTCATTCAACTGTTCATCTAGTCATTCAACTGTTCGTCTATGCATTCAACTGTTCATATATTCATTTAATTGTTCATTTAACTCGCCATTCAAGGTTTCATTAACTATGCACGTATCGTATCTTTATTCTACTTGTTGGTTAACTGTTCAATTATTCAGGCGTTAAAACCTCATATAACTCTTTCTTCAACTGTTTATACAATTTTTCATTCAACCCTCCATCAAGTCTTGATTAAACTATTCACGCGTTTCATCCTTATACAACTCTTCGGTCAATTGTTCCTTCAATTATTTAGGCGTTAACGCTTCATATAACTCTTTATTCAACTGTTTATTCAATTTTTCATTCAACTGCTGATTCAACTATTTAGACGTTGAAGCCTCATATAACTCTTTATTTAATATGTCGTTCAACTAATCAGGATTACTTTACTCTGAAGCCTCGTATAACTTTTTGTTCAACTTTTTATTCGCCTTTTCATTCAACTCTTCATTTAGTCTTTCGTTCAACTCTTCATTTAGTGTTTCGTTCAACTCTTCATTTATTTGTTCATTAAACTATTCGTTTAAGTCATCGCTAAACAATTCAGACGTTGAAGCCTCATATAATTATTCAAATCTTCATTCAACTTCTTCATCACTCAATTCCTCATTTAATGTCTCACACACTCATCATTTATGCTTGAACCATGCTGTTCGATCCTGTACCCTTATAATAGTTTATGAATTAGTTGCTTTATATAATTATAAACATTATTTTTTATTCAGTTTTAGGAGCTACGAAATTTTTATGATTCAGTTTCATATTTCAAGGGTTTTATGACGTGTGATAAAAATTGTAGGTGTAGGTCGCGCGCAAAAGAAACACACACACACACACACACACACCCGTCAGGACGAGATTTTGGTCGAATCCTTGCCGTTACTGCGCACCTTCTGTTTGGTCCTGTCGCCCGGGGTAACGCACTAAATGCCGCAGTCGTGCCCGATACCGTCCTGCGATCGCACCGCCGCATCGCTCCTTTCTCTCGCTATTTCCCTCCCCCACGTCCCTTTGTGTGTAGTGTGTGTGCACCCCCCGCGCCCGTAGAAGAGGAGACAATGGGTCTCCGCATTACTCGTCCTTCGGACGCGGTCAGCAGCCGAGCCCCCGCGACCCTCTGAGCTATGGAAACCCAGTGCGGACTTTCCTATAGTTACCCCTTTTATTTTTTCACCTGATTGTTTATCGCGGATTTTTTTTTTGGTTGGCTTTGTTGTTTTGTTCTTTAATTTTCGTATAATAATGGAGTCCCCATCCACGCCGAACAGCTGGGGCGAGGATACGGAAATTTGCTCAATTGGCATGACCATACAGCCGTCCAATAGTGCCTCTTCGGGTAAGATAAACAAATGCAATTTTCTTTATTATATTCGTTACATAAATATACAAATATTTTTATCTAGAGTACATATAATATTTACAAATATTTGCACAATTGTATATCGAAATACATATACAAATACAACAATGAAACCCGTGAAATATGTGATCTCTTGATTCATACAAGAAATTAATAACCTGACTAGTTCTGGATAGTTTTGGTTAATTCTGGATAGTTCTGGATAGTTCTGGATATTTCTCGATAGTTCTGGATAGTTCTGGGTAGTTCTGGATAGTTGGCTGGAGGGTAGTATAGCTACAGACACTTAGGCCTCAAAATTGGCCCATTGTGAAACCTTCCTTTAACCTGACTAGTTGAAAATATTATAATAATGATGAATGTTTAATTTTTCTTCCGGCATAATGTTAGATACATAGAAAGATTTACAGAGATAAAGAAAGATTAAAGCGACAGAAAAAGCAAATATATAAACAGAAAGACAGACAGGGGTGACAAAGTTTTATATAACAAATTAATTATCGCTTGGTTACTTGATTATATTTATTTGTTATTATAATAATAATGAAAGTTACATTTTTCTTCCGCGGGAAAGAATGTCAAATAGAAAAACTGATAGGTAAGAAAATGAAATATATACAGAACGACATATAGGACATATAGGACATATAGACAGACAGAAAGTCAAATATATAAATCAAGAAATCTAGAGATTTTGATGAGATAACAATCAATTTATTTCTTGTTTTATAAAACTAAAGATCACCTGGCTACTTGAATTTTTTGTTTATTCTATTAATAGTAGATAGCAAGTTACAAATTATAACAAATACAGTTACTGTATATATATATATATATATATATATATATATATATATATATATATATATATACATATATTAATAGTAGATAGCAAGTTACAAATTATAACAAATACAGTTACTGTATTTGTTACAATTTGTAACTTGCTATCGAGCTTCGGGTCCATCTGCAGTGTATTATTGCATGTGTATGAGAGTGGTAAAACTTGCTACTTCTTAGAAAATCGTCTGAGTCGTTAAACATTTCCCAACGACAAATCATACCGACTTTATAATAACTTTGACTTTTCTTTCGAGATAAAGGCAAGATATTTATATTACTTTGGAATAACACAAAATGTACATTAATTCTGTCTATGAGTTTATTTTCTACTGAAAAGGGGTTGCGACAAAGTTTTAAGAAATTTTGTTATACATGTATATGTAAAACAACTAATTAATTAGTATAGGAATCATAATATTTGTATGTTCCGTTTTAGATTGTTTTTTTTACACTGGCCCCCCAAATATTGACAATTATCGACTCACAGCGTGATTAATTTTACGTTTATAAAACAAACCCAGCCGGACTAATAACCATAACATATTTATTGGAAATTTTCCAATCGTGCAACGACGGTATTTCGAAAATACAAATATAACAATATTTGAACAGCGCTTTAAATGCTATGCAGGTATTTATTTTATGATTCTGCTTTTATAACCCGATGACTCATTTGCGGGACCAAAAAGGTTTATGGCTCCTTTTAGATCGTGTTGATTGATTTAGTTGTTTGTCCGGCCGGAGGAAGCAATTAAATGCTGATATAAATAATAATTTATTTCTTAGACTGAAATATATAAAACATAGCAACAGCATTAAGTCTTGCTTGTATAAAGACGAGGTAACTATAAGCCGTGATTATATTGCATTGTTGTTAACTTTCAATTTCATAGCCTCATCTACCTTTGCTCTCTTTCATGTTTCTGATAACATAATTGGTAAGAACCTAAAACATGTACTGTACCACTCACAGAATGTGGGGTTAATAATGTGCTCGCTGCAAGTACGAAAAACACTCCTCAGTGCACATCATGATAAGGATGTGTTCCGTAAGTGTAGCGAAAGGTACAGCAATTAATAAATCTAGCGCAGTTAAAAGTTAAAAAGAAGTAAAATTTCAAATTGGAATTACGTACACAATGAAAACGTCCATTATATATCACTAGTAAAATTATAGTGCGAAATTTTAAATTTAGTTTTTAACTTTTAACGGTCACGATAATTAAACTATATATATATATATATATATATATATATATATATATATATATATATAGATATATAAAATATATGACAACGTCGCATTATGGAAATTCTTTGATACACCATTGCTAGTATTCACTAACATCACATAAACTTTATAGGTCCTATAGTTGTTGACTAGATACATTGGAAACGTCATTGTGATAGAAATTTTATTCTGGTTTTCTGTGAAGTTAAGGCAAATACCGGGTGATTAAACTCCTCTAAGCTCCCTTGCTTAGAGGAGTTTAATCACCCGGTATTTACCTTAACTTCACAGAAAACCTCTGAAAAACTGTGTCAAAGTTGTCACAAGTGACATTGAATCATCACTCGAGAGAGTTATCTGCTATATACAACGGATACTAAGAATATTTATATATGTATATATTTCTATTGCTAGACGTTCTAAAATAGGTGAGCGAGCTGTAGCTCAAACGGACAAAACTTCATAGTTCCTTCCATAACTCCACTGTTCCATGCTCCAACGCCATACTCCAGAAGAATACTAAAGTATATTTCCTCTTTAAAAGAAAATAAAGTAATTGCATTTTTCTATTACAAACGTAACTCGTTTTGTCGGCGTTTTGTTATAAAATTTAAGAAAACATTATAAGATATGAATAGGTAAAGTTGTAAATATTCAACTTTACCTATTCATATCTCGGCAAGTTGAAATTTTGAGTTTTGTTTGCTATTGATCCTAGACTATGAACTACGTGCATGTTTTATTACCTAAAATCAGCCATAAGTTATTCGTATTAACATTAAAAACTTTATTAAAGTAATAAATTCGCATTATTTTATGACGGCCTGATGTAATATAATCCTCTAGTCTAGTGTAATATTTCTTAAGAAATTACAATGGGAACAGGCTTCGAATTACCAGTCGACATGAAATATAATAATGGCAAAGGTGGTATAAATAAAGATATTTACAGGTGATCTTTTATAGTTTACGAACAATGCGGCGCCTTATTCAAACGCCTTAGCGATAAGGGGAGACGTGAAGGGGCTTAAGTGGCGACGAGGGTAGACGCCTATATTATTTCAAAGAATTGCGCCATATGTATACGATGTTATAAATAGCAAGGGTAAGAAATACAGAAGACTGTTGTTTGTGCAAATTTAATATTGGTTTTAGATGTAAGCTAACTAAGCACTCAAAATAACAACGATAAAATACAGATAATAATTTAAAATATTATTAATTTCTACTCCCTCTGTGCCAAAATATGGCATATATTTCATTAAAATTCTTGGTTTATTGTAATTTAATGAGTTTCAATAATTTCATTTATTTTTCAATACATTTATTTATCTTACAATACATGTTTTACACTAAAACTGATCACCATTAATTTGTTTCTCATAGATCTTAAACTATAACCAACGATTCTAAAGTCCATCCAATGTTGTACTAAATTTTGTTTGGATAATCACTCAATCATTTCTTGTGGAATAAAATATATATTCTTATTACTTTTATAGTTGCCTGTACTCAAAAGAACATTTTGACATTTTGTTCCTGTTAGTAGAAAAAAAAAACACAAAAAGCAGTAAATCAATATCAAATCTGTCTATCTGTCTATTTATCTGTCTATCTACCTATCTATCTATCTGTCTATCTATCTGTCTATCTAGCTGTCTATCTATCTGTCTATCTATCTGTCTATCTATCTGTCTATCTATCTGTCTATCTATCTGTCTATCTATCTGTCTATCTATCTGTCTATCTATCTGTCTATCTATCTGTCTATCTATCTGTCTATCTATCTGTCTATCTATCTGTCTATCTATCTGTCTATCTATCTGTCTATCTATCTGTCTATCTATCTGTCTATCTATCTGTCTATCTATCTGTCTATCTATCTGTCTATCTATCTGTCTATCTATCTGTCTATCTATCTGTCTATCTATCTGTCTATCTATCTGTCTATCTATCTGTCTATCTATCTGTCTATCTCTCTGTCTATCTCTCTGTCTATCTCTCTGTCTATCTATCTGTCTATTATGACATGATAATACATAACTTGAAGGGTTATTTCCCCATTAATTTGATTGAATTGCACTACTGCCCGCTGTGCACAATCCATCATTAACTCGCAAGACCTGCTCGTACGCATTTTTTTTTTGCTGTTGTTATTACTATGCAAATTCCCATTTATCCTTCCCCGGTGTCATCGTTTAGTTGAATTGGGGATTAGGTAGATTGCGCCGCGTGTAATTTAAAATGCGGGACTCTATTCAGGTACCCCCGCATAATCCTTTAATCTTTTAAATTTGCATGGGCCACTTCGAAGCCTGTCCGAAACAGATGGGGGTTAGTAGGCGGAAAGTACATTTCTCCGGTTGGCCGTAACATTAATTTTATTTAGTTCGAACATATCGAACGTGGTTACTTATCGTAAATTAACAATTACAGCGCGAGAGAGAGAGTGAGTGAGTTGTCCGGTGGGCATCGGGAAGTCGTTCGGATTTAATCTAGTTTGGGATATAAGTAACTAGTAAATCAGTGGTGAAAGGAAGAAATAGTGGATGTGATAAACAGTTTAAATCATAAAAAAGTTTAACGCAGGAAATTAATGAAAGTAACATACTAATCAAAATATAATTCTAATTATTATCAATAGACATTCTCATCTAATCTGTTGTACACTCCACATAGTAAGAAAAAAATTTCCATTTCTAACTTAACTAATTCAAAAGATTTTTTTAAACGACGGTATATTATCAAATATCTTCTATATAAATTTTCTTTACTATGTTTTATTTAATTAAATTTTCTATACTATGATTTTTTTTAAAATCGTTTTCGGGAATTTCAAATTCTTTTTCCATTTCTATCGTAACTAATTCAATAGATTTTTTGAAACGACGGTATATTATCAAACTTCTTTTATATACATTTTCTTTACTATGTTTTATTTAATTTAATTTTCTATACTATGATTTTTTTAAAAACCGTTTTCGGGAATTTCAAATCCTTTTTCCATTTCTTACTAACTAATTCAATAGATTTTTGAAACAACGGTATATTATCAAACTTCATCTATATACATTTTCTTTACTATGTTTTATTTTATGTAATTCTCTATACTATGATAATTTAAAAATCGTTTTCGGGAATATCAAGTTCTTTTTCCATTTCTAACTAATTCAATAGATTTTTTGAAACGACGGTATATTATCAAACTTCTTCTATATAAATTTTCTTTACTATGTTTTATTTAATTTAATTTTCTATACTAAGTTTTTTTTAATTTAATTTTCTATACTATGTTTTTAAAAAAAATCGTTTCCGGGAATTTCAAATTCTTTTTCCATTTCTATCGTAACTAAATCTATAGATTTTTTAAACGACGGTATATTATCAAATTTCTTCTATATAAACTTTCTTTACTATGTTTTATTTAATTTAATTTTCTATACTATGATTTTTTTAAAAATCGTTTTCGGGAATTTCACATTCTTTTTCCATTTCTAACCAACTAATTCAATAGATTTTTATGAAACGACGGTAGATTATCAAACTTCTTCTATACAAATTTTCTTTACTATGTTTTATTTAATTTAATTTTCATACAATGATTTTTTTAAATCGTTTTAGGGAATTTAAAATTCTTTTTCCATTTCTAACCAACTAATTCAATAGATTTTTATGAAACGACGGTATATTATCAAACTTCTTCTATATAAATTTTCTTTACTATGTTTTATTTAATTTAATTTTCTATACTATGATTTTTTTTTAACTCGTTTTCGGGAATATAAAATTCTTTTTCCATTTCTATCGTAACTAAATCAATAGATTTTTTGAAACCACGGTATATTATCAAACTTCTGCTATATAAACTTTCTTTACTATGTTTTATTTAATTTAATTTTCTATACTATGATTTTTTTAAAAATCGTTTTCGGGAATTTCAAATTCTTTTTTCATTTGTAACCAACGAATTCAATAGATTTTTATAAAACGACGGTATATTATCAAACATCTTCTATATAAATTTTCTTTACTATGTTTTATTTAATTAAATTTTCTATACTATGATTTTTTTTAAAATCGTTTTCGGGAATTTCAAATTCTTTTTCCATTTCTATCGTAACTAATTCAATAGATTTTTTGAAACGACGGTATATTATCAAACTTCTTTTATATACATTTTCTTTACTATGTTTTATTTAATTTAATTTTCTATACTATGATTTTTTTAAAAACCGTTTTCGGGAATTTCAAATCCTTTTTCCATTTCTTACTAACTAATTCAATAGATTTTTGAAACAACGGTATATTATCAAACTTCATCTATATACATTTTCTTTACTATGTTTTATTTTATGTAATTCTCTATACTATGATAATTTAAAAATCGTTTTCGGGAATATCAAGTTCTTTTTCCATTTCTAACTAATTCAATAGATTTTTTGAAACGACGGTATATTATCAAACTTCTTCTATATAAATTTTCTTTACTATGTTTTATTTAATTTAATTTTCTATACTAAGTTTTTTTTAATTTAATTTTCTATACTATGTTTTTAAAAAAAATCGTTTCCGGGAATTTCAAATTCTTTTTCCATTTCTATCGTAACTAAATCTATAGATTTTTTAAACGACGGTATATTATCAAATTTCTTCTATATAAACTTTCTTTACTATGTTTTATTTAATTTAATTTTCTATACTATGATTTTTTTAAAAATCGTTTTCGGGAATTTCACATTCTTTTTCCATTTCTAACCAACTAATTCAATAGATTTTTATGAAACGACGGTAGATTATCAAACTTCTTCTATACAAATTTTCTTTACTATGTTTTATTTAATTTAATTTTCATACAATGATTTTTTTAAATCGTTTTAGGGAATTTAAAATTCTTTTTCCATTTCTAACCAACTAATTCAATAGATTTTTATGAAACGACGGTATATTATCAAACTTCTTCTATATAAATTTTCTTTACTATGTTTTATTTAATTTAATTTTCTATACTATGATTTTTTTTTAACTCGTTTTCGGGAATATAAAATTCTTTTTCCATTTCTATCGTAACTAAATCAATAGATTTTTTGAAACCACGGTATATTATCAAACTTCTGCTATATAAACTTTCTTTACTATGTTTTATTTAATTTAATTTTCTATACTATGATTTTTTTAAAAATCGTTTTCGGGAATTTCAAATTCTTTTTTCATTTGTAACCAACGAATTCAATAGATTTTTATAAAACGACGGTATATTATCAAACATCTTCTATATAAATTTTCTTTACTATGTTTTATTTAATTTAATTTTCTATACAATGATTTTTTTAAATCGTTTTAGGGAATTTAAAATTCTTTTTCCATTTCTAACCAACTAATTCAATAGATTTTTATGAAACGACGGTATATTATCAAACTTCTTCTATATAAATTTTCTTTACTATGTTTTATTTAATTTAATTTTCTATACTATGATTTTTTTTTAAATCGTTTTCGGGAATATAAAATTCTTTTTCCATTTCTATCGTAACTAAATCAATAGATTTTTTGAAACCACGGTATATTATCAAACTTCTGCTATATAAACTTTCTTTACTATGTTTTATTTAATTTAATTTTCTATACTATGATTTTTTTAAAAATCGTTTTCGGGAATTTCAAATTCTTTTTTCATTTGTAACCAACGAATTCAATAGATTTTTATAAAACGACGGTATATTATCAAACATCTTCTATATAAATTTTCTTTACTATGTTTTATTTAATTTAATTTTCTATACAATGATTTTTTTAAATCGTTTTAGGGAATTTAAAATTCTTTTTCCATTTCTAACCAACTAATTCAATAGATTTTTATGAAACGACGGTGTATTATCAAACATCTTCTATATACATTTTCTTTACTATGGTTTATTTAATTTAATATTCTATACTATGAATATTTATAATCGTTTTCGGGAATTTCAAATTCTTTTTCCATTCCTAACTAACTAATTCAATAGATTTTTTAAAACGACGGTAAATTATAAAACTTCTTCTATATTAATTTCCCTTACTATTTTATACTCGTCCAGTGTTGTGTGTTCAATAAATTATACACTTTATAATATCATAAAACTCGAATTCTCATCAATATTGCAGCAATAAGCCTACATTTTCATCGCAATGCATTTGGCATGCTGACAAGGCCCCCGAATCACAAGCGCAGACAAAACAGTGCGCTAGCACAGGACAAAAAAAACGAATGTTTTTTAAATCCGCAAATGCGGACATCCGATAATTCCCTTCGGAAGGCACCTCAACTCAACTCTCGTTGAAAGCTTATTTGGCCAACTGACAAATTTAGGAAAATCCGGCGGTCGAAGTACATAAAAGTTGTCTGAAACTTTTTCGATATTAAATAAGCCTCGTTCGAATGAATTGGTTGCACACAACAAATATAGAGAGTTTAGATACTTAATACACAAGTTTTGGGCTGTTTTTTTATAAAAGCGGATTACTTTCATAACCCCGAGTTTAATGTCAGATTTGACTGCGTTTATAGCAACATTACCAGATCTAAAGAGGTGTGTAAGCAACACCATCGGTATATTTCACTATTGGTGGTGTTGGTGTGAGGCTGTTGCATCTCATAGTCCTTATGCTCGGTTGTATAAAGGCGAGGTAACTATAACCCGTGATTATATGATGTTGCATATATTGTTAAGTTTCCATTTCATAGCCTCATGTCATATATGTCAACATCGTATTATTTGTCAAAGTTGTCAAAAGTGACAGATTTGAAATTAACTCGAGAGTCATCTGCTTTATACAACCCAGCCTTAATAATAAATAATTAATTTATTAATTATATATATATATATATATATATATATATATATATGTATATATATATATATATATATATATATATATATATAATTAGGTAATAAATAAAAAATGTTAGGCCTTCTGCCTTTCTTCCTTTGAAAGTATTATTAATATATGTGAATAAATTCTAGATTCTATAATTCTATTATTATACCACAGTCTCTGTATCGCCGGATATAGCCACCTATTCCCGAAGCTGAAAACAACTTTTAAAGGATGACATTTTGCCAACATTGAAGAGATCAAACCCGGGCCGTCCGGTCGTATTGTGCTAACTACTGCCCTACATCGGCATCTCATAATTAATATATCAATAGTGGTATAAAATGAAAGAAATTTTCCTTTCGTATATTTACTGTTCATTACATTTCTAATCGATGAATCGCTGACGACGTAGTTTTAATCATTCCAAGAACTCTGACCTGTTACTATTTTTATACGTATCTAATTAGTGGTAATTTACCACCGCCATCAAACTCCCTACACCCCTCCCCACAGAATTTATAATCTATGACGACGAACGCAAATGCCAACTTGGTGGCTGTTGCAATTTATATGAGCTATTTATTTCTTCTTAACTTTCTTTTTCACTGTACATTCGTTGAATTGTTTCGTGCTTTATGACACGCGTTAAAATTACACTGGCAACGACAACACGGCGCGAAAAGTTGTAAGATCAATATTAGTTTTGGCGCATTCGCCTCGCACTCTTATCTCTCCGCACAATTCGATGATGATAACAATATGTGTGTTTCGCAGCTGAAAATATTCTATTATGTCTAAGCGAATTAGTTATCTTTATTCTAAATAGATATTATGTAGATTTTAGAACTTAAATGTATAATACGTTTTTGTGCATGAACATTATTAGCCTATTAAGACGCTTTTGTTTAGCATGGTTTAGCATTGCTAGTCGCAAGGGCCGAGGTAGAATTGTGCGCGTAGGAAGCGGCAAATAGAACAAGATACAATACTAGCCCAGAGTGATAAACGAAAACGGCTATACAAATTAAACAGTATGATTGGGAGCAAGTTGTGCTGCTCACATTACTATAATTAAAATTGAATCGACATTTTGATGGAGGCAACAAGCGCTAAAATCATTATAAAATTATATTAAATAATAATAATAAATTCCCAACAACTTGTAATATATTTAGAATTTTAAAGATTAATAACATTATTATTTAGGTTAGCCTACACCGAAAGGTAACAGGCAAATAGATTATATATATATATATATATATATATATATATAATGAATTCAGGAGCCTTCTATAGGCAATACCTATCACTTCAAATTATATATATATATATATATATATATATATATATATATATATATATATATATATATATATATTATGTAGGTTTGGTAATACATTAACCATAACCCCTTGTTGTATTAAAGGGTTATAGTTACTATATTACCGAACCTAAATAAAAAAATTGTTAATCTTTAAAATGAATTCATGCAGAAATTCTAGCTCTAAGTTTACTTCAATTCCCCACAAATTTGATTTTTGGATTCTTCAAACTACTGATTCAAATTAATTTGGAACTGGCACATGAATGAACTTTTGTATACTTCGCTTTCTTTATCAATGTCGTTCTACAATAATATAAGTTTGCTCTGATTGCAGATGAATGAGTCATAATTTATTTATAATTTACTTCAAATATCTGCATTATATCAAGTAATTTAAATTTAAGGAAATGACAAGACAAACCTAATTTTAGATATTTTATAATTTATTTATAATTTACTCCAAATATCTGCATCATGTATTAAAGAATTTAAATTACGTGATAATATATATTGGCGTTAGCTGATATCTGAAACACTGTTGGAATATAGTCGGATTTTGTGAGTTTGTACTTGAAATAAAACTCCCAAGTAATAAACATAACGATGGCAATCTCGTTTTCTTCTAAACAGCCCGAATTATTCGCATCATTTCCGCCGTCTTGTTTTATATGTTATCCAGCAGATTAGTATCTTTACAACGTCCCGAAATAAATTCAAACTTTAATTAAATTCACGTCCGGCTCGCCGGGCCGCAAATGGGGCGCCGAGCTCATTAAACTGCATTTCTTTGCGAGCCAGAGATGGCACACGTATTTAATAATCCGCGCTCAAAGGACGAATGGAGTCAGCGTGTTGCGGACACAGAAAAATGGAAATTAATCCTTTTATTCATAAAGCAAACAAGAACAAGGATGGAAAAGCTAATCTGTACTGCATTACTTGAATAATGTCTACACATTTTAATGCAATGTAATATAATGAAAAAACAGCGCAACGAATAGCTTACACACGGACACAGAATATATAAAGCACAAACCCTCAATACCCACAGCCTGAGGAGAATTCATAACATAAACCTTTTCTTACTCAAAATTACATGTTTTCTTAACTATGCTGGAACTATTCATAATTTTTAAACAAAATGAACACCTCTCTGAAATGTTCAGGATCTCTTAAGATTATTTAAAGGTATTGTAGCCAATACAGCCTGAGTAGAAATCATAACCATCGCGGCGATGATCGTGGGAAGAAACATTCATCTTTTCTTTTGTAGATATACAATTAATTTTACATTTTATATAATTATACTTGTGCTTTGTATGTATGGATAAAAAAAATAAATTTAAAAATACTAAAGAAATGACTGGAAATTATAAATATTATATAGTTATTTTAAATTTATATCATTTTCAAGAAGTTTCCGGATAAGTGGAATAAGAAAATAAATGTAATGTTCATTTGTAATATCTCAGAATATGTTCATTCTTACCTAGCTCAGTGGCCGAGTGGTTAGAGGCGTCGCGTCTCGTACTGAGCATTGGTGAGCCTGAGTTCGATCCCCAGCGGGGAACGAATTTCGCGAATCACCTTTCATAGTTTTTCAGAGGTTTTCTGTGAAGTTAAGGTAAATACCGGGTGATTAAACTCCCCTTTACTGGTGGAAACTCACGGCTAATAGCCCTATAAAGATAGAAGTTTTTTTTTGTTAATTCTTCACAAAAATGTATGGTTAACCCTGCTGTTGTCCGGATATTATTACATTCAATCTTCGGATGTAATTTTATCAAAAAACTGCTTCATATTTTCACTGTACCATTTAGAAAATTAGTATGTAGTTTAGCTCTTCTCGCCTATGCTTGCACCCACTCTAAATGCTTTCTAAACCCACATATATATATATATATATATATATATATATATATATATATATATATATATATATATATATATATTATGAGTTATATACAAAACGGTATTTTATTTGGAATTTTCTACGAATTTTTAAACTTATTAGATGATGAAAATCTTAAAAATTACGGAGACAGGAGAAATGCAAGTTAAAAAACCTGCTGTATAAACATAACACATGCATGTTATCCTGAAATCACTAATTCTCATAAATGTTGTTGTAAATGCTTTAATGCACCCTTACTCCTGGCCTTAAATGATACGAAACATATAAATAAACATCAGAAATAAACTAAAACCGATTGAATTTACTGCGGTTGTTTCGTTCATCCCTGAAAACGCTCAATTCGCATTATTTATTCTCGGTGTCCTGTTACTCTCTTCCCACGAAGCTTTCGAAATTCGGAACAAAGGCCACCACTTATTGCAGTTTCATTCAGTGCGCTCTCGCTATCCTAGCTTTTCAAAACACCTTTTGTTATGAATTGCAGTGTCGCACTTCACTATACTTAAACAATTCCGGGTGCAGGGGTGTGGTTTATTTGTAGTAAAGTGGGAAAAGAGGGAAACCGGCATGTGTGTGATGAGGCGCTTTTAACTCGCGTGAAACTTCTATTGTTAAAAGTTTTCTTTGCTAAGGCGCGAAGTGTGCAGCGTCCTATTAAATTGTACAGCCTGGAATCTTTTATGGTGGAAAATAATTTCAGCTGCACGTATAGTTTTATAGTAGACGTGTAGGAGTGGATTTAATGTACAACTTAAAAGCAAGTAACGGAAATGACTTAAATATATAAAAAATATAATATATTACAAATATTTCACTAACATGTAAAAATTATTTAAAAAAAATAAGGCCCATAACCATACATGAATATATGTCTAATGATTGTTGTTAAATTCTAAACAATGTATAGAAAGTTTTAAAAAAATCCTGGGCGGTAAAAATATGAAAAATTGCAATTTGTTTTATTGCTAATATTATTCAATAACAGCTAACAAAATAAACTTTAATTAGTTTTTATTTTATTTTATGGTAACCAAGACATGAGTAAACAATTATAGAAAAACTCTTTTTTTTTTGCACATTCCGTTTAGTAACAATGCATCGAGAAAAAATATCCCGCCGCATGAACCCACGGGGATGCCGGAGTTATCGGAAAACTAAGACCCGTAACCATACATAAATTTATGTCTGATGATTGTTGTTATATTCTAAACTATGTATTGAAAGTTTAAAAAAAAAATCATGGGCGGTAATTTACGAAAAATTGCAATTTGTTTTATTGCAAATATGCAAATCTACAATCATCATGCAGCTTCGCATGTAATTTTATTTTCCATTTTATCTAAAATCCTCTTATAATATTTATAAACATTTTTTTAGAATTAATAATTTTATTTATATGAATATAAAGAAATTTACAAATTTTATAATCATTATACACATATTTCGCTGTGATTGTTTTTTCAACCCTTTTTCTTCACCTTAATTATTTTGGAAGTAGTTGCATCTTAGGCTGTTGGCATTAAGGAATGTAGTATGTTTTTTCATCTAACCTATTTTACTTCCTTATATAATTTACTATATGATACTAGACAATTTAGATGGACTCATATCTTGATTAACATTTGGTGGGATTGCAAATTTGATAATCATTATACAAATGTTTCGCTGTGGTTGTTTTATCAACCCTTTTTCTTCACCTTAATTATTTTGGAAGTAGTTACATCTCAGGCTGTTGGCATTAAGGAATGTAGTATATATTTTCATCTAACCTATTTTACTTCCTTATATAATTTACTATATGATACTAGACAATTTAGATAGACTCATATCTTGATTAACCTTTGCTGGGATTACAAATTTGATAATCATTATACAAATGTTTCGCTGTAGTTGTTTAATTTTAATTAAGGTAAAGAAAGAGGGTTGAAACCCTCTTTCTTCACCTTAATTATTTTGGAAGTAGTTCCATCTTAGGCTGTTGGCATGAAGGCATGAAGTATATTTCATGAATTAGTATGTTTTTCATCTAACCTGTTTTATTTCCTTATATAATTTACTATATGATACTAGACAATTTAGATTGAACTCATATCTTGATTAACATTTGGTTCAAGAAATTGTCTTGCCTAAAACATACTTTAGGTTTTTGCTCGCATTGTACCGAAAACTTTCACCCCAGCAGACAGGTGATACTGCCAAACTACTTTTCTTTCTTCTCACTGCACATTGGTCTTAATGGCAGAGACACACACCTGTGCATGCCGCAGCCGCCAACACAAAGATATAAAGGAGTCGTTAAGTTTATTTTTAACTGCGAAATATAAACGCACTCTGCGGTCGGTTTCATCGGGTTGCATTTCCAAACAGGATGCTTTATTTATCGATGCATGTTCGGGTAGTATTTCCATTTTCCATTGCGAATGAATACATGAATGGGAAATGCGGCGCGAAGAGTAATTAGTAATATTTGCAAACGGCAGTTGGTTGCTATGCTTTTATTATAACAGAGAGAGAAATTGTAATTAGTAAACTGATATGGGCTCATATAAATTATAATATTCAGGAAAGTAATTACATTTATAAATGTAATGATAATGAACATTTGGCAATTCTAATAAGTAATTTCCCGGGGTAGCATTTGTAGTTGGGATACAATTAATTGGGAAATTATTTTCTGAAGTATCAAGTCCTAACACTTATATACCAAAAACTAGCTCATATCAAATATTGGATTGTTAAGGCGTCTACTTTGTGATAATTTAGCTCATATCAGTTTATTTTTTAAATAATTTTTAAACATAAACAAATGTATGTGCCCATACATCAATGTTTTTATTTGTCCATTTTGTTTATAAAACATTATCCTAGTCGTTTTAAAAAAGTATAGTTAAAAAAGTTGACAGCAAGTATTTTTTTAAGCCTGTTATTGAATAATATTTGCAATAAAAACAAATTGCAATTTTTCATAAATAACAGCCCACGTTTTTTTTTTTAACTTTCAATAAATTGTTTAGAATTTAACAACAATCATCAGACATGAATTCGTGTATGGTTATGGGCCTTAGTTTTTTTTTTAAATAATTTTAAAACATAAACATATTCGTGAAATATTTGTAAAATCATTTTCTATTTATAACAAATGTATGTGCCCATACATCAATGTTTTTATTTATCCATTTTGTTTATAAAACATTATTCTAGTCGTTTCAAAAAAGTATAGTTAAAAAAACTGACAGCAAGTATTTTTATAATAATGTATGTGTCATACACCAATGTTTTTATTTATCCAATTTGTTTATAAAACATTACCCTAGTCGTTTTAAAAAAGTATAGTTAAAAAAGTTGACAGCGAGTATTTTTTAAGCCTGTTATTGAATAATTTTCAATAAATTGTTTAGAATTTAACAACAATCATCAGACATGAATTCGTGTATGGTTATGGGCCTTAGTTTTTTTTTTTAATAATTTTAAAACATAAACATATTCGTGAAATATTTGTAAAATCATTTTCTATTTATAACAAATGTATGTGCCCATACATCAATGTTTTTATTTGTCTATTTTGTTTATAAAACATTATTCTAGTCGTTTCAAAAAAGTATAGTTAAAAAAACTGACGGCAAGTATTTTTATAAGCCTATTATTGAATAGTATTTGCAATAAAACAAATTGCAATTTTCCATAAATTACCGCCCACGATTTTTTTTGAAACTTTTATATATTGTTTAGAATTTAACAACAATCATCAGACATGTAACTAAAGTGTGATAAAATATCTGGTGTGGGTACCAGAATTAATTACGTAATCAATTCTAACTACATCAATGTTATTATTTGTCGATTTTGTTTATAAAACATTACTCTAGTCGTTTCAAAAAAGTATAGTTAAAAAAACTGACAGCAAGTATTTTTTATAAGCCTATTATTGAATAGTATTTGCAATAAAACAAATTGCAATTTTCCATAAATTACCGCCCACTATTTTTTTTGAAACTTTAAATATTGTTTAGAATTTAACAATAATCATCAGACATGTAACTAAAGTGTGATAAAATATCTGGTGTGGGCACCAGAATTAATTACGTAATCAATTATAAATCAAAAGTAAAGATATTTCGGTGCATCTTAGGTCTTTTCACGTTTAAACGTGTTTTCAAGATTTTTCCCGTTTTTTACGTTTTCACATTTTCTCATACACATGCACATATGTCACTTTATGTTTGTATTGTTTATAGTAGAAGAATTAAGTGTATTCTATATCATACAGAGTATATTTTTGAAAATCTTTAAATTCCTACTTTTACGTATATATTATATAGAGCAACAATAACAACGAGCACGACAAAAGCTTTAAATAAACAGTTGTGACCCTGACCATATAATTTCCATTACCCCAATTCTTTATTGAGAAATTCCAAATAAAAGTGCCGCATTGAGGCTAACGACATACGATTTACAGGTATTGTTGTAATTTACTACCCGTAAGTCATCAGCTGCGCCCTGTCATGAATAGGACAGCAGGTAGTAAGTAGTCCTACTCCAGTCTAGACTGAAAAGAGCAAGCAGTATTCAAGATTTTGTGTGTTACTACAATTGTTCGCCATTTTTACAATATAACTAGTGCCTACACCATTGTTGAAAATGACTGTGCATAGACGATACATACGTAAGTTTTCGCTACAAGCAATATAATATTTAAACTGATTAGTCATAACAAACACAAATGTTTAAATATAATTATAATTTTTTAATGCACCTTATCTACTCATACATATGAATATAGTTGTTCCGACACATATTTTTCTCACTATAGAATATTGTTAGCTTTATGATCATTTTAGCCATTTTATTAGCAGAAAAACATATATAAGGGTCGTTTTAGACAAGACAATTTCTTAGCTCAAAAGTTGTTCAAGAAATGAATTCATATATCCTTCTCCCATATAATTTGTCCTTGACAAATAGAACCCGTTATATTTTTCCATTCCATCTACCATCCAATTCAATATTTCAAATAATTTGCTGTTTGATACGAGACAATTTAGATTGTCTCACATCTTGAGTAACTTTTGAGTCAAGAAATTCTTGTCCAAAACGACCTTAAAACACATATAAAACAAACGAAAATATTTAAATAAATATAATTAACAACCCGCCGATATAGTGCAGTGGTTAGCAGCCCCGCATAACGATCTAGCGGCCAGGATTCGAATCCCGGCCCGGTTAGTCGGTACCATTTGTCGGTAAGATACAATTAAAGGTCGTTTTAGACAAGACAATTTCTTAGCTTAAAAGTTGTCCAAGAAATGAATTCATATATCCTCCTCCCATACAATTTGTCCTTGACAAATAGAACGCGTTATATTTTTCCATTCGATCTACAATTCAATTCAATATTTCAAATAATTTGCTGTTTGATACGAGACAATTTAGATTGTCTCGCATCTTGACTAACTTTTGAGTCAAGAAATTATTTTGTCTAAAACCACCTTAAGAACACTTCAAAAAACTGTTTTCGATTTTTTGAAGTAGCAAGTCCCAACACGCACATACATATACCTTAACACACGGCAGGGGGACCCGAAGATCAATAGCCAGTTACAAATTGTAAAAAATACAGTAACTACTAACTACTATAATTAACATATATTTAATCAATACATACATTTGGCAGTCCCTATCCAACAATTTCATTTTTCTCACTACAGAATATAATAATAATAATAATAATAATAACAGACTTTATTCTCCACAAATGTAAGTAATGTGGATATATAGTTATTTTATTTTATTTTGTAGGTTGTAATTTTTTGTATTTTATATCTTATATTTTATAAGAATTTGTATAAAATGGCGTTGCCGTAAATAAAGAATTATTATTATATAAATAAGTACAGACATACATTTGGAGAAAAGGCGAGGTTGCGGTTTTTAGGTAGAAACTACCCTAACGATCGAATGGATGATCGTTAGGATAGTTTCTACCTAAAAAACCGCAACCTCGCCTATTAAAAAAAAAAAAAATTATATCTTTAATATTATGTTAATTAACCATCTTATTACCAACTTGTTTTAGCAACAACGCAATTAATCGATAATAAATTTAGTCAATCATTTTAAAACAATACACGCTCCACCAATAATAAAATCTGCACCAGCTGCACGTACGCACATAATTCAAACCAAAATATTTTTAGAAACCAGACATTAATTGATCGCATGATTCAATGAAATTATAGCAAACAGATTCTACGATATCACGCCAAATCACACGAAAGTCGGTTTAACGCTTGACGGACAAGGACATTTAATTATAACTTTGCAAGGACTTTCTTAAATCCGGGCACGACTTAGTTTTAAGCCGCTGCAACCTATCTGGAAAGCACACAATAGACACAGCAAATTGCCGCACACACACACAAATACACACAAAAAGTGTAATCATCGTAAAGATTTTTCCTCTTTGCACTGCGCCCCCGCGTCATCATTAATCATCCTCCGCGCTTTCCTGCAGCAGCAGCAGCAGCAGCAGCAGCAGCAGCCGGCGTTGTTGAATTTACGCGAATCCGAAACGGTTATCGCACCCGAATTACTTTACTATTCATTGTCCCCGATTGCAGTGTGCGCTTCGGGGTTTATCTGCAATCAATACACACATTGCCGCAGGAATTAACAATAAACAAGCTGAATGTATTCATTTGCGGGATGCGCGTCTGGGGAACGTTTTGGTGTGGATGCTTTTAAATGAATTGATGGTGACTGCGTCTGCATTATTTATAAGCTAGTTCCGCCAATCGATGATTGGTTGTTGAGTTGTTGTGTTTGTATGAGAGTGCACACCTGGAAACTGCTTGTAGGAATCGATGGTGAGGTGTATAGTCTTTTTTTTATTGGCATAAGTTTGATAGACAATTTATTTATATGAAAGTTGCAGTTATAGAATCGAGTGAAAATAAACGTTATGTTTATATCAAACTCATTTCACTAATGTATAACGATATAATTAATTTATATTCTTCTCATCATCACATTTAATAGTTTTTTGGCAGAAATGATTCTACTACTTATTTGTAGCGCGAAAACTGAAGCAGATATAGACATGCGTCAATCTGTAGAGCGAGAAATACATTTTCTCATATAAACTGTCGCCTTAGCATTTGAAATAAAGATGCTACAAAATTGAAACCTGGGGAAACAATCTTTATTAAGGTTAATGGTAAGTAATGTTTAGAAAAGTGGCGTATATGGTAACTATCTACCAAATTTTTGCATAATGAAGCGGTGAATATGAATATGTGAATATGATGTAATTTCATGTTTTCCCATGAAATGAAATTTCATGATATTCAAATTTAATTTCATGGGAAAACATGAAATTTCATCATATTCACATATTCATATTCACCGCTTCATTATGCAAAAATTAGGTAGATAGTTACCGTATATGCCACTTTCCTATCCTTTACTTACCATTAGCCTTAATAAAGATTATAACTATCTACCAAATGTTTGCATAATGAAGCGGTAAATATGAATATGAATATGATCATATTTCATGTTTTCCCGTGAAATGAAATTTCATCATATTCAAATTTCATTTCATGGGAGAACATGAAATTTCATCATATTCACATATTCATATTCACCGCTTCATTATGCAAAAATTTGGTAGATATTTACCGTATACGCAACGTTCCTATCCTTTACTTACCATTAGCCTTAATAAAGATTATTACTATCTACCAAATCTTCCATAATGAAGCGGTGAATATGAATATGTGAATACTCTGAAATTTCATATTCACCGCTTCATTATGCAAAAATTTGGTAGATAGTTCCCGTATACGCCACTTTCCTATCCTTTACTTACCATTAGTCTTATTAAAGATTGTTTCCCCAGGTTTAATTTTTGTAGTATCTTGATTTCAAATGCTAGGGCGATAGTTTATATGAGAAAATGTAGAGTATTTCTAGCTCTACAGATTGACGCATGTCTGCTTCAGTTTTCGCTCTACATATAAGTAGTAGAAGCATTTCTGCATATAATACTATTAAATGTGATGAAGAGAAGAATATAAATTAATTATATGTTGTTAAGATTGTTTTTAGTCAGTCATTTGTGAACAAAAAGATATTTTAGAAAATAACTTTTCTTTTCGATTTTATAATATGTTTAATTCTTTAATTAGTTTATATATAAAGAAATAAACACACTACTAACTACTGGTAGGTCTTGAAGCACTCCTATATTTTATAATAAAATATTCAAACATTTTAAGGGGAAGCTATTATTATAACTCTAAATAAGTTATTCATATGACAAATATAATGTTCCACTAAATTACCAAACTAATTTTTAAATGAGGCTTGTAATTCGTTGATGTTGTGCTCTTCCGTAAACCCTTGCACCTCTTCAAATATTTACCAATTTGTGCCCGATTCGTATCGCGCAAAGTTTTAATGGATTTCCTCTCCCCCAGCCTCAACAGAGAGTCCTAATTACCAATGTTTTCCTGCCGTATTCTATCTATCGCGGGGGACGCTGTTTGGCCCTGAATTATTAAGGAATCGCCAAAAACTTTTATGATCAATTCAATCACGCGCCCTCTCTTTGTATGTGTTTGTAGGTATATCCCAATTGACGCAGTGCGGCCAATTGGGGGATCTGCCCGAACTACCAGCGCCAGATGAGCAGCGGCTCCAGAAGGCGGCCGCGCTCTTGCAGCAGCGGCTGGTCCTCCGGCAGTGGTTGACCAAATATAATTTGCAACATCATTATCCTAGGTAGGCTAGTTATAATCCGGCAGCTGGCCGCGGGAGGGGTTTGATGGCGACTGTTTGTTGTTTGCAGGTTGTTAAGTTTGGAGGTCGCTAGTCTAGAGGATGTTTATTGGTTTGAAGATTCTAAAGCCAGGCAGGCGTTGCAGAAGGATTTCGCGCAGTGGTCGCAGGCCAGGCAAGGTTTGCCGATTTCCAAACAGCGGCTGGAGTCGCTCAAGGCAGACCTATGGTCGGAGGTTGTCAAGTCGAGTAGCCACCAGGACGCGTGGACTTGGGGTAAATATTTTATAGTAGAATTTTTTATTAACAAGAGTCCTCGTAAGTGCATTTATGAATAAGAATGTTTTAAATTGTACACATTTTCGTTTTTTAAATCGAAAAAGTGTAAATTCAACCTTAGTTGAGTGATAAATATAAGTTTTATCTTTAAATGTATTCATAAATAACCAAACTATACCCGTCCACCAATTCAAACCACTTGAACTATGCACTACACTATTATCCGTTATTTTCTATGCTTATATTAATGTCATTTATTAATTTAAGACTAATTAAAAAAATATATATGAAAAATAATGTAATGCATAGTTCAAGTCGTTTGAAATGGTGGACGGGCATAGTTTGGTTAGTAGGGGCCACCCGCCCACCCCACCTTTGCTCGCATAGTTTTTCCATAGGATAACACTCTTCTTGGAATAGTTTTAACAACATAAAACGTCTCTATCCATTGAAAAAAGTATGCGAGCGAAGGTGGGGTGGGCGGGCGGCCCCTACCAACCAAACTATACCCGTCCACCATTTCAAACGACTTGAACTATGCATTACATTATTTTTCATATATATTTTTTTAATTAGTCTTAAATTAATAAATGACATTAATATAAGCATAGAAAATAACGGATAATAGTGTAGTGCATAGTTCAAGTGGTTTGAAATGGTGGACGGGTATAGTTTTACAAGTGTTTAAATTCGTACCTCAACTGTTTTTGGATTTTTTAGAATGTAAAGCTTCTTGTTCTTTGTGAACAAACATCATCATTCGTCAAACTGTTAAACGTCATCATTCGTCTTTTCTAGTCATGCTCTTATATTCTTTCTCCTATACTTCACAGGGCCGTATCTGAGGGAGCGGGTTTTGTTATGTAAAGTAAAGTTTTTTTCTTTCTCATTCATAATAGATGCAAATTATTAGTCTGCGATTTTTTAACCAGACATTAGCACTTTAACCGTTGATTAATGTTTAACCAAACATGCTCAGAACGAAGGTTAATGTTACTATCAATCAATAGGCGGTAGCTATGTTTGTTTGAATTTCTTTATTTGTACGAAGATATTTTTAAAACAGGTAAAGCATGTATGAGAGCCAAATAAGTAATAATATCAAAGAGAACCCTCAAACTCCATTCGTGAGTAAATTATCTTTGGAAAACTTTAGTCCTTCGTCGAGCTTATAAACGTTTTACTTTACGAATCCTGATAAAGGCTATATTACTTCGCAATCACCATGAAATCTGGCGCGCCCGCGCCCCCATATCATTCTCTTTAAATATAAATAACAGATGCGGCTCGGATTACCAGCCAGACGCTGGTTTATCGCTCGTTTTTACGAGTATCATTTACGAGACCACGATAAAATCGAGGACTTGTCTTTACCCCGCACGCGAACCACCAGTACTTCGGCTTTTACTTCTGCGGAAGCTTTCCGTGTTGTATCGGAAATCGCTCAGGTTTGCGGTGGTGCGAACAAATGGTCAAGTAGAGTTAACAGGAGTTTAAGGGAGGCGACTACTATGGTGTTCTTCCTAATTTCCGAGTACGTGTTCGTATAAGATAAAACACGAAATGATAAAAGTCGCTGTTTTACTTAATAATGCAGGAAAAACTATTTATTGCAAATTGCTACATTTAGTTACGATATATATATATATATATATATATATATATATATATATATATATATATAGGAAATATGACAGTGCTACTTTGCAAATTCAATTTTTAACGGATTTTCAAAATCCCACTTGTTTTTATTCTATGGAATAGTTTATTAAAATCCCTCTAACTAGAGGTTGGTCCGCTTTATCTCGTATTGTACATTAGAGAAGAAAAGCTGAGTTTTTCATTTATTTTCCTAACTTTTTCTCTGACTCAACTCTTCTTAATATTTCGCAGTTTTTCGGAATTTTTTTCACAGGTTCTTAGTGATGATACGATTAAGTTTTTTAAGTATGCAATTGAAACCAATTAATTCAATAACAAAACTAATTTCCTCAATTCATTCTAAATTTGGTTTGATTGAAGGTGGCATGTTGGTGGTGTCCGTATCAATGGCGGGCCTAGTAACGCTGGCTGCCATCACCCAGCCATCGCTCGCGCCCGAAGCCAAACATTCGCTACTACAATATGTAACCGGAAAATACCTCCTACCCTCCAACTGCAAGGTAGTGTTCAACTGGTCCGACCCGCACACCGTGGGGCACACGGTGTGCTTCACCGTGCACTTCTACCAGCGCAACGGGCAGCCCTACCCTATCTGTGATACTGATCAACTAGTCGTTGATGTTTCGGAAGGTTCCCGAAAGGTACTCATCAAAACCAATCACGCTCAGCTACGTTGCAAGCTACTTCTTTAATATTTTAGATGGCTATTATAACTGAGTTGGGATCTTCCACCGACCCAAACAACGCCAACCAGGCCCGCGTGAAGTTCACAGTGAGGCATGCCGGCCACTACCGCATTACCGTGATGATTGGTAATCAGCACGTGGCCGGCTCACCGTTCACTAGGGGCTTCACTGCCGGCCCCGCCGATGCACAAAGAACCATTGTGTTGCGCCATTGCAGCACGGTGGTTTGTACTGCTAGTGTAGCGCACTTGCTCTTCATTGAGCCCAGAGATGAGTATAATAATGTTTGTAGTTATGGACCATCGGATGATCCAACACAGGTATGTCTAAAGATATTATATAATGAACATACTCTGAGAGAATGAGTAGCATGATGAATTTATTATCGAAAGATTTTAATACACAATACATATAACCCGGCGTCTATCTAAGCTTTGTAACCAGTTCTGATTCATTGGAGCAACCTGTGATTTTGTAACGTTATATCGTTGTTATCGTGATATCGCTATTGTATCATAGTTTTTTTGTCTATTAGTAGATCAATTTTGCTCAAATTCTCACGGTATCCCACGAGTTCACTTTCTCACCCGATTTTACCAAGTTTGGTCGCGATCCGTTGGGCCGTTTTTCCGGAATTTTCTTCACAGACATACATACATACTAATGTTTCGTCATAACAATACCTTCGTTATACAGCAGTACTGTATTCGTAAAGTAAACATATATCTTCAAACTAAATTATAAACATTTTCAGGGTTATACAGTCACACTGACACAATTAGGCAATAAAACTCAAGACTGTAACTTAGATATAATGGACGAGAACTACACGATCACTTTAGATTACGATTGGCTGAACAAAAAAATTAGCGTCCAATTGAAGTTTGTGAACGAGGGCTGTTTCCATGCGACTATCAAATATAACGGCACCGAGTTGCACAACGGCGATTTTGATATCATAGTGCTGAACAGTAAGCTGGAATCGTTTTTTCTTTTAATAGAACGTATGGTCTACAATATTTTAATTGCAGGCATCGACTCGACTCTAGTCCACAAAAACGTCGCGTCGAAGAATCACAACGTGTGTTATGAGGCTAAACTCATTGGAGTTAATGAAGATCGGGCTTTCAAGCCCAAACGGGTGATTTGCTATGTTTCACCTAAACAGTTGATTATTAAGGAGTTGATATTGAAGTTCATTCCAAAACGATTGTATACATTCCGGTTGTGTCCCTCTACTAAGGTAAGACTACTCGTTAGACTACTAGTATATTCTTCTATCACAATGCTACCATCTCTTTTAGTTTAATTTCCAAGTGCCAGACTCGCCCACCAAACACCAAGAAATGTACTCGGGCGCATTCACAATTGAAGACGGATGTCAGCCGAAGCTCGAGCTGGTCTCAAAAGAGCGCAACGTAATAGCGGCTACATTCGCCCAGTTTCTTCTGAAGAACATGGGCGGGTCGGAAACGTTTAAAGACAAACAAGACTTTTTCTATCATGAAGTGCGCAAGTACCATCAAAAACACTACCACGAGAAGTTGAGCATGAAAGTTAACCGTGAGAAGCTGCTAGAAACGAGCATTAAATCGACCAAAAACTTCTCAGTTTCTGACTGGTGCAGGAACTTTGAAATCTCATTCCAAGGAGAAGAAGGTTAGTAGATAGGAATGAAGCGGGTTAATAACTAATTTATTAGTTATTAACTAATACATTGATAAGGGCCAAAATTTGACCCCCGTATTCACCGACGTTACATAAATCTATCAATAGCTATTGAACTCGATAAGTATTTGTTGTTATAGCAGCAATAAATACATCATCTAGGGAATGTAGTTACTTTAGAATATCTCTATTGGAAACACTGAACTATTAATCAAAAGGTATCATCAAAGCTCCAATCGCAAGCGCTATTCACATTTGTTTTGGCATATTCTGTCATAACGAATTTGCCAATTTATTCATTCAATTCGCGATTCAAACGTTAACGGTTTTTTTCAAAGTAGTAGGTAAACAGCTGATCTTTGTTATTATTTTATCAGCTGATTGCATTAAAATCATATGATTCCAGCCGCTTCTACAATAACGCGCGATTGTTTATGTACTTTTAAGGTATAAATAGTATAACCTTGGCTCTATAGTCATGTATAAGATGAAAAAACAAATGTTATGCAAACAAATTCCCTACTAAATGTAGTTTATTTCGTGCCACAAGATGGAGTATCAGCCGGCTTGAAACGCCAATAGTTTATGGGATGTTGGTGAATACGGGCATGAGCGACCTGTTCTTTTAAATTATAGTGGTCTACCAAATGATCGCTGTGTGGGACTGATGGACCGCGCCCACCCCTGATAAAATATATTTATATGTGTTATAACAAATATAAGTATATTTTTTCCGTATTGACTTTTAGGTATTGACTGGGGCGGTTTAAGACGCGAATGGTTTGAATTGATTTGCATGCAGCTGTTTGATCCACGAAATCAGTTGTTCAGAAGTTTTCACGAGGGCCAGCAGTCGCTAGTCCATCCAAATCCGCAACGGCCTTCCCATTTGAAACTGAGGCACTACGAATTTGCTGGGAAAGTTGTTGGAAAATGTCTGTATGAGAGCGCATTGGGTGGTTCATTCCGACAATTAGTGAGAGCTCGATTCACGCGATCGTTCCTCGCACAAGTAATTGGATTGAGAGTACACTATAAGGTAAGTTAAAGGAACTAAATAAAGGAGTTAAATTATGAACAAAAAACTAAACTAACTGGAGGCCTTTCTACGAAAAGGAATCAACCCACAAAATATGTTTGTTTCTTTTACCTGAGTGCCTTTCGTTTATCACTCTGGGCTGGTACGGGCTTATTGTTTCTTGATCTATTTGCCGCTTCCGATGCGCATAATTCTACCTCGGCCCTTACAACGGGAACGCACGACCGCAAGACCTGAGCGATACTGCACGTCACGGAGGCGACTAGCAATGATAAAACATGCTAAACGAAAACGCCTCTTTATACTCAAAGTAAACTATATAACTTTACATAATAAAAAAATATAGCTCTAAAACTGTAGAAGTTCAAAATTTACCTGAGATGAATAAATAATTATTAATTTATATAAATTTTTATATAAATAATAAATATATAAATAAATTATTCTAAACATTAACATTAGGTGGATAAATTATTCTAAACATTAACATTAGGTGGATAAATTATTCTAAACATTAACATTAGGTGGATTGGTTCCTGTCTGCAGAAAGTCGTCCAACTGAGCATTGTTTTTTAAAGTCTTATAAATTAGCAATTATCAATTTATGGGGCATCCTTCGTGTCTTAACATAAAAAAGCGTCTTGTGTTGTAGTATTTTGAACAAGACGATCCGGATTTATACTTGTCAAAAGTAAAGTACATCCTTGAAAATGACATCGATCAAATTGAGACCGAGTTGTATTTCGTGGAGGAGCAATATGATAATTCAGGCCAGTTGGCGAGGACGATTGAATTAATCCCGAACGGAGCCAAAATACGCGTGCGCGATTCCACCAAGCACCAGTACTTGGATGCGCTTGCGCAATACAAGCTGGCGACAAGCATTAAAGAAGAGCTTGAGGCGTTTTTAAAAGGACTCAATGAATTAATCCCCGACAACCTGCTAAGCATTTTCGACGAAAACGAACTGGAAGTAAGTAGTTTGAAGTGCATTCGCACCCCATAGTCAGTCCAAAATGAAATTTTTAGTTAGTTATAGTTTTAATTAATAATATTTGGTAAAATGGGCGTTTCAGTTACTGCTCTGCGGCACCGGCCAGTACTCCGTGGCCGATTTTAAGGCCCACCATGTCGTCAACGGGAATTCGGTCGAGTTCAGGCGCATTGTGGGGTGGTTTTGGGCGGCAATCAGTAATTTCACGCACGAGGAAATGGCGCGACTGCTGCAATTCACCACGGGTTGCTCGCAATTGCCGCCGGGGGGCTTTAAAGAGCTGAATCCGCGGTTTCAAATCACCGCCGCTCCAACGTTTGGCAATTTACCAACGGCGCACACATGGTAAGTAGAAAATGTAAAAGGGAATAAAAATGTTTACCAAATTATGCATATTAATGATACTTTCGGATAATCAGGGGTTTGGCTGCGTTTATTGCACAGTTTTCCTATGAAACCAGGAATCAAAGCATATTAGTTCCAAATTTAGTGACTTTGAAACAAGGATCTTTTTAAATATTGTATTATTAAGGCATCTACTATGGGGTAATTAATTTTAAAGGATAAATAAAACGATTTTTACTTGGTTGTACTAATTTGCGTTAATTAATTTTAAAGGATAAATTAAACGATTTTTGCTTGGTTATTTATACAACTTTGCGATAATTAATTTTAAAGGATAAATAAAACGATTTTTATTTGGTGATACTACTTTGCGATAATTAAGGATAAATAAAACGATTTTTACTTGGTTATACTACTTTACGATAATTAATTTTAAAGGATAAATAAAACGATTTTTATTTGGTAATACTACTTTGCGATAATTAAGGATATATAAAACGATTTTTACTTGGTTATACTACTTTGCGATAATTAATTTTAAAGGATAAATGAAACGATTTTTATTTGGTGATACTACTTTGCGATAATTAATTTTAAAGGATAAATAAAACGATTTTTATTTGGTGATACTACTTTGCGATAATTAAGGATAAATAAAACGATTTTTACTTGGTTATACTACTTTACGATAATTAATTTTAAAGGATAAATAAAACGATTTTTATTTGGTGATACTACTTTGCGATAATTAATTTTAAAGGGTAAATAAAACGATTTTTATTTATGACATTTTTGAATAGTATATTATGTTGGTAATAAATTTTCCAAATTTAATACAAATCCACCATGGGGTTTTTTCAAAAATTACAAAAATGTAGACTAACGTTTATAAATTTTTCGCATAGTTTTTTCAATGGATACCGACGTTTTATATTGTTTAAATAATTCGAAAAAGTGTGTTATCCTATGGAAAAAAACTATTCGAACGAAGTTGGGGTGGGCGGGTGTCCCCCACCAACCAAACTATGCCCGTCCACTATTTCAAACGACTTGAACTCTACACTACACTATTTTCAACAAGATTCTTTAATTAAATCAAGCCTGAATTAATTAATAACATTGATTTAATTAAAAAAACTTGTTGGAAATAGTGTAGAGTTCAAGTCGTTTGAAATAGTGGACGGGCATAGTTTGATTGGTAGGGGCCGCCCGCCCACCCCACCTTTGCTCGCATAGTTTTTTCAATGGATACAGGCGTTTAATATTGTTTAAATAATTCGAAAAAGTGTGTTATCCTATGGAAAAAACTATTCGAACGAAGGTGGGGTGGGTGGGTGTCCCCTACCAACCAAACTAGGCCCGTACACTATTTCAAACGACTTGAACTCTAGACTATACTATTTGCAATAAGATTTTTTAATTAAATTAATGTTATTAATTAATTTAGGCTTGATTTAATTAAAAAGTCTTGTTGGAAATAGTGTAGAGTTCAAGTCGTTTGAAATAGTGAACGGGCATAGTTTGATTGGTAGGGGCCGCCCGCCCACCCCACCTTTGCTCGCATAGTTTTTTCAATGGATACAGGCGTTTAATATTGTTTAAATAATTCGAAAAAGTGTGTTATCCTATGGAAAAAAACTATTCGAACGAAGGTGGGGTGGGTGGGTGTCCCCTACCAACCAAACTAGGCCCGTACACTATTTCAAGCGACTTAAACTCTACACTACACTATTTGCAATAAGATTTTTTAATTAAATCAATGTTAATAATTAATTTAGGCTTGATTTAATTAAAAAATCTTGTTGGAAATAGTGTAGTGCATAGTTCAAGTCGTTTGAAATAGTGGACGGGCATAGTTTGATTGGTAGGGGCCGCCCGCCCACCCCACCTTTGCTCGCATAGTTTTTTCAATGGATACAGGAGGTTTAATATTGTTTAAATAATTCGAAAAAGTGTGTTATCCTATGGAAAAAACTATTCGAACGAAGGTGGGGTGGGTGGGTGTCTCCTACCAACCAAACTAGGCCAGTACACTATTTCAAACGACTTGAACTCTACACTACACTATTTGCAATAAGATTTTTTAATTAAATCAATGTTATGAATTAATTTAGGCTTGATTTAATTAAAAAATCTTGTTGGAAATAGTGTAGTGTATAGTTCAAGTCGTTTGAAATAGTGGACGGGCATAGTTTGATTGGTAGGGGCCGCCCGCCCACCCCACCTTTGCTCGCATAGTTTTTCCATAGGTTGACACTCTTCTTGGAATAGTTTAAACAATATAACGTCTGTATCCATTGAAAAAAACTATGCGAAAGAAGGTGGGGTGGGCGGGCGCCCCCCCTACCAACCAACTATGCCAGGTTGGCGATAATTAAGGATAAATAAAACAATTTTTACTTGGTTATACTACTTTACGATAATTAATTTTAAAGGATAAATAAAACGATTTTTATTTGGTGATACTACTTTGCGATAATTAAGGATTTATATAAAATTAATTATAAAGTAGTATAATCAAGTATTAGTTTTTTTTATCCTTAATTATCGCAAAGTAGTATCACCAAATAAAATCGTTTTATTTATCCTTTAAAATTATTTATCGCAAAGTAGTATAACCAAGTAAAAAATCGTTTTATTTATCCTTAATTATCGCAAAGTAGTATTGGTAGTATCATCAAATAAAAATCGTTTTATTTATCCTTTAAAATTAATTATCGCAAAGTAGTATAACCAAGTAAAAAATCGTTTTATTTGTCCTTAATTATCCCAAAGTAGTATCAACAAATAAAAATCGTTTTATTTATCCTTTAAAATTAATTATCGCAAAATAGTACAACCAAGTAAAAATCGTTTTATTTATCCTTTGAAAATAATTATTATATTAAAAATCCAATATTAAAAAAAAAATCCTTGGAAAGAAAATGCTTTGTTCCTTGTTTTATTAGGAAATGTGTGACATAAAAACAGACGACTGTAGTGTAATTTTTACTTCACAAATGCGAATATTTAGTAGTATGAACTCTATAATCCGAAGTACTATACTGCCATTAAAACAGAAATCATAGTATGGATTAAATATTTTTTGAACCCCCGCGTTATGTGATTAACCGGAATTAATGGTTTCACTACTACGGGAAAATGTTAATTTTTTATGTTTGCAGCTTTAATCAATTGTGTTTGCCCGACTACGACGGCTACGAGCACTTTGAAAAATCTCTGCTGCTGGCCATCAGTGAGGGCACGGAGGGTTTTGGTATGGTATAAATGATTGAGGGTGCATGAATTGATCTGACCTGTGTACAGAGAGATAGAGCATTTATTTTTCAACTCGCACACTATTTTATTACTTTGTACTTAATATATTTGAAGGGTCGTGCGTTATGAAGTTTCATTATGCAGAATATCTTCTTTCAAATAGTTTACAACACAGCAAATAATTTCATTTTGACGGAACACCATAATACACATACCCATGTTCTAATAAATCTTAATTGTGGTAATTATTTGGGCATAATATTTTTTTTAACTCGCTTTAATATCACCCTTCACCCACATTTCCATATATTTAACTTTCGACTGCAGCGACCCAAAATCGACACCTTCCTATGATTTAAGTATTTAATTAATTTCTAGCATTCAATACATATCACAATAACGATATTAAAGTATTAATTATATATTTCCGAATGCTGGTCGTTTCAGCAATTTATTTTCATTCAATTCTTGTAGAACACTAGGGGGACCAGATCACATTTCTCAACGGACATTTCAATCTCTAACACACACCAATCTACAATTACAAAACCAAAAAAAATAATAATCAAGTAACTTGCTTGTAGGAATATAAGACAATATATAAGAATTTTAAGAAGAAACAGCCTTTTGAGATTAGATTATATTTTAGAGAGAAAGAGTGAGAGAAGTAGATTTACTTGTTCTGATAAAACTTTGGTATTATTTTATTTCTTTATTACTGTGATCATTTCTGAATAATTGTGTGATATTTTCTAAATAACTGTTATATTGTTGTATTGCGTACGAACAAAACGGGTGACTTTTTGCGACTTAAACGTAGGTCGTAACGAACACTTTTCGGTAGATGCGTAGGACGTTTTCCATTTTATCAACAAACAAAAAATATGAGGGAGGTTTTTAATAGGAGTCTACTATATGGTCATATATAGTAGCAAAACAATGTTATTATTATATGCATAGGCTTTGTGATACAGTTTTATCACACTAAAGTATGTTTTTATTATGTAAACATTATTTTTAAGTTATTTTTTATTAATTTATTAACAGTATTGTACATATGAGGCTTAGAAGTAATAAAATTCGAAAGCAAATGTTTAGTTTTATACCTAATATTACAATAATCATCAGTATCAGGAGCTGGAACTAGCACTAAGGAGGTAATTAAAACTGTATATATTGTTTCTTTAATTGCAGGATGTATGATAGTGATAATTTTGCTAATCATAATTTGAATGCCTTTGAAGATCACTGTGTGTTGTATATCAAAAATATCTGGTGTGGGCACCACATGACTTTCCAAATTACATGACCTATTTAATTTTGTATAACATTTTCGACCTTTTCAACTTTTCGGCTTTTTTAATTAGACATTTATGACATTTTTGCATTTTATGACATTTTTAATTCTTTTTGACATTTTAATTTTTTTTTCCTTTCTTTACCTTTTTTTTATTAGAACAAGAGACAATACGCCCGGAGCAGCAAATAGTGATAAACGAAAAAAAAGTCCTTTTCTCGCGATCTTATTCAATCATGAAACAAACAAACTATTTTTATTGTTTTGCCAATATTCAAGTCTTGAACGTGAAATTATATATATATATATATATATATATATATATATATATATATATATATATATATATATATATATATATGTTGGGATTGCGGCGACTAGGGCTGAAAGAAACCTCTTCTCTTTAGATCGATATCTCGCTCTGACTCCAGAACTTCATCAGGATTTACTAAAAAACCAGGCTGTTAACAATGATATATCTACATAAATTTGAAGGTTGAATAATAAATTTTAAGTTAAGGAGTTTATGTTAAGTAGAGTTCAAATTAATGTAGATATATGATTGTTAACAGTCTGTTTTTTTAGTAAATCCTGCTGAAGCTCTGGAGCCAGAGCGAAATATCGAGATATACATATACATATATATATATATATATATAAATATATATATATATATATATATATATATATATATATATATATATATATATATATATTAATCGCAATGTAGGTGTTTTAATCGGTGTAGGCTATGATTTTTAATTGGCATTTCCTAAATAGAACTTTTATATGTTTCAATAAGTATTATTTATTATCTTTCTACAAATATAATAATATAAATAAAGTAAAATACAAATTGTAAATTAAATATTTTAAAAATAAATTAACAAGTCTCAATCTGCAGATACGAAATAAAATTGTAATCAAGCACATTTCTACCATTCCGTTCAACAGTGTTTTTTTAGACACCTTTATTTCATTAAATGTGTCTATATCGAGCAACGGTTATTATAATAATAATAATATAAGTAATATATAGGTTATATAGATATTACCCCACAATATACTTAAACAACTCTGGCTCCTCTTTCATTTCGGGCAGTGCGGGAAATAGGATGTACGCGAAAGTTTCCAAAGAGCGGCCCAACAGCTCGCTAGTTGACCGCCACCATCTTTTCTGCTCGTGCGTGTTTATGCGTGACTCCAGCCCTTCCACATTCTTTTTCATTTCCTCGTGTTCTTCCAACTGCTTCTTACGCATCGCTTTGCCGTCCGCAATAGTTTTTTTCAAACTGGCAACTTTTAATTCCAATCGCTTGTTGCGGGATTGAGAGTCCTTTACCATCAGCTCCAGTGCTGTTGAATTATTTTGCTCTTCTTCCATTTTACTATAAACATAAAGTTTAATACAAATTATCGCAAATCATATTTAGGCAAATATTAAATTATATTTAGGCAAATATTAAATTATATATAAGTTATTATTGGGAAACAGCGAGGGCAGTAAAAACTCCTTTTATAATATATCAATATATTTCGCTCGTTTAATTTCGAGCATCATCAGGATAATTAAACAGAGTTAATGAACAAGAAAACTGGCAAATAACATTTTTTAATTTAGATTTGCCAAGATAATATCTTGTCAAAGAAGCGCCAAATCTAAATTAAAAATGTTGTAAATTATGTTATTTGCCAGTTTCTTTGTTCATTAACTCTGTTTAATTATCCTGATGATGCTCGAAATTAAACGAGCGAGATATATTGATATATTATAAAAGGAGTTTTTTACTGCCCTCGCTGTTTCCCAATAATAACTTATACATAATTACCTTTCGGCGAATAAATGCAATAACAATATTAAATTATATTTAGGCAAATATTAAATCATATTTAGGCAAATATTAAATCATATTTAGGTAAATATTAAATCATATAAAGAAGGTAATAGTAGCAGGGTTCGAAATAGAAAACTGCACGAACCGTAGCAACATTTTCCATAATTTCGCAACAGTTCTTAAATTTACAACAATACAAGCACAAACATAATTTTTAACTGCAACGCTCCAGCACAAAAACTACATTACTTACTCCTGCAACTCTTTGAAGGACTCTTGCAGTTCCTCAAACTTCCTCATTGTGGCCAAACACTTCTCCTCGGACGCGTTGATCGTCTCCTCTAAAGACTTGCAGCCATGCTTCTCGTGCTCTATTTCACGCTCGCATTCCTCAATCTGAATTGTAAAGTACTTAATTAAATGTTTGATATTCCTGCACCCAGTTTATACTCTGCATAATTACAACAACCGACATTTACAATAAAGTACAATAACATAAGTTGACTACATATTATGTTTTGAGATTAAATCAAGGCTAATAAAAGCGCGCCGTGCTGTCAGAGGGTTACAAAATTAGTTATTGAGCACTAAATTACGCGCTCTTGTGCTCTCTTCACTGGAAATAGATGCCTGACGAACCTGTTTGCGGTGGTAACCGCAACAAATATATGCATGGACTCACGTTGCAAGGCCGATATTACTGCCGAAATATAATAACTGGTGTGGCTGTACATAATTGTACTTCTGGTGCGATTTTTTCAGAAGTGATTATATGGCACAACAACAGATTCAAATATAAAATGATATACGGAGATATACATTGGATCATATTTTTGGAATGTTATATACGAGTCTGTGAGAATGAAAGTGGTATAAGTTACTTTTTAAGGTGCTTTCGTTTAACAGCCCCGTGGCGTGTAGTATCGCTCAAGTCTTGCGGTCGTGCACCGCCGGTTGTAAGGGCCGAGGTAGAATTGTGCGCATCGGGAGTGGCAAATAGAATAATAAGCCCGTAGCAGCCCAGAGTGATAAACGAAAACAGCTTTTATATACCTTTGCGCCTTTACAATTTTACGAAATATGTAAATGAATTAAAGCTTTTTAACGACTCTTTTTAAAATATAAGCTTGTTTTAAAAAAGGAAATTAGAACTCGCCTGAATTTTGAAACTTTGAATTGAATTTGCAATTATTTTTTTAAATAGCCATTTTTAAAAATGAAATCAATTTAAAAGATATAATTTTTATAAATTATTTTTTGAATTATTAATGTATATAATTAAAATACTTAAATTATATAAATGAGTTATAAAACACCATGAATTTTGGATTCAGTTTATTACCTTTAATTTCTTATTTTTTATCCGGATATCCGATATCCGAATATTTTGAAACACTGTCGTCCATATATAAGTGGCAAAGTGCACCTTAAATAGGGTACGTAATTTTCACATTTCCATCACATTCATTCCTTCTGTGGTACGCCCTAGCTTTTTCTCTCGTCTCATGACGTAGTATGTTGACAGTGAATACCCGAATAGAAAATATAAAGTAGTTTTTGAGAAAATGACTTTGAAAGATTGTATGTAGAAATATCGAGATAACAGCAGCCTTAAATCGCTTGTACGTTTTACAGTTGCCACTTGACAAGAAGGTTGAAATCTTCTTGGAAGACTTGGGTATCGTCGTTGCCAATATAGATTATTTAGCCGCCATCTCTAATGAGTGATCCGACCCGATCACATTTCTCTCTAGGTACGTTGTAGAAACTCCTCGGCTAGGTTTTGTATCGGCCTTTTAGGTCCGCGGGAAGTATTTTTATTTCTTTGCCACCCTTCAGTATCTGCTGTCGAGCATTCCCCTATCCGCCACCTAGGGACACGCTCTCCAGGGTTAGGGCAATGAGCGAGATACTAGATAATTGAATATCAATGGTAAACATCGAATACGAATAAATAGGCCTATTTAAAACAACATAAGAAATATGTATAAGGGTCGGTTCTACAATTGACATTTAACCGGAGAATAAGTCTATTCGTATAAGGCATTAATATCTCTAATTTATTCCACGAATAGCCTTATTCTCCATTTAAATGTCAATTGTAGAACCGGCCCTTAGAGAATACTAATATTGTAATAATTGTGAAATGAGATTTGAGAGGTATCCGCAGACTGGCCCTTATGGATTGGCCCTTTTAGTTTTGTTTATTAAATCCTTTAAATGTTGGCATTTGTAGAAACCTAATAACGACTATTAAAGGCACATGATTACAGTTACTTTTCAGAACCCCCAAATTTCAACAAACCAAGTCACATCTAAAATAAACTCGCGTGTTATTTGAAAAATTCGCGACGCCCGGCATTCATTCATTGCGGATTAAATTAATGTGCGCCCGTTTGGCACGAACTTTCCTCAATGGGGGGATGAATCTGCCAGCCCGTTTCGCGGAATTCCGCGTGGGTGTAGCGGCGTACATGTGTAACAGTGGAGAGGGTACCGGGTGATTCACCGCCGCTGTCGCCATCTCTCCAACCCCGGGACGCTGCCGTTCCCGGAATAGGGAAGGCCGGCGGCGGCGGCGGGCGGCGGCATGACTCACAGACGCTGTCTAGCCCCGGGCGTCTCATGCCACGCTCCGGTAGCGCCGTCCCGGCTGCGTACACTACACACATGCACCAGAAATTACCGCTGAATTATGCATGCCTGCAATCAATATACAAAAATCCCCTTGCTTTGATAAACGGCTGTATTAATTGCACCCGCTTGTGCGTGCCAAAACTACAAAAAAAAAACACAGGGTTCGTGATTGTCGTGCGGTAAACAACATAAAACTTGTGCGGAACGTAATTATTTGCGATTCAGATGCTCACAGTAAATGTCGATTCAAGGAATTGTATTTAAAACTATTTTTAGAGTATTGAGTGTTGTTTTATAATCTCTTGAATATTACGCTACAATGTTGCTCGGATTACCATGTAAATCGGCTAGTTTAGAGATTGTGGTATCTAGCTTATCTCAATAAGTCATATTATTTTACGGAATTGGTATAGAATAAAATAACCCATTCCAAACTAAATGTATTATGATAAACTAAATGCTTAATTTGATTTGAATTCTAATGATTTCGTATTTATAACAAACTGCCCATAAGTAATAATTATGATAGTTTATCATAATTCTTACTTATGGGCAGTTTGTTATATTTCTTACTTGTGGACAGTTTGCCCACAAGTAAGAAATATGGGACAAGTTATCAACTTTTTTATTTATTGGTTAGTTTTTATTGGGGTGTATGGGGTGTCGCTGCAGAGGTAGTACCTTTCACCGGAAACGGTCGCATCTGAAGACATAGTCAGCAGATGGTTGATGGTGACTGGCCCTCGCAGGGCACTCAGTTCTTATCTATGGCTCCACGTGCCACACCCTGGTAACTGCACCGACCTGCAGGCCAAACTAGATAAGAATAGCCGGATATGGTGAAAATCTGAGCAGCGGCCAGCTGGCTGTCTCAAAACTGAACGTGAGCAGAAGTTCAGGAGTACCAGAATGGTCACGGATGGGATAATAGGCGGCAAGGTGGCAGCCACAGAACTGGCGTCTACACAGAGTTGAGGAAGGCAACGAAAAACCACCTTAAAAAAATCCTAGTACAATTAACATGGCTGGATGTGCTCAGAATAATGAACAAAGACTTGGAAGTCACCCGTACCCTGAAAACACGCAAACTTCAAATCCTGGGACATATAATTCGAAACAACAAATACAAACTACTACAACAAATACTCCATGGAAAGCTCGAGCTTCGGCGAAAAGAGGCCCATACAGGAAAAACCTGCGAGACTGGTTCGTACTCAACTCAACCCAACTCTTCCGAACTGCCGTAAACAAAATTAAAATCGCCAATGTCCGGACCGGATAGGGCACCATCAGAAGAAGATATTTTATTTATTTGAAGCAGGAGCAATTCAATTACTCCAATAAACATTTTATCATCAGTTTTTCTCTCTCTTGTCAAACTCAAATCAAATTTTAGATGAGTGGTGTTGCTCCTTAGACGAGGATATACCATTTGGAAAAAATGTCTGTGTGTCATCTCGTACTTGGGAGGTCAGAGACTTTAGCAAAATTTCACAAAACTGTCAGAAAATTTCATTTATTTGTAATATGATTGAAAAATTTCGGTGAATTCTAAAATTGCAGCTCGCAATTTTCAAACATATTTGTGTAACTGTTTTAATTGTAAAAAATCAAAATCTTATTGAAAATATTGCTTACTGGAAATTTGTCCCCACTTTTGAACTGACAGCACTGACAATACAAAATACATAGATTACAAGTCGGTCGGCTTCAAAATATTGTCTTCTTTTTATATTATAGGGATGTTGAGGTATAAGACATATTTTTAATAATTACAATCTTAATTAGTTCGTGCTTACACTAGAAAGTTTTAGTGGTGTCAAAGTTTGTCATAGAGCTAGTATAGATATATATATATATATATATATATATATATATATATATATATATATATATATATATTTATATATATATATATGTATATATATATATATATATTTATATATACGTATACGTATAAGGTAAACTGGCAATTTACAAAATTCGCAAAATTTGCAATTCGGATTTGGAAATTAGGAATTTGTTATGATCTTGTCAACGAAGCGCCAAATCTGAATTGCAAATTTTGTAAATTATGTTAATTGCCAGTTTCTATGTTCATTAATTCTGCATCATTATCCTGATGATGCTCGAAATTAAAAGAGCGAAATATTGATATATTATAAAAGGAGTTTCACTGCCTTCGCTGTTTCCCAAAAATAAATTTACCTATTTACAGCATGTATACGAAATTTTTTTGATAATACACAATACAGTATACAAATATAATTATATAGTGTTGTAAATGGCGGTAATTGTGCCCTATGGTTTATAATAATAATAAAAATATATTTATTAGTCATAGTGTATTGTAGTTATATTTAGTAGGCAATTACAATAAATTGCAATAAAGAAACCGAAAGTGTGACTCACGCAACAAGACATATATATTTAGACGCTTTTTATATTAATGAGGGAGCCATGCACCTTTTAACACCTACAGAATGTCTAATTAATTAATACGCAACGGTTAAACATACCATAACGACAGAGCCGCGGGCGTGCAAAATCCCCGGACGCAAAGATTTCAAATTTCATTCACAATCCCGTCCGGAATTCCCCACGTTACTACATTAGTATTTAATTTTTTATTCAGATTACTATTTTTGTAAATAATGTGTAAAATTCCCCAGATTCTTGATCGCGATGCTATAAATAGCAGACTTATTTTACCCGAATATTAACGCGACAGTTCGCACAACAAACACGAATTAACTAAATTGTGATAATGCACATAATTAAACTCGGTGGGTTATATAAGGTAGTTAATACAAACAAAATAGTGTTGGTCATACTATATAATAATATAGTTTTTTTTTTATGGAATTTGTATTGCTTTGAACAATTAACCTAGATATTATTTTTGGTTAATTTTATTTGAATTTGATTTAATAATTCTAAAGTGCCATTCACAATAGTATTTATTAGACTATTATATATATATATATATATATATATATATATATATATATATATATATATATTTATGTTACTATTCTACACATTGATGTCTTAAGGATACATGTAGGCTGGTGAAATATTTTGTAAATGACTAACATCAGAGGAGTAGAGCACTATAACTCCTCTGATGTTAGTCATTTACAAAATGTTTCACCGGCCTACATGTATCCTTAAAACATCATTCCCAATTGGTTCTAATATATAAATGAACACGTATTTTTTTATTTTATTTTTAAAAGCTCACAACTATAGATTACTGTTTAGAGGCAACATTAAGTTGTAATGTAGCGGCAAGCGAAATTTTACATATGTATAACATTTTAGGCGTTTACAGTTTACATTATTATCACACACCAATTATACCCAATTATGAACGTTTTTTATAGACATACAAAAGCTTACCGCTACCTTACCACTACCCTTATCGTGAATGGACCTTTAATGGTTTAATTCTGAATTATTATGATTTGCATATTGGTTAAATTGTAACCACAACAACGTTGGCAATATTATAAGTTTATTGAAACTATATTAATTGAAATTTATACAGTCTTAAATTAATATATATATATATATATATATATATATATATATATATATATATATATATATAATATATCTGCGTGCACATAATTACCAACCAAACTATGCCCGTCCACTATCAAATGGCTTGAACTCTGCACTACACTATTACCCTTAACTTTCTATGATTCAATCAATTTTATTTATTAATTTCTTGACTTCATTAATTAACCATTATTATATTCTTCCGCATACTTCCGTTGTTTTATGGCAAATCAATTTAAAACAAAAACATTTTATAGTATAGTTTTTATAGTAGTTTTTCAATAGTATACAACACTATCTGACTATAGAAGATAATAGTTTTTAAAGACTATTTACTATTGCTCCTAACTCAATTGTTTTTAATTTGCGGATTGTATGATGGCATTTTTTAATTGCCCCACAATTATTTCGCGTTGCTGCCGCATTTGAGGCGATAGGTGGGTGAGGCAGCCTTGACCACGCGCGCTCCCAGCAGGTGGATATTAAATTCTCCATTAAAAACGTCAGACTGGGGAAACAGTGTTTCCATAAATAGCGCCGGGATGTCCGATATTTTATTTTTATACGCCATAATTATATCGACAATATTTGTATACTCCACTCACCCTTTGAATCAAGCGGTCACGCTCCTCCCTCAGCGCTTGTATTTGCTGTTTCTCCGAGTTGTACGCCTGTTCGCACAGCTGTTTCTGGCGTACAATTGTGTTAGTGGTGTTTCGCATGTTGATCATGTCGGCGTTTAGTTTTTCGATTTTTTCTTGTAGGGAGGATTCTCTGTTTCCGTATGAAATAATTTCCTAACAACATAAAATACATCCATAAGCCAGCTACAAGGTTTTTAGCTTTCGACTTTGTTATACCCAAACATCTTAGCCGCTTTCGTTTATCGTTGGGTAGCTGTTCCAGGCTAGTCTTAGCTGGCTTAAAACAACTCTCCATAAACGAAAGCCTCCTGTGTCTACTATTCCGAAAAAGGAATTAGATCTCTACACCTTACACGGTCAATAATACTGTCAATCCTAGTACTGTCAATATTTGCTTCAATCCTCCTTTTATATTTATCAAGTAATCAATTATCCGGATAAAGATCAGTATTCTCTTCATTACATCATTACTATACCTTACACTTGGAGTAATATTGGCAACATTTTAGAATAATGAACATTTTAAACATATTATTGTACAGTAATACTGTCATTATTCTAAAATATTGACAGTAATATTTTAGAATTATGACAGTATTACTGTTTTAAAATATTCATTATTCTAAAATATTGACAGTAATATTGATCGTTGGGTCGCAGTTATGAAAAGCCAAAAGCGGTAGAAGAAGAACCGAATCAGTAACGTATTTAACCTAGTGATTTCATTTATACTTTAATTCTCTCATTGACACTATATTTATTGATTTATCTATATTTCAATCAGCAAATCAGCTGAGATTGTGTTGAACAAATCATCGGTTTCATCTCTATAGCAATCGAGTAAAGAATTAATATCGGCACTGAAGGATTCAAAATTCGTTTGCGATGCTGCGGAAATAAAACAAAAAAACTTTTTATCTTTATAAGGCTATCAGCCGTGAGGCTTTTCCGCCGGTCAAGGGAGAAGCTCAGAGGAGTTTAATTACCCGGTATGGTAAATACCGGGTGATTAAACTTCAGAGGTTTTCAGTGAAGTTAAGGTAATTAACTTCACCGAAAACCTCTGAAAAACTGTGAAAGGTGATTCGCGAAAATTCGCTTCCCGCTGAGGATCGAACTCAAGCTTCCCAATGCTCAGTACGAGACGGACGACGTTTCTAATCACTCGGCCACTGAGCTGGGTTACGGAAATATATTTCAAGCAAATATTTTTCCGCAGCATAGGCGCGAGTGTATTTTCCTAACCCCGCAGCGAAAGAGTTAATACTAGCAGCAACAACAAATTCCTATCCTAAAGAAAACCTTTTTGTATACATTCCGAATATAACAACTTATCTCAAGTTAGAGCTCACAGTTGTTTAAGTAAATTTCCTTATAATAATAATAACACAGTACCTTCTCCAAATCCTCATTCCTCTTTTCAGCTTGTTCCAACGCGGTCGTCAGATTCTTGCTCTCGCAAGTTGCCTCCGTCCTTCTGCTGCCCTCCGCAGCCCGCAACTTAAGCAAAACATCTACCTGCATTTCCAGTTGATCCACCTGTTTCCCAAAATGTGTATTATTATTTTCTGTTTCAAGCCTCGGCACGGGCATTAGCTTCAACATCGCATTTCGTTTTGTAATGCAAACCGTATCCATTCAAGTGTTATGACTGTCCTGAGTAAATACGTTTTTAAAAATGATGCCGACCAAAACAAAAATCAGCGCAGACGGCGGCACGGCGGTGACTCGGAACCGAAAATAGAAGACGGCGGCGACATTAGCTGGTGCCGATTAAAAATATAAGACTAATGAATTAAGTAAACTCATATCAAATGCGATATAATTGCAACAACATTCAAGAGCAATCAAATATCGATTATAGTAGCAGTCTAAATTAAATTTACCGTTAGAACATATTAAATGGTGATTACAACAGCATTTTTCACAATTACTCATTTTGATGAGTAGATATTTCAATATCTACTAGTAGTTTTTACAGTAGATTCTTTATTTATAGGACTATGTTACGACTATTATACGCATTTATAGTGCTCTACTCCTTTGATGTTAGTCATTTAAAAAATATTTCACTAGCCTACATGTATACTTGAGACAACATTCCCAATTGGTAGAAATATATATATATATATATATATATATATATATATATATATATATTTCTACCAATTGGGAATGATGTTTCAAGTATACATGTAGGCCAGTGAAATATTTTGTAAATGACTAACATCAAAGGAGTAGAGCACTATAAATGCGTATAATAGTCGTAACATAGTCCTATAAATAAAGAATCTACTGTAAAAACTACTAGGAGATATTGAAATATCTACTCATCAAAATGATATGTATAAATATATATATATATATATATATATATATATATAAAAGAGCACGTGTTTTTTTTTTTAATTTTTAAAAGCTCACAACTGTAGATTACTGTTTAGAGCATGCAAATTATGTCTAAAAAATTTACTACTTGTAAAATCTGGAATTTGTGGAGAATCAACAAAATTGTTGTTGTTTGGTATTTTTTAAATATTTGTACAATCGCCATTCTTTATATACATAACAATGAGGACCAACCAAACACAAAATCCTATCAAAATTACCTGATGAAATCGAACCCGATAAAGAAGCAACATTATTTTACGAAGAACTGCAAGAAGTAGTAAATGTTGATTTTTAGAAGTAGCAAGTCTTAATACACATACACTAACACATGGCAGAAGGACCAGGGGTGCGATTTTTGAGCGATCGCTATTATCATGCGCTATAAGCGTACAAGTTTCATAGCGCTGAATCGATAGAATTAACTCAATAATTAATGTCAAAATCTACTGTCAAGCTTTCAGTTCTGTCAAATATTTTTCACGAAGCGAATTTCAATAATAGTGAACGTGTCTGGATCGCTATATTCATAGCGATCGCTCAAAAATCCAGCCCCAGAAGGTTGATAACCAGTTAACGAATTATAACAAATACTACTGTTTAGCCTAGATATTTCCTCTAAAAGGTTTCCCGTAAGGGTTTTTTGGGAATAATTTATTATAGCAACGAACTAATACTTCTTCCTTTTAGGCCGTTCGAATCATAGCATATATGATTAGAACGTGTTAACTTCTTTTAATTTAAATACATTTCGTATAAGGCTTCTGCTATATGTGGAAGTAGTTGTGTATATGTATTAGCTTTCACTCGCAAATGTAATATAACACCTGAAAAATAGAGGTGCGATGACAAACCTGCGTCTGGAGTTGGTTGCGTGAATCATTAAGCGTCGCCACTTGACTTCTTCGCCGGCGCCAGGCGTTCAACACCAGCTGGTGGCTCACGCGACGCCCGGCGTCTTGTATCCTCGCCCCACTGGCATCGGGCGTCGCTGCCGCCGCCGACCTACACAGTCATATCATTACACACTATTAGTTCACCGGGCGTTTATATATAAAAATAAAGAAGGAAAACGCAACAAGAAGACACACCAAGCGCGCGACTCGGGCGATCAATCTATAAATAAATTTCCGCAACACACGAGCGCGGGAAAACCTAAACCGCAATTAGAGGGATTTGATTACGTTGGGAAATGAGTAGTCATTGTTTGGAGAAATTTACTGTTTATGCGTGTTTTAGGATGAGCGAGCTCTAATGCAGTAATACTGACCTATCCAGCAACGTGACTTGCTTATATTCTTCCATAGGAAAATTTCTGTAGGTATATATAAGAAGATATTTAAATAATAATAGTCAGATATTTAATGTTGTTTATCGAAATGCAATGCTCTCTAGCTCACTTGTTCTGATATAGTGGATGATATTATGTAAGTTAATTTTAATCACATTTAATTTACCAAATTTCAGTATAAATTGTATTATTAATAATAATTGCTATTGAATTCATTGCAAGATTATAACTAGCACAAAGTCGCCTGATTATAGGAGCCAATTAAAAATGTATCCGTAGAGCATTCCATACTTTTCCATCTGTATTCCTAACTAAATATGGAAACATATTACACGTAGACTCGCTTATGGTATTAGGCACTTAAGGGCACCTGGAGAATAAGGTTCAATTCCTCAGTGGTTCTATTCTCAGTTATAAAATAGACTGTAATTTGAACTCAATTTTCCTATGGAAGAATAACAGCAAGTCAGGTTGCTGGATAGGTCAGTATTACTGCATTAGGTCGCTCATCCTAAAACACTCATAAACAGTAAATTTCTCCAAACAATGACAACTATAGAAATAGTTGTCACATGGGGTGCCGATATAATTAAAGCTGTTTTCGTTTATCACCATTTGCTGCTCCGAGCGTATTGTCTCTTATTCTATTTGTCGCTTCCGATACGTACAATTCTACGTCGTCGCTTACAACTGGTGCACGACCGCACAACTTGGAGCGATACAGCATGCCACGGGGCGGTTAAACGAAAGCACCTTAAGGCGCTTTCGTTTATCATGGTTTATCATTGCTAGTCGCCCCCGTGGCGTGCAGAATCGCTCAGGTCTTGCGGTCGTGCGCTGCCGCTTGTAAGGGCCGAGGTAGAATTATGCGCATCGGAAGCGGCAAATAGAACTAGAAACAATAAGCTCGTACCAGCCCAGAGTGATAAACGAAAGGCACTTATATGCGTCATACCCCGTCGGACGACATGTATTTCCTCCAGTAAAACATACAAAATTAGCAAAGTAAAAACATTTTTGGTCTAAAATATTGTATGGCCGTATTCTGTAAATATGCAACGAAGAAGGCGAAGATTTATAAAAGCGTCTCTCACCTCCGCGGCGCTCCACTGATAAATACATCTTTCATAGTTTTCCATATAGATAAACAAAATTGTAGCTATGTGAATGCACTATGAATTACTGTATATAAAATTATAGCTTTTGTGATCCAAGATCTATTTTGGATTATTTCTTTTTTTTTCTTGAGGGTTGCTATTTATATATTGAGAATGAATAACAAAAACAATGAGTGGGGTGTAGATGCACAACGAACGATTTCGAAGGACCTTCTTAAAATTCGTCCTTCAGCATACATATAAGTACAACCACGTGTCTATTCACTAAACCACCGATATATTGTGTCCTTGAATACTTTTGCGATCCAATATAATCCTCATATAGCTTTTATATTCAAGATCTATTTTGGATTATTTCTTTTTTTTTCTTGAGGGTTGCTATTTATATATTGAGAATGAATAACAAAAACAATGAGTGGGGTGTAGATGCACAACGAACGATTTCGAAGGACCTTCTTAAAATTCATTCCTCAGCATACATATAAATACAACCACGTTTCTATTCACTAAACCATCGATATATTGTGTCCTTGGATGCTTTTGCGATCCAATATAATCCTCAATGTTGGCTTATTTCTTATTTTATTTCAGCCTATATTAACATTAAAATATGTATATATTGTGTATTTCAAAATATCATTACAATGATTTATGGTAATTTAAATCAGATTAATTTAGTTTCCGTGCCAAAAACTAGAGATAGTTTATTTAATTTCAGGTTTTTATCAGGATCCCTCTACAAAGAGTGATCAATATTTCCAAAAGGAAGGCTTCATACTTACTATTATGAAGCCTTCCTTTTGGAAATATTGACCACTCTTTGTAGAGGGATCCTGATAAAAACTAAAATTAAATAAGCTATCTCTAGTTTTTGGCAAGGAAACTGCATTAATCTGATTTAAATTACCATAACTCATTGTAATGTTATTTTGAAATCCACAATATACATATTTTAATATTAATATAGGCTGAAATAAAATAAGAAATAAGCCAAAATTGAGGATTATCTTGGATCGCAAAAGCATCCAAGGACACAATATATCGATGGTTTACTGAATAGAAACGTGGTTGTACTTATATGTATGCTGAAGGACGAATTTAAAAGAAGGTCCTTCAAAATCGTTCGTTGTGCATCTTAGCCGAAACTAGTTGCAAAGTGTAACTGAAGTGTGATAAAAAAAACAAAGTAAAAAATTCTTTTATTTATCCTTTAAAATGAATGATCACAAAATAGACGCCTTAACAATCCAACATAGTAATAATATTTTGAAATCCACAATATACATATACATTATGTCAAATAACCATCGCTCATAAATATTGCATAACATGTTTTTGTACACAATTATTCAATTCGATGTTCTAACGACCAACACCGCGACTCCGAATCTCTTCTTAACTTCATAAATAGAATCAAGTATGTAAATCATTGCAATTAAGAGGCAATCATTTTAACACGCATGTGCTAATCGCGATCGTGAAAAATTATGGTCAAAAGTGCGTCATCCTCGGCGGTTTTTACATTTTTATAAATAAACATTTTTAATTGATGTTTTTGTATCGCAGCAAAAGAAACGAAACAATAAACACAACACACACACACACATACGAGAGATAGTTGCGTGCTGCTACCTGCCGCCCCGGGGCGGGCGACCGGCTGTTACATAAGTGGGAGTTTTCATCTAGGTTTTCCGAAAGTGCGGCGTGACGTGCGTCATAGTTGCTCGCGACCGACGTCACACCGACTCGGATTTGCATTGAAATGTGCTATTAAAATTGATACCGATCGAGTTTTTTTTTTATATAAACTTAAATCAGGACATGGCGAGTTAGATAGAGACTGGTTAACTGCAATAATTGGACGTGCAGATGTGCGGCTTGGCCACGATGGAAATAGACTTGTTTGTTTCACGAGAGCCGCAGACACGGCTGTATGCGTATGGCAAGCACACACGTGAGGATTTTCATGGCTCATGAGTAGAAGATGAAAATGTTCTTGGGTGTCCCTAATTAATGTGCGAAGTATTATAAAATTGTGTAGCTTGTGTACTGAGTTTGTCATGAAATTTAGAATTGGGGCCCATTTTTTTTAGGCTCGGTTTTATAAAGGCTAGGTTACTATAGGGAGGTAACACAAACCGAGAACAGCTTCTCCCTCGGAGAATGTTTTCTACTCTGACGGGAGTCATTTAAATTCTCCATAAGAGTCAATAGCAATTTCAATATTGTTTGTTTAAAAATTATGCGGTTTGCAAAATCAACAGTATATAAAGTAAGAGTACTGAATTTTTGTAGGTGTTAAATTTTTTTATTTAAACAAAAAAATTACGTGAAACTTGAGTACATAATAAAAGCTATTTTTCGACATAGTCGCCATTCCTCTCTATGCAGGTGGTGTAGCGAGGTATCAATTTTTTGATGGCTTCCTCGAAGTAGTTTCCCGCCAACTCCTTCGTCCACTTCTCCAACTCCTCCTTTGCCTCATCGTCGGTTAAAAACCTTTTTCCACCCATGTGCAGCTTCAGGGAGGTAAAGAGATAGTAATCTGAAGGTACTAGATCAGGGGAATGCGCGAGATGGTTCAGGACATCCCATTTAAACGAGGCGAGCAGTTCCTTCGTGGCGTTGGCCGTGTGTGGTCTGGCATTGTCGTGCAGCAGGCAGACTCCTTTTGTCAGCATGCCTCTCCTCTCGTTCTGAATCGCCCTCCGCAATTTTTTTAAGGTCTCACAGTATCTTGCAGAGTTGATGGTCTCTCCCCTTGAGGCAGATATTCGATTAAAAACACGGATGCCGTGACTTTCTTGGCTGAAATTGTGATTTTGAACTTTTTGGCGGAGGGTGAAGAGGTGTGACGACACTGTTGAGACTGTCTTTTGGTTTCGGGCGTGTGGTGTGCTACCCAAGTTTCATCTCCAGTTACGATGGAGCGGAGAAATTCATCTCCATGGAGTTTCCAGCGTCTCAAAAACTCTTGCCCGGCCTCCACTCGATTCAACTTGTGCTGGTCTGTCAGTTGTTTTGGGACACACCTCGCGGACAGTTTCCGATATCCGAGGGTTTCTGTGATTGTTTCGTGTAGTAGAGATCTGGAGATTTGCGGAAACATCGCAGAAAGTTCATCCACAGTCAATCTGCGATCGTCACGGAGCGCATTTTCAATTTTTTCCACAATTTCGTCAGTCACAATTGAAGGTCTTCCGCTCCTATGATCATCATGCACAGACGTACGACCGTTTTTAAACTCGCGACACCACTTGTACACATTCGTACGATTCATAGCTTTATCACCATATGCAGTTTTCACCTCATTATAAATCTCAAATGGAGGTTTTCCCTTCCAAACGAGATAACGGATGACGCCGCGTATTTCGCACTTGTCGGGAGATTGGATTGACATTATTCACGAAACTTGTTGTAGTGTCAACAGTTCTCAACGTACTGACCTCGAACCGGTCTCGGTGCAAAGGGGAGGAGCCGTGTGGCCAACATGATGAAAATAAAATCCCTCCGACCGTAAGAGCCTCAGTACTCTTACTTTCTGGATATGCCTCGTATATACTTTATACAATATACTTTAATAAATCTATGTTCTGTTTGAGCACAATACTTTCAATTTGGTAGAATCTATAGTTTTTTTTTTAAATATACTTGAGTCTTATGGAGAATTCAAATCACTCCCGTAAGAATAGGAAAGTTATCCCTGGAGATGGCACCACATGAAAATCTGTTACCTCCCAATAACCCGTGATTATATTGTTAGATGTTGCATAAATTGTTTTTAACTATTCACTTTCATACTGTCATGTACCTCTGTTTATATATGGCAACGTCGCATTATCTGCATAGTTGGAAAAAGTGATGTTAGAATCACGTATGTCAAATTAACTTGAGAATTATCTGCTTTATACAACCGTGCCATATGGCAGGATTGTAAAATTCCATTGAGCTTTTATTAACATGGATGCTCCAAAAGTGTACCATTTTATGTATGCAAGTTTATAAAAACACATTATTGTTGGCCCTAAAACTTATTTTATAAGACTTGATGTAAAAAAATGCAATAATTATAAAATGAAGTAGGTTTTGACATACTTAATTTTATAATTTTATAAACTCTTACAAAAGAAGTTTCAAATCCAACAATTAAGTATTTTTATCAAACTGTAAATACTTAATTAAACTAGTAAACAACACCACAATCGAAAGAGTTAGAAGCTACCAATACTTAGGAACACGTATTGAAGACAATAACGACCAAACCATAGAAGTGAGCAAACGTGTAGAAATAGCAAGAGCAATTTTCGTCAAAATGAAAAATCTTTTCTTAAATAGAAATCTCCATCTAGCCTTGAGAGTTCGAATAATTCGCTGTTACATTTTTTCAACACTACTATATGGGATGGAAGCATGAACATTAAAGAAAAATAACATAAAAAAACTAGAGTCGTTTGAGATGTGGACCTCAAGCTCAAGATATTCTGGGCGGGCCTAGTAAACAACGAAGGAAGAAGTCATGCGAAGAATGCACAAAGAAAAGAAACTGATCCTTAGGATCAAAACACGAGTACTTGGGACACATCACCCGGGGAGAGTGATACTCTATTCTCCAACTGATCATGCAAGGAAAAATATAAGGAAGAAGAAGCACTGGGCATCGCAGAACCTCATGGTTAAAGAACCTTAGAGAATGGTACGGACAAACATCGGTCGGATTATTTAGAGCTGCAGCGTCAAAGATTAGAATCACAATGATGATTGCCAACCTCCGATAGGATAGGCACCACAAGAAGAAGAAGAAGGATTTACAATTACAGGGCACAGTAATACGAGAAACCTGCTAGGCGAAACATTATAGCCGGATGTCTACTCTATCTAACTCGGCGTACCTGAGCAGACACAACCAAGTGGGAAAAATAATCCACAGTTGACTTGCACAAAACACAATTTCATCGAAAATTCTGTACCCCTTATTACAAATATGATAAAGCACCGGTACTGGAATCGGAAAGCTATGTTTAATACTGGGACAACCCAAACATAACGGACCATGTTATAGACCACAATAGGACAGATATTGTACTCATCGTGAGAAGATCAAAGAAAGCCCTTATAATCGATATAGGTTGCCCACTCTCCCAAAAACATGATAGAACTGAATCGGAAAGGGTCAAGTTAGCTCCATGCCGCACAGTAGCTGTTTTCACATGAAGTTATAAACAAGAATCAATTGTACAATGCCATTTTGCCGCCCGGGGCAGTTGCCCGTCAATCTGGTACTGCATACAGGACAAGCTAATATATACCATCGAGAAGGCCACGATACTACAGACGTGCCACATCGTTCGAAATTTTTTAGGGATAGGATGAAGTTCCTCCTCCCACTGAGATAATTCCAAATCGATGGGGATTACTGAATGTTATCCCGTTGAGATAGTGTGCGGAAATTTAAATAATAATTAATAATAAAACTAGTGTTATCGAAGATTGACGTCGACGGAGTTGGGGAAGGAAGCTGCATTCCGTTGCCAGCGTCAGCTCTTCGTATGACTGGGTTATAAACCGTCAGGCCGCCTGACGGGGAAGAAAAATGTGCTCGAAACGGTTCTCTGAGTCGTGGTGAAGGAGAACCGTCACAAAAGGAATAAAGGGATACAGTTATCAGTGTAATAGCTGCAAGGAAATAAATCTGAGTCTTGGTGAGGGAAAATCGATTTACCAAATATAAAAAGACAAACTCAAGTATCGGTTTTAAACGATAGTCGGGTAAGGTGAATTGGTCCTCTGAGTCTTGGTGAGGGAGAACCGAATGCCGTTTAGAGGTGCGTGCACGTTATTTATAGGTGGCAAACGGGACCATGTGAGATGTTTAAAGATGCTTGAAAATTCTTAAAAATTGGAAGCTCATTCCACAAGACACCTTACTTACACAAGACACCTTACTTACACAAGACACCTTTTACCAAGTTACACCGGTTGCGGATATAAATTATGGTATTTTTGACTACTTTCTAGGTCTGACAACCCAACACCTCATACAAATAGCAAACTGCAGATAATGGCTGTACTCTACTAAATCTGATCTCCTAGATTTAGTTAGAGTACAGTAAATTATGGTTAGACATTTAAATTTTACATTAAATACCAAACACCACAATAATAAATTTGTAAAGATTCTGAACACATGAGGTCATTAAGTGCCGCCAATACATCATTAGCGCAGCACAGTAATTAACGACGCCGGTTTAGTATAATGTGCAAAGTAGCGTTGTAGCATACTCAAGTTCCCCAAAACTTACGGTATATAAACCCAAAGCATTGTGTGCATTAAAAGAAATTACAATGCACTTGTTACGTAAACCGAAATATATCCGCAGGAAATATTCGGCCCGCCCGTTCCGGGGGAATTCACGCGCTCTCGGGCGTTTTGTGTTATTTTTAGCAGCCGCCCACCTGCTCGCACACAAATTAGATAGACGGGTTTCGATATTATAAACAATGCCGCAGAATTAATTCCGCGCAGCATATTAACATAACGAACGAGCCCCGCGCGCATATAGATTTTTCCGTGATTTTTGCTGTCGTCAGAAATTATAACGAATCCCCGCATACCTGTCAAGGATAAACGAATGCAGCAGGTCTGCGGTTTGCGATTTTAATCGGCAACAATTCAGATCCAATGTGGGCTGAATATGTAGTTAAGTTTTGCAAACGCGGGATTTACTTGGCAACGGACGTTGTAATGCGCCGAAAATATGGTTTATTTTGTCTAAGATATAGTTTCCTGGAAGTGTGGATATGACCGGACAAATATATTTCGAATTTATTACCAAGTTATTTGTTTGTTTTATAAGTTTTAATACAAAAACTTGATAGAAATTATTACTAAAGATCGTTTTAGACAAGACAATTTCTTGACTCAAAAGTTAGTCAAGATGCGAGACAATCTAAATTGTCTCGTATCATACAGCATATTATTTGAAATATTGAATTGGATGGTAGATTGAATGGAAAAATATAACGCGTTCTATTTGTCAAAGACAAATTGTATGGGAGGAGGATATATGAATTCATTTCTTGAACAATTTTTGAGCTAAGAAATTGTCTTGTCTAAAACGACCTTGATACAATAATATATAATAATAATATTAAATATATAATGTGCCATAAAGGCACCTTACACGGTCAATAATACTGTCAATCCTAGTACTGTCAGTATTTGCTTCAATCCTCCTTTTATATTTATCAAGTAATCAATTATCCGGATATACATCAGTAATCTCTTCATTTCATCGTTACTATACCTTACACGATAAGTAATACTGTCACTATTTTAGAATAATGAACATTTTAAACATATTATTGTACAGTAATGCTGATATTATTCTAAAATATTGACAGTATTACCAGTATTACTGTATGTGTTTAAAATTTTCATTATTCTAAAATATTGACAGTATTACTGACCGTGTAAAGTGCCTTATTGAAAACCTCTAAATGAAACTGTGAAACGTAATTCGCGAAAACCCCTCAACTGTTGCTCCCCAATGCTCAGTATAAGACAAACTGCTTTCTAACTAGCTCACTGAAGTAGGTAAATTGAAAATATTAAGCCCAAAAAAAAAATTCGATGCATTTAATTTCAATGTATAAACACTACACTACATGAAAGAGACGCGAGCACAATAATTCAGACAGAGCACAACAGCACGGGTGATTTGAAAACTCTAAATAATCAATTTACTTGTGATTTGATGGCGTCGTCCGCAGCGTTTGCTCCCGCTTGTTCTTGCTCGGCGTAATCTCCGCAATGGTCTGCGATCGCTTACGGAGCGGACTATGGGGCGGCGTGGAGAACTGCTCCAGGGCGTCCTGCAGCCGCTTGCTCACCGCTTGGTCCCGGCAGACGCCCCGGGTGGCAAAACGTCGGCAGGAGGCGACTTGCGGCCGCTTCTTGCTTATCGTTTGCGTAATACCATCGCCGGCGCCCAACGTGTTCTTACTCATTAGCGACATGACAATTTATTTTCTTAATGTAAAAAATACGGCGTGTAAAAAATTAGGGTACAATCACAAAACTGACTGATTTGTTTTGTTGGAAACAAATGTGCTGCTGTCTGTCAATGGCGGCGATATTTGCCTGCTTGGATAATAAATTATTAGAAAATTTAATAATTTCAAAACGAGCAAGAACTGGAAATAAAATAAGAAGAGGTAGACCAAGAAAAGAATGGGACAACAGAATAGTGGAAATAATAATCAAGAAAGGAAAAATGGTTAAACAAGCAAGAGAACTGGCGAAAAACAGAAAAGAGTGGAAAGAATTTACAAATGTATGCACAACAACTATAAGTGTAAAGTATAATGTTAAGCAATGTAAATGTAATAGCCTACACCGAAAGGTAAAAGGCAAATAGATAATATCAAATTTTACTGGATTTAATTTGAATAATTGTGATTAATATTACGCTTTAAAAATATTATTAATCACAATTATTCAAATTAAATGCAAATAATTATTATACTCCTTAATTGTCTTTAAAGACAGCAATACGTTTGTGTCGTCGGCATAGTTAATAATTTTGTGAGGTGTATTTAACACAATTTGTGGTAGATCATTAATGTATATGACAAAAAGTAATGGGCCTGCAATACTTAAACATATAGAGACCTTTATTGGCATTTCCCTCGCTGCCCCTCCACATCAAAAACCTCAACAAAAATATACAAAAATAAAAATAAAAATACAATATAAATAAAAGTACTACTCCGCCAAAAATTACTAATTACCCCCATCTATCGCCGCTCCCTTTGCCCTTACCACTTTCCTCTCCCACGTCAGCCTCCTGCAGATTTTCATGCCTTCCCCATCCTCGCATAACCATTCATTCAGCTTTCTGCAGTCTCCCACCCACTCTGCTTTCACACCCTCACATTCTTCGCTAAGGTGCCACCAGGTGACGCTTCCCTTACTACACAGCGCACACGCGGTGTACCCTAAACCCATCCACACTTTCCTCCCTCTCTCGTCCCACACCTCGCTCTTGCCATGCATACCTTGTCCTCCCTGCTCCACTCACCCCTGGCTAAGTAACTCGGGAGTCTCCCACTCACTTTCCACTCTACGTAGGGTTGTAAGAGCTCTCATTCATTCTAGTCTGCCGTTCTTGCCACTCAATATCTCTCAATCTCTCTCTTACCTCAGTTCCTAGGCTTCCCATTTCTCTCAGCTTCTCCTCTACCCACACCTCAGACATACCCACTCTTTCATACATCCTTCCTCTATCCTTTCTCCAACCACTCTCCGTCCTACTCTTACACCTCATACATACCTCTCGCACCAGTCTTTCCTCACCCAATTCCTGCAATCTTTCTTCAAACTTCACAACCCTTACACACGACTCCCACCACATACTCATACGATTCGTCTCCTGCAACAGCACTGCTCTCGGTGTCGACCTTTCGAGACCCAGCAGACTCTTCAGGAGCACACCTTGCTCTCTCTCTATCATATCCCACTCACGCAATCCCCACACTTCCACTCCGTACAACAGAATAGGTTACACACGCATCCCATATCTTGCACGCCATTACGAGGTTACCGCCCCACAACCTCTCCCATTTCCTTCTCGCTATTCCCCAAGCTATTCTCGCTTTCGCTTGCATACTTTCCACATGCACCCTAAATCCTCCTACACTGTCAAACCAGAAACCCAAATATTTAAAGACATTCACTCTCTCAATCATCCTTCCCTTCCATTTCAGCTCTTCCACTCTACCCCTTCTACCCCTATTCCTAAACATCATCCATTTAGTCTTCTCCACATTCACTACTAGCCCTCTCCTATCCATGTACCTTCCCATTCTTTCCAACATCTCTTGCATCTCTTCCACTCTCTTGGCTACTAATACTATGTCATCCGCATATGCCAGCATCCACACCTTGGTTCTCCCCACCACGACCCCTCCAGCCTGTCCTCTCCTGAGCACCGCCTCCAACTCGCTTGTGTATAGATTGAACAGGAGGGGGCTTAGCGGGCACCCTTGCCTTACACCCACATTCACCCTAAACTTCTCAGACACTTCTCCATTCACTCTCGATTTTGCCCACGTCTCTTTATATATACTTCTCACCCACTCCACTCCTTCCACTTCCATACCCAATCTATCCATACATTCCAGCAGTTTCCCCCTAGGAACTGAGTCATGCGCCGCTTTCAAATCCACAAACACCGCATACACTCTCCCTTTGCACTCCAACGCTTCCTCCTCTCGCAAGCGTGAAAATCTGCTCCCTCGTCCCTCTTCCCTTTCTGAAACTCCCCTGGCATTCCGGCAGCAGCCCTTTTCTATCCACTTCCCTCTCTAGTCTATTTTTCACAATTGTCATCATCGCTTTGTATCCCGCATTCATAACGGTAATACCCCTATAATTATTTACGACCGATGCTGCTCCCCCTTTTTGTAGCGGGACCACCACCCCCCACACGCCACTCTTCCGGCAGTTCTTCCTCACCACTCCAGACTCTATTCAAAACCTCCAGTAACTTATCCTTTCCTTCCTCTGTTAATCTTTTGAAGGCCTTTGCCTTCAGCCCATCTTCCCCCGCCGCCTTTCCCAGTTTCAGCTGCCCTATGGCCACGTCGACCTCTTCCCGCGAAAACGCCTCCCTTCCTACCACCGGTCTCGGACTCCCTAAATCCACCTCTGACCCCGCCATCTCTCTACAGCTCTTCTCCCACTCTGCCAGCTCTATGCTAACGTTGCCCTTTTTTACGCTTCCCCTCAGAATTTCTCACAACCCTTTCTCTGTCACACACTCCCTCAACCTCGTTTCTACCTTCTGCAACTCCTCTATCTTCTTCCTCTCGCAGGTTCTCTCGAACTCCCTCTTCGCCTGATTGGCCCTTTCCAGTTCACCTCTCCCATTTCTCCACTTCGCCATTGCTCTTCGCCAGCTCGACTTCTTCACCCTACATTCCTCGTCAAACCAACTCTCCCTCTGCCCCCCACTCTTCTTCTTCTCCAATGCAGCCACCATTACTCTCTCCAACTGGAGCATCGAATGCACATCCTCCCACTTGACGCGTTTTAGCTTTTTCTCATATGCATCCAAATCCGGCTCGCTCCATCCAAACCTCTGCTGCCCCTTCCTCTGTTCTCCCTTCCCAACGTTCCTCACCCTAACGACCACCTCCACCGGTACATTATCCGACCCTCCTACGTTTTCCACCTTGAAGCACACCAACTCTTCCCTTTCGATCCCTTTGACCACCACGTAGTCCAAAACCGAGCCTCCTCCTTGTCCGCAGAACGTTTTTTTCCCTTCCCAGTCCCCTTCACAGCAACCGTTGAGCACATCTCATCCTGACTTTCTCACCCATTGCATCCATTCTCTACCCTCCTGGTTAGTCACTTTATCCTGGGAGCACCTTTTTCTCCAGTCACCGTCTTCTCCGATCCCTCCTTCCAACTCCCCCACCCTCACATTCCAGTCGCCCCCGATGATCCACATATCTGCTGCCGTATCCAGTTCGTCTAGTACCTCCATTAATTCCACCCGGTTTTTGTTACAGTACGCTGCTCCCACCCACACCGCACTTCTATGCATTTCCACCTTCCCTATTACGAGTCTTGTAGCTTCTCTTAGCGTCTCTCTGTTCCATTTTCCCACTATCTTCCTCACCCCCAATAGGATTCCTCCTTTGGCTCTACCCATCTTAGCTTCCTTCTTCGCTCCCTGAGTCATCCAGTCCCATCCTGTCGGCATACAGCACTCTACCTGTCCCCACTCCTCTTCTGTCAGCCACGTCTCTACTAGCCCCACTATGTCCTTTGAGCCCAACCAATCCTCTAGTTATTTGTTTATACATATTCCAGATTTCGTAATCCCTTTCTCAGTTTCAATTTTAGTTTTGTACATTCTCTCTTTGAGATAGGTCTCAAACTACTTAAGTGTTGTGCCTATTATGCCATATTTAAATAGTTTTTCCAGCAAAATATGTTGACGCAATCGTAAGTTTTCGAGAAGTTTAGCAGTATGCCGCATGGAACAATTTTATTTTGTATACCTTCTAAAATTCAGTAATGATATATTGGAAAATTGTATATTTTTTAATGAAAAGTAACCTTTTTGAATGTAAATATTAAAAATCGTATTAACTTAAAATCAAGGAATCTACACATTAATAAATCAAATGTAATTTGGTCTTTGTTGCTGAATATATATTTTTATATCTTTAGTAGACTTTCGTACCGCATTGGATCGAATTGAATAAATGGAATTAATTAAAAAGTTTATTGGACTATAAAAAAAAATCAACCAATCCGATTAATCAGGCAAATACCTTTCTTAAACTTGATACAGTCTGCACATTTCGGTTCACAGACTTCTCTCGGCTAATTAAATTTAATACTGTCGTCCATCATAAACTTCGCGTGCGCTCAGCAACCACGATCTATTTTTATATTTTAATTTTATAACGCCGCCAAACAAGAAAAAAAGGATGCAACTATTTTTCACGCTCTGCAAGAACTTTTTTTTTAACGACACCAATACAACAAACACAAATTACAGCTAATTAAAACCAATTACGCGCAACCAAAAATTGCTAAGATAATTCTAAACAAAAAAAATATTCCAAACAACAAACACGTCCACTCGACCACTTATATCAAGCCCCGCGTAAATTCTCGTCCTTCAAGGTGAGTCTGTGTGTGTTGTCGTCCAGTCTCTTAATTAGAGTCAATAAACCCGCAGCCCTGAAGACATACAAAAAACGCGGTTTGGCACATTTTTTTTGCGCCGGGGTTGCACTTGTTAACCAACCAACTGACGTCAGCGGAGTGAAAGTGTTTGGGTGAAATGGGTTTCGAACGGCGCGCGATAATAATTTGATACACGTGACGTCAGGCGTCCACATGACCAAACCCGCGAGTAGGGAGCCGCAGCCGCGAGTGCGCGTTCCAAGAACTCGTTGCGGTCATCACTTCTTAAAATAACACCGTGCGGACTTCATTCGCCGCTAACATTTCGGCCTGGACAGTTCCATTTTGTTTCTGGTTGGGCGAACATAAAACGTGTGTGACTTGTGTTAGTGCAATTTATTTAGTGCAGTGCAGTGTTTGTGCGGATGTCCCACGTCCGACCGACCGACCTTGGGAGTTTTCAACTTTTTTATTCTGATAACAGGAGTATCATGTTAGTTAAGGTAGGCCCCCACGCGTTTTATATCAGACCCGGCTTATCATCTCACAGTTTCAATCGAATCAATCACTTTGGGTTCCATTTGTAACTAAAACTGCTCTTTTCTTCGAAGGTTGCGTGTTAAAAAAAGAGACGCGGCAAAACAAAATAACCATGGATGATGTTCATTGTTTAGGTGTGTAAATCGTGTTATAATTGTTTTTTTTTGCATGCTTTTGTTTGTTGGTGGTTTTAATCTAGTTGGGAGGCGCTAGATTTATATATTTTGTATGCGTGTTTCTATATTTATCGGTGAATGCCACACACTATTCGGTTCTATTGGGTTCACTTGCATTATTTTCACATTCCTGCTAATAATAACGGCGCAGTTTCACATTAACTACACACACATACACACAAATCGTTCACGTATAAAAACAAACATCACATTTAAATGCTACAGGAAGATTACAAAAGGAAGTAAATATTTGTATTGCATATAAAAAGTTCATACAACTTCTAGATTATTTATAGCTATGCACAAAAGGTGTATTGCGTAAAGATGATCGTAAAAATGTATTTCGGTACGCATTCCGATTACAAATCACAGTTTAACGAATGCGTTTGGAAAGCTTATCTACGACCCGTCTGGCGAAAAGTGTAATTTGTTGTAGACTCGACTGAGGTTAAGGTCGATATTGATTTCTATTTGAGTGATATTTAGTACGGTGCGATTTCATTGAGACTATTGACGTTTATGTTCAATTATTCGCAAATTGCTTATGTTTCTATTATCAGTAAAAGTTAAATGATAACTTTATTAGTTAAAACTAGTATAATAATAATAATAATAAGCTTTATTAACGGTAAACGCCTTAGATAAAAATAAGGTACACAAATGACGATATATATATAGCATGCGAAATGGTATAGTATTCTAATTTAAAATATTATGCGATTGAAATACGGTGATTATTAGTATATATCTCGTTACACCCTACGATCCGAATTTTGTATTTTATAGGCAAATACCAATGAAAATATTCGACATCTATAGATTTCATTGACGATTTCATTGACAATTTCATTGACGATTTCATTATTTTTCGCATAAATTTCGAAATTTGATTATGTCACCATAAACTCAACTAAAGTAAAACATTTATAATCCAAATACATATACAATATCTATCATTTATTATTTCATTACTTAATTTATACTAGATAAATTATTTATTATCTGTTGACAAACGGGTTTCACATTTTTTATTAGGATTGAGGAGTGTTGATTGGTAGCATAAAATGAATTTTTAAATTTTTGATTTTTGATTTGTAAAAAATTCACCTCAAACCATAGGATGATTTCTCGGTTTTTCGCAAGTCACGCTAAAACTATCCATGGGAGTCGGGGGTGATAGAGTTGTCGTATGTCAGGATACCCCCTGAATCCAAAAACACAAACTATAATGCTATAAGTCGGCTTGTCAAACACATGTTTCAGTTTGTTGACTATTGCCGGATCCCAATTCGCATGTTTATTTCAAATTTAGTTTCTATTGTGTGTAGCCGATTTATTTAGGAAATTTAATAACCGAATAAACGTTCGTTTTGCGCAATTTATTATGTACATAATAATTTACATAAACAGTTTTATTTGTTTTGTTCTACAAATAAATGAGTAAAACGTTTTATTTTGTGTCTTATGAGTCAAAAAGCCATGACCAGCATTAAACGTTGTTGAAATATCGACTGTGTAGCGCAATAGGGGCCAATCTGCTTTTTTTAACAAAATGTTCAAACTGATTTAAAGAACTTTGAAAAAATGTGAAATGGGATTTGAGAGGAAGCCGCAGATTGGCCGATTTTTATTTTTAAATATCGACTGTGTAGCACAATAAGGGCCAATCTGCTTTTTTAACAAAAGGACAAAACTGATTTAAAGGGCTTAATACCTGTTAACTATTGTGATATGAGATTTGAGAGAAAGCCGCAGATTGACCCTTTTAGTTTTGTTTATTAACTGATTTAAAGGACTTAATTAATTACTTACTTACTATGGTCCCATTTGTCATTCAAGTTTCTTCCTAAGTATGGGGGTGGTACCGTCTGTAATAGGAGCTCGTTCACATAAAATTATGAATTGTTCTTGTTGATTTTGCTGATAGTCATTGTTTTTGTTTTTGATATATTCAGTCGCATATTGAGTTCTTGGCAGACGATGCCTACTCTATTATCTTTCATAGTCCGTCGGCGCTGTTAGAGTACAAAAACGTCTGCGTATCGTAGAGTGTTGATGACCTACCCATTTATCATTATCCCTTCTCTGCTTTTCTTCTAGCGCGTCTTAAGAGTATATCTGCATATCTGTTAAAACAATTGCATAGATATAATTATAAATTTGTATTTTTGCTGATTGCAACTTTTATTTTTATTTTTATGTATTTTTTGTTGTTGTTTTTGATATTGATGAGCATTGTATATTGGGGGATTTTTGTATTTTTTGAGGGGTTATGCAACAAAGGTCTTTTTTATATAATACAACTAACCCCCCAGGAGGAAAGTTAAACGCCATCTGGCGGCACCACATCGACAGATGGCGTTTAACTTTCCTCCTAGGGGGTTAGTTGTATAATATTTGTATATAACCACTCGAGATATTGTGTGAATTCATCTTCACTAGCTGAGCTACACTGATGAGATCTAATAAGATCGAAATCTAGATATGTAGATTGCTAAAACACACTTATATATCTATTTTCGTATATAATTTCGTATATAACGTATATCGCGTAAACCATTAGAATTTCGACAAATATGTATAGAAACAATTTATAGGAAATTTAATTAGCTTTCATTTTTATTTAGAACATATTTTTCTAGAATCCACCGTTTCAGAGATATAATAGAAAAACTCAAAAAATGGTATTTTCCCATCCAAAGTAGATATAGATATGTAGCAAATATATAAAACAAAGCTAATGAAAAATATATTTTTTTTTATATTATTTTTTTTAATAATAATTTTGGTTAAAAAAAACTCTAGTAGTTATTAAAACTACGAAAATCTATTACATATGTCGACAGTAGAAACAGGAATGATGTATTTCCACAAAATGTTATCTACAATTACAATACATTACCTAAACCACTTATTATTAATATGATTTTTTAAGTATGTGTTAAACTAAAAATTGCCATTGACCTTTCGAATAGTTCATTAACATTTCCATGTGAATATTCAATACATATTTCTAGGTTTTCGGAAATGTATAATGATATAAATGTATAAATTCGAATCTGAATACAATATAAATTAAATTCGAATTATTTGTGGTGCGAATTTCAAATAATTATCTTTTTGATCCTAAACCCAAAAATTAAACAATAATTTCAGAAATTACATATGAAATAGATTACAACAGACTCTTTTTCATCTTCTTGCCAAATAATTTCAAATTTTACCCATAATTACAAATTATTACTTATTATTAATAATTACAAATTATTACTTACTATTAATCATTACAAATTATTTCTTATTATTTATAATAACAAATTATTACTTATTATTAATAATTACAAAATAAACACACACACATATACATAAACATATACACATGCATACATACATACACATACACATACCCATACACGAATACACACAGTGTCGGATCTAGGAAATTTATTGAGGGGGGGGGGGGGGGGGGGCAAGTCAGCTTTATGCCGCCCCTGTAGCTGTTTTCACATGAAGTTATAAAAAAATCAATTGTTCAATCAGGGCTGTAGAGACGTCGTCCGTCTCATACTGCATTGGAGAGCAAGAGTTCAAACCGCGTTGTGAGCGAAATTTCCCTAATCACCTTTCATAGTTTTTCATGAATTTAAGACAAATACCGGGTGATTACACTCCTCTGATCTCCCTTTCCCAGCGGAATACCCCTCGGGCTGATAGCTAGCTATAACCATAGTCTTTTCCATTGAATAGTTTTTGCATTCGAGTTTGTAGCAGCTGTAAAATATCATTATCCAGCTCTTAAGATACATATTTGCGTGTATTAGTTTTAATAGCTATATTTCCGCGGATATTTTATCAAGATATATGATGCTATTGGCTATTGGCCAAAAAGTTGTCTGCCGTGTTACATTCAATTTATTATATTATATGAAATCGTTTAACATACGAAATGAAATCATGACTAATTATACACCTAAATTCATGAAGAAAATATGGACACAAAAATACTACTACTAATGTTTTTATTACATCTTGCAAAGTATCGAATATACAAACGGGGGCTGTAAGACTCCAGAGGAGCGATAGGCGCTAATGTTATTTTGGGCACACTGAATATGATGTGAAAAAATAAGAAAACCCATAGGTTCCTTTTTATCCTGCTGCCTAGAATAGTAATTTACATTATTAGTGGAGGAAAGTAAGTTTCCCGAATGGGCGAATAAGTTTGTTTTAAGAACGAATTCGGGAAACGGCCTTATCGCACGAATAATGTATCTTATTTTTTGTACGAATAAATACTAAATAGTTATTTAAAGTTGTTGTTACAAATAACTTATGTCACACTACCAATTACAAATAATTAAGAGTCTATATTTTCTTCAAAATTATATTTATTCAGTACCATATCGTTAATTTTTAATGCTGTTTGAAGTATAAGAGGTGTATGCTGTGCTTGCATTGGATATATATATATATATATATATATAAAGGGTAGGGTTTTCGTCTATAAAAATTAGTACAGCCATTCACCACACACCTATACAATCAAATACATAAACACAATTTAATTTACTACACTAATTCAGTTAAATAAAACATTTACTAACACTAATACTTAGTTTAGTGATTTAGTTTTGGAAAATTAATTTTTAAACATTTAGTTTTGGAAATTGAATGGTTGTGGCGTCTATTATGTGGTAATTCATTTTTGATGAAGGAGATGAGTAAAACATAAACAAGTGGTAAAAAATAAGAGTAGTTTTATTCATCTCCTTCATATAGTTGCTATTTAGCTGATTAGAAACGCAATCAGATTCGCTGACAAGTACAATCAAATTCTGCTTGAAAATAAATGATTTGTTGTTATTATTGTAAAATGGAAAATCCTACTCCAAATTCCACTATCGAGGGATTCCCATTTCTTGTCCAATACAGTTCATCAGTATTGATGGTAATTCCTTGTTGAATAAGATTATCATTATTTTCAGTATATACGATCTAAAAATGTGTTTACATTTTTTCGATGCGGATACTCTATTCGGCGTCTTGGTAAAACCTTAGTGATTTATGGGCGAAATGATTTATAAATAAAAAGTGTCTACCTATGTATAAAAAAACTTACCAAGGGTGTTTTCATCCAGTAAAGCGAGAAGTTCAGAGTTTATTATACTTTTCTCTTTATAATTATCACTACTGCTTATTATGGCTACTAACATGCCATTTTTGTTCATCAAAAATTGAACTGGAAGGTTTAAAACTGAATTTTCCACTACGTACAATCTACTTTCGTATATATTCTATGTAACTTCTATCTTTATATGACCATAATAATAATCTTTAAAATCGGAAACAGATACATATAATTACAGTTACAATGTGCTAACGTAACAACATTTTTACGTTAGTACATTGTAAAACGTAAACGTTTTTTAAAGAACAGTTACATCTGGCAGGTAAAATAGCGCTATAAAATTATCTTCCCACTCCCTCAGAGGAGTTTAATAACCCGGTATTTACCTCAACTTCACAGAAAAGCTCTAAAAACTGTAAAAGGTGATTCGCGAAAATTCACCATTAGGACACCCACTATTTTAGCCTAATCGTAGTGAGGAGCGAAACATGTTGACAATCGCAGTGTTGGCAGTGTTACACTATTTCCATTTTTTAAATTCTTTATCTCTGCCAGGGGTCCTTTAAACTTTAAAACGGTTTACCACTTAAACTGCTAAATGACTTAATTTATTATTCAAAATAATCAGACCATAGTAATATAAATGTATATATATATATATATATATATATATATATATATATATATATATATATATATATATTATATATATATATATATATATATCAAATGTATGTTGAACAAATTATTGTTTTCACTATTTCCATTTTATTTATTTTTTCAACCACTCATTTAATTCATTGTCTATACCAGGGGTCCTCAAACTTTATAAACATTGTACCACTTAAAAAAAACTGCTAAATGACTTAATTTATTATTCAAAATAATCAGAGCATAGTAATGTATAGCAAATGTAGGTTGGTCAGATTATTGTTTTCACTATTTCCATTTTTTTTTTGAAATAAATGTTCAGCCACTCATTTAATTCTTTGTCTATACCAGGTGTCCTTAAACTTTATAAACGTTGTACCACTTAAATAAACTGCCAACATTCTGTACTCCCATTATCATATTTTGTAATTCACACTAAATACAATTCAATTCAACCCAGCTTAGTGGCTGAGTGGTTAGAGGCGTCGTCCGTCTCGTACTGAGCATTGGGGAGCTTGAATCGGTCCCCAGCGGGGAGCGAATCACCTTTCACAGTTTTTCAGAGGTTTTGTGTGAAGTTAAGGTAAATACCGGGTGATTAAACTTCTCTGAGCTTCTCCCTTGACCGACGGAAAAGCCTCAGTGCTAATAGTCCTATAAGGATAGAAAGATTTTTTTTACAATTCAAAGAATATGGGTATATTCAGAGAATAAATTATGAGGGTTTATCTTCGTTAAATTCAAACGTCGGGCTAGATTTAATTTTTGAATATAATAAGAAATTTCTTTTGTAACCCCTACAACAAAGTAATGTACCACCAGTGGTTCATGTACCATATGGTCTATACGTTATCTTGTATTATAATTATTTAGGATCTATTTGAAAATAAATTTCATCCTATTCTGAAGTTGTATACCTTAGCTAGTTAAATAATATTATAACCTCGCCATTCACATTTAAAACAAGTCATTGTCATAATATTTTTTTATGATAATCTTGCCACGTTGTTATTTATTGAACATTATTACATTGTACAGCCACTTCACAGATGAATTTGCAATTTGAAGTTACATCACACCATTTTTAATTATAATCCTTTCAATGTCAATAGTGCAATATAATTTTTATTTACTTACTACCTAACACGGTTGGAGGTGATTTGCGAATAGCACCAGTTCACGGTCAATGGGGTACACATACAGACCATGACGGATACGACCACAAAAATATAATTAATAGTAGTGGTTAAGTTAGACAGATTTACAATGGTTACATTTGATACGCTAATTATAATCAATATATTTATTATCTGGATACTCGTATAGCTAATTGAAAGTGGATAAATGTTATATCAATAGCAATTATTATATTGCAACTCAATTGGTAGTAACCGTAATTAATTAACATAACAATTATTTAAACCATTTTAATGTATAGTTAATTGGTTGCATCCTTAAAAGTACAAAGATGTTATTATTGAAAAATTTTGTGGATAGAAACAAACTCTTTTAACTGGCAGCTCAGCTTTTAACAGAGCTCATGAATAAGGAATAGTTATGGGGGAGCACAATAGGCCAACCGTGGCCGCAGTGCAGTGGGATGCTACAGTGAAATCAGACCCTTCAGGAAAAAACAAGCTGAAACTTGAATTATATGAGCCTGTGAGAATGAAAGTGGTGTAAGAGTCATATTTGAATTCTTTTGAAACGATTTTGCGTTTGGTATTCATGTATACCAAACGCAAAATCGTTTCAAAAGAATCGACGTACGCAGTTACATTTTTATTTATGAATAAATTGACTTCATGTCTGCAACTGCACACGTCGATTTACATAAATACCAAACACACAATCGTCTCCTTTTCGATACAATTCAAATGTGACTTACACCACTTTCATTCTCACAGGCTCATATAATACTCCCTAAATTTGAAAATCTTCACCAACATTACTAAAAGCCTAGTTACCGCAAAATCTCCAATCAGGAGAAAAGTAGAAGTGCAGAACAATATCATCGAACAAGTGTCCACATTCGATCATCTTGGTATAAAATTCAACTGATATGAAGATCTGAAAGAAAGACAACGTCTTGAAGCCAACAAGGCGGCAAGGATTTCAGGCGCACTATGCAGACCAATATGGAAGAATATATATATTATGCTTCTATATTGGTCTGCATAGTGCGCCTGAAATCCTTGCCGCCTTCTTGGCTTCAAGACGTTGTCTTTCTTTCAGATTCAGATATATATATATATATATATATATATATATATATATATATATATATGCATATGAGTCTGACACATGCTTTATATATTTTGGATTTTCTCTCCAATATATATATATATATATATATATATATATATACATATATATAGTGTATAGTATAGTATAGTGTCAATAAGTGTCACCTCACCGTAGAGACAGCAGAGAGATGTTGAAATGAAGACCTTACGCACAATATATAACTATACATTGTGGGATTGCAAGAACAACTCAGAAATTATGAACAAAACAACTATAAGCAGCAACAACATTTCCATTACAGAACCCGTAAACAAATACCATATTCTGTATGTGTAAGTACGTGCGGTATGGTAAATGATGAAATATTGACAACAAATCACACTTTAACACTTGTAATATCTTGTAAACACTTCAGGTTGCTGTATCTCTGTAAGCATTATGAGTTGGACACACGTTTATATGAACTTTTGTATTTAAAATGGTCCATATTACCACCCCCTAAAATATTGGACATTCCTCCTGAAGCACCCCGTGTACTAGAAATAATGTTGTTATAATTATAATTCTGTTTTTTATATTTACAATATAAAGTAACTTAATTTAAAAGCTCGGTATTTAGTATCCCGGGATCCTGGGATACTTAATACTTTGATCCTTAATCTGGACTTCATACTAGATTAGTGAGGACAGTAGTGGAGTTGGAGAGGAGACTGTAGAAAATATTCAATATGTTGACTTATGGTTTTACAAAATAAACTAAGCACTACACAACTATAAATAAAAATAGCACAAACCGATCACACACCTATAAAAACAAACACATAAACACACGATTACACAAACTGGTAAATTAAGACACAAAATAACTGAAACTAATAATTAGTTTGGTGATTTTTTTTGTTTGTTGGAAAACTAATTTTTAAACAGCTAGGCCGCTTAAAAGTATTTAAGTAGCATGCGTTGTGCAACATTAGTTTTGATTAGTACTGAGCACTACTAATTGATTATTTTACATAAAATGTATTTACAAGCTATTTATTTCCTGCAGATACCTGTGATTCCGATGGCCCTGTGCGCGACGAGAACATAAATATAAGTGATGTCAGTAAGTATCATTTTAATTTAACAATATCTCGCATATAAGTACCCTCATATATAAACATAACGCTCGATAACAAAAAACGTGAATGAATGAATCATCCTCATCATCCTAGTCCCACTGAACTATCAGCAATGCGTAAGGCTTGGGTCAGATGTTATTTATTTGTCACATCCGACACGTAATCATTTATTTGTAATCAATCGGATGTAATTGACTAAAAATAAACACAATTTGTTATATTGGATTGTTAATTGATAATTTTAAAATGTAAATTATTGCTTTGTTTTTATTTTGAGAATAGATTTGTGCGTCAAATTTAATTTGGTTTATTGCACAAAATTTATATATAATTTTAAAATGTTAATTATTGCTTTGTTTTTATTTTGAGAATAGATTTGTGCGTCAAATTTAATTTCGTTTATTGCACAAAATTTATATATAATTTTAAAATGTTAATTATTGCTTTGTTTTTATTTTGAGAATAGATTTGTGCGTCAAATTTAATTTCGTTTATTGCACAAAATTTATATATATAAAAATATCTGCAGTATCAAATATAATCGCAATTTTACAAACTAGTTTTCACTTGGGGATTTCAACCTAATTATCATTAATTTTTATTCGAAAAACTTACATTATAAATAATTTTGGGGATTTTAACGGTCAACAAGTTATCAGTGTTTGTTGCTAATATGTAACTGCTATCAGTTCAATAATTAAAATAAACTGATTAAATAAATTGCGAGAAAGGAACAAAAAGAAATGAAATCGTCGAGTGGCAGATGTACAACAAATTCCTGCATGCAAATTCCGTTTAAATTTTGGCAGTTGCACAATGTTTACAGTTGAGGTAGTAAACATTTTCCGGTAACACACCGTGTTGGTATTTAAATAGATTTAAATTAGTGATGCAAGTTCATTCTTATGTGTGTTAATACAAATCTATATGAATTAAGTAATGCAACGTACTCTCTATACAGGACGTCCCAAAAGTACGAAATAAATTCGATAAAATCTGTATTTATTGATTCGAATTTTAATTTTAAATTACCAATTTTTAATGATGTGCCAATTTTTTTCGCGAATTTTTGAATGAGCCATGACGTCATCGGATTTTTTTTTTCAAATAACAACCCTATTTTTTTATTGCGTATTCTTAAAGGGATTATTTTTCTGCAATCAGCGATCAATTTTATGATATAGGTCACATAACGCTGTATTCACTTCCGTGCCCTTCTTACTCTTTTACCCAATCTTTGTTTATAAAAAGTTAAAGTAAATGCTCAAACTGTGCACCTGACAATGAGCTAATAGAAGACAAATTCGCTTTCAACATTTTCATATTTTAATATCGATAATTTCGCTCTTGTTACAGGAGGAATATTGATCACAATACTTATGTATAGTAAGTATTATGATCACTATTAAGTATTGTGATCAGTATTCCTCCTGTAACATGTGGCTTATGTAGTAGTAAATCCTGATGAAGTTCTGAACCAAAGAGTGAAATTATCGATATTAAAAGAAGGAGTTTCTTTTGCCCTCACCTCGCAATCCCAACAGTCTTCTAACTAACTACTTTTCGACGAAAAACTACCCTCATTATATATATATATATATATATATATATATATATATATATATATATATATATATATATATATATTGAGGGCAATTTTTCGCCGAAAAACTAGTCAGGAGGAACTGTTGGGATCACGCTGCAAATATATATAAATATATAGATATATAGATTAGTAGTTAAAAGAACTACTAAGGGAGGTGGTCAGAAATAAATCTGTTCCATTTTTACGACTTACCGCATTCTCATCCCCCTCATGTGCTATATGTCTTTCTCTTCGACCAGTTGTTTAAACAAAACATATACCAACTGACAACAAACAAGTGCCCTAAAACTATTGTACAAATTTTAACATTATTGCTCTCTTTTGTTCTAAAGTTGAGGTGATAGAGACTGACCCCGATTTTAAAATATCACCCCCACGTGGCAACATGTACGGCGCCGGCCCCTCGAAGCCGGTCGACCCTGTGCAGGTCCGCAGGCAGGCGGTCGTCTGCATCGTCGAGCAGCCCGCCTCCAAGGCGCTGCGCTTCCGCTACGAGTGCGAGGGCCGCTCGGCGGGCTCGATCCCCGGCGCCAACAGCACCACCGAAAACAAGACCTTCCCCTCCATCCAGGTGCACGGGTACAAAGGGAAGGCCGTGGTGGTCGTCAGCTGCGTGACAAAAGACGCCCCATACAGGTCTGTTGGTGGTTACTTGGTTTGGAGCGGCGATTTTCTTATTGTTGCAATTTGTAGACCTCATCCGCATAATTTGGTGGGACGCGAGGGCTGCAGGAAAGGGGTGTTCACGTTGGAGATCCCGCCGGAGACAATGTCGATGACGTTCTCGAATTTAGGGATACAGTGTGTTAAGAAGAAGGACATTGAGGCTCATTTGCGGGTGCGCGAGGAGATTCGAGTGGATCCCTTTAAAAGTGAGTTAACAGTAGTTGAAAGCCATTTGAATCCTAAGTTAACACTAAAGGTTAGCAGTGTGGAAAGACAAAAGACGGAATTAACTTATGACTGTTATTCATTATTAATCGAGAGAGGGTTCAATATAGTCTTTATATGCAAAATTCGTATATTTTGCTTTTTCTACGAATATTAGAGCTAACACGTAGTAATTTCTGGGGTGCAATTACTGACACCACTCGTCTCGAACGTATTCGTTTAACTGTCAGAGTGGGTCTGCAAAATGCACGTATTTTGCAGACCGGCAATCACAGTTCACACTGTGGGCTCGTAAAATGATGGAATTTCGGTTTACTGGTTAAACCGAAATTCCATCATTAAGGCACCTTAGGCCCAATTCACACATAAGCGGCGTCGGACGGAGGCGCGGTGTAGGCGAGGTGCAGGCGCGACGTCGCACAGGTGATTGTGATGTCCATATGCAGTGGGGGTGGACAGTGTACCATAGGTTTACATAGAGGCGGCGCGGAAAAGTTGTGCCTCTCGCCTCACAACCACCGTGTCTCAGGTGAAGATGCTAAGACGTGGTGCCTCGTCACCTAAGGGGGATTGCACCATATATTGAAGCGTCGTGCCTCTCGCCGCGCCGGCACCGCGCCTTCGCCTCTTCGTCTGAGACACGGTGCCTGCGAGGCGAGAGGCTCTTCCACGCCATGTCTATGTAAACATAAGGTGCAATTTCCACCCCTTCACTGCCTATGGGCATCACAATCGCCTGTGCGACGTCGCGCCTGCACCTTGCCTACACCGCGCCTGCACCTCGCCTACACCGCGCCTCCGCCCGACGCCGCTTATGTGTGAATTGGTCCTTACAAGAACGCAGGTATATGCTATTACAATATTATTTTTCTTTTAACTTTAACATACCGTTCAGAGACGTTATATACCATATAAATTATAACAAACATAATATTGTAATAGCTTTCAAAAAACGGTATCGTACAAATTGCGGACCGATTTGAGCAAAACAACACGACATTGAATTTTGTCCATTTCATAGCTATACGAATTTTGAATCAACAACATATTTAGCAGGGCATTACAATTTCTACATAAATGAATTCAAACTCACCGCTTTTATAGAACTTCCCTTCAAAATGAATCGGCTTTATCAGTTTCCGTGAAATATATATTTCTTGAATCTCGTATCTAATTAAATTATTTACAGCGACAATATTGACATTATTACCATTATGGCAGACGCATTGGAACAAACGAGCGTAACACAATCTAGATCGCAATATTTTTTGTTTGCAGCCGGTTTCAATCACCGCAATCAACCAACCTCTATAGATCTCAACGCTGTTCGGTTATGTTTTCAAGTCTTCATTGAAGGCGATAAACCGGGGAAGTTCACCGTACCGCTAGTACCAGTAGTCAGTCATCCTATTTACGATAAGAAAGCAATGTCCGATTTAGTCATTGTAAAACTCTCAGATTGCACTAGTCCCGTTGATGGCGGCCGGAAGGATATTATATTACTCTGCGAGAAGGTAATTAATAGAGTTTGTAAGAAAATTAATTTCTATATATTATGGGTTTTATATTCATTGTAGGTTGCGAAAGAAGATATTCAAGTTCGTTTCTTCGAGGAGAAGGATGGTATGATGGTGTGGGAGGGTTTGGGTGATTTTCAACCGTCACAAGTGCACAAACAGACTGCGATATGGTTCAAAACGCCTAGGTATAAAATATTAGACGTTACTGAGCCTGTTAAAGTGAATATTCAGTTAAGGAGGCCGTCGGATGGTGCGACGAGCGAGGCTTTGCCGTTCGAGTTCTTACCGTTAGATTCAGGTAGGCCCTCTTTTTGGTCCGTCAGACGAAATTTCGCCAAAAAAGGCAATTATAGTTTATTCAACACGATATTAGCAAACGACGCCGAATTAGTACGCAAACGTCAACTGAGCTCGCCTACTGAAAACAAAGAGATAGAAAAAATGGATGTAACAGAGCCTACGTATGGTGAAATTAAAAAGAACAAACCGAATGAAGTTATTGTAATTGAAAACAATAATAATAATAATGATGAGAAGCTTGATGAAATTATTAATGAGGTGGTTGAGTTAGATCAGATTTATTCGGAGAATCAAAAAAGATTAAATGAAATTAATGAGGTTGTAGAAGAAACTAATCAGGAGTCATTTGATGACTCAAAAACGTATAGTAGTTTGCAAATGGCATTTAAAAATCCTCTACATCTAGTTGAAATAGATATTAGTGATAAATACGAGGATGTTATAGTAAATCCTAATTGCCCAGTAATAGATCTGGCCACTAAAATTGAAATTGAACCGGAAGTTGAGAAACTCCCGCCTTTACCACCAAAACGGGCTAAAAAGGTTATAGAAACGGATATTTGCGAACCTTACATACCACCTCATAATCTTAATGTATCTAGTCACACACTAAACAAGTCAATAAACGGCGACTCCGTAACCCTATCAAGTGAACAAGCTGAAAACATGTTATGCCAAACCAGTTCCACCCCAATATCCCTTAGCCGGTCGCACAGCTTCAACATGCAACGACCCAAATCCCAGCTAGACCTAGCACCATCCAAAAAACTCCCGCCTAAACCATGCTCCACCCTACCAAACCCCAAAAAGCGCGGCTTCTTCTCGAAACTATTCGGCAAAAAAGACAAATCCGCTCCCAATTCTCAAACCCCTTCCAAACGCAACTCAATCACCAGCAGTGCAAACTCCTTACAACTCAAACCTCCCAGCCTAGCCCGCACCCCCAGCACTCGCTCCTCCGTCAGCATCCGCATCCCCCTAAAAGGCAGCTTGACCGACCTAAACGACCTCAATCAACAAACAAACATCAACAACAACCTCACTGGTGTAAACGGCAACATTTCAGTAGACGAGCTTGAAACGGACGATTTCAATATGAATTTAGATCTAACAGAGGCCGAACACTACGCGCTATATACAGCCATGGCGCCGCACGCCACGCAGAGCGAGTTCGACGAAATGTCCGCGTATTACGCACCCGTTGAGGGCGGGAAACTGTTGACAGACTCCGAAGTGCTGCTAAAGTTGGCCAATACTAAAACGTAAAATGGCTAAATCCGGCTAATTTCGGTTACATATTGTTGCTATTATTTTAGTGCGTACGTTGTTATTAATTTTTATTTATTAGAAATTACGTGTTATTTTAGGGGTAAAGCGTAAGAGAAAGTATGAACCCGATCCCAATAGTAATCTGTTAAGACCTTTACAGGAACAAGAGAAAAATAGTAAGTTTTTTTTGATTTTTTATTATTTTCATCTCTTTTCGTGGTGTTGGGATTCGAATCGTTTACATTATTTTCATTTTATTGCCGCTGTAATCGCAAACCTTACAAACCCTCACTGTTTTCGTAATATATATATATATATATATATATATATATATATATATATATATATATATATATATGTAGTTGGGTTGTATAAAGGCGAGTTAATTGTGATCACAATTAATCCACGGATAGAAGTTGCATAGATTTTCTGTGTCAGAAAAAGTAACGTTTGATTCACTTATCTACCAGCCTCAAAGTATGTTTTAATTATTTTCTCAAAGTTTGTAACTACATTAATAAATATAGCCAGAATATTTATTTCCAGTAGTATTTATAATCCAGTTACTTGATTAAATTTGGGGCAATGCCCCAACGCTCATTTATTTATTGTGGCTGCCTCAATAAACAAAGTGGAACATCCAACAAAATATGTTCGTAAGCTCCCTCTTTCACATAATATTTGCTGTATCTGCCACGTAAATTGCGTTCTACGTGAAACTTATACTGTTTAAAAATAATCGATCGAAAGTGAAGTCTAATTTAAAATAATAAGTTATATTTATTTGAAATAAATCAATTTATTATTAATAAATTTTAAATAGAAAGAGTTTTTTTTAATGTAAATAATTACATTGCAGTGCTATATTTTCTATAAAATTCACTATATATGACATATTCATAATTAATTTTTAGTTTATAAGTAATTAATCGAAAACACGTAATAAATAATTTTCAAAACCGGTTTAACACTTCGTGTAATGGAGACACTTGCATTAAACATAAACATAATTTATTATTTATACAACAACATATATCATACCCGGCAAATCAAAGATGATCATCTAGCAATAACCTGACATGCCAAACAATTTTATTTTAATTTTAATAAGATTTCAAATTAAATTTTACTTAATCTAGATAATCAATTTTTAAGAGTCTAGTTCTAGTTTACAAAGTATTTTTTCACACATATAGTATATGTTTTATAAGATTGGCCTTGTGGTGATAACTTAAGCACTCTGTTGGAATATTATTCTATAGAGGGTACTACCTGGTGATCCTGATGGCATGGGCATGTTGACGGTTACTACCATATAAGGTACCTTACACGATCAATAATACTGTCAATCCTAGTACTGTCAGTATTTGTTTGAATTCTCCTTCAATATTTATCAAGTATATTATTAAAATATTGATCGTGTAAGATGCCTTTATGGGTGTGCATTGCTAATTGATGTGGTGCCTCCTAGGGGGTTAGTTGTGTCATTTTTATATACATTTCTATTTGAATTTCCATACTTTAATCCCTAAGCAATTAAAATATCTTTCAAATATATTTATAATATTTTATATTCAAACTGTTGAGCGAAAAGGTTTGTGATGCGCATTAAAATAATAATAATATCACGTGTTTGTTAAAAATAAATTACTTCGACTTTTAACTTCCGTTGGTGCTACTCTTATACACGTTTTCACTATTTTCTGTATTGGATTTTGTGTTAAATTTTTTACTCGTTATCCTAGTCCTGTTGTCTAGTCAGATATTTGATTGTTTTGTACGATAGATAGTTTATATATAGAGAAAGATTGGTTTACCAACTATTGTTGTGCGTTAAATAAAACTGGAGTGTTTATAAACAAAAAAAAAAGAAAAATTATATATCGTAGTTAGTGTTTTCATTTTTTTTCTACATATATAGCTTTATACAAACTGATTTGTAAAATGAGAATCATTATTACAATACACGAATGAATTTTTTGACTATTTTAACACTCTTTTATCCCTCTTTAATCACCAGTAATTACGCTGGTTCACACAATTTTGCAAATATATTTATAATGTCATTTTGAAAAAAAAACGGAGGAGAGAGGTTCAAAACCAAAATCCAACATTTTCCTAAAAAAATACAGCGACTTACACGACGAAATATAGGTTTTTTTGAAACTTATATGTAAATATAGCCGCTGTGAGAAATTGGGTAACATATCGCACCTTCAGATAACGACTGCAATTTTTTGATAAATGAATTGCGATAGTCCCAATAGTTTTCCCACTGAGAATAATATTATGTATTTTTTGTTTAAATAATAATTATCGCACCTTAAGATGACGACTGCCGTAACTTCCAAAACATTTTTTTGATAAATGAATTGCGATATTTCCAGTAGTTTTACCACTGACAATATTGTTTTTTGTTTAAATAATAATAATTTGATTTCTTCTAAACTCAAAAAAAAAAGGATTATAGGATCGTTAAAATATACATAATCATAAATCATAAAAACGAAAATCAAAGCCTGAAAATTCATTTTACGAGTTACGACACTTGTCATCTCAAGGTGCGATATGCTTGCATTTTATATATATATAATAATAATAATAAATAAATATATAAATTTAATCAATCTTTATTTGGCTTGGCTATCGATCTTGCATTTTTCAATTTTCATTAGAACGTTTAATATATTGGAATTGTATATTTCTTATGATGGAATGGCAAATTTATTTACCTGCCTATTTACGGGAATCCTCTACTTGAAATTGTGATTGGATGGTTGAATTGCATTTATTACTCGTGATAAATGGAATTCAATCACTTGAGATAGTTTTGAGATAGACAATTATGATTATTGCAATTTTGTGTGAACGAGCATATAAACTCATGGAGTAAAGGTATGAGATTTATTGAGTGTTTTTGATTCGTTTTAAGTTTTTTTTTGCGCACAATTTTTGTTTTGTATTAACACATGTTTTTTTTTGAGTTAGTGTATTATCTGTAGACTTGGTAGTTGGTAGTTTGAGGTGGTAGATCTATGATATTGTGTCGTAATTTTGAGTAATTTGTCTACCTCCTCTTACTACATCTACCTTCACATACTACCTCTACCTCTATTTACCACCTCTACTTTCATATACTACTTCTATATCCATATACTACCTCTATATCCAAATACTACCTCTTTATCCATATACTACCTCTATATCCATATATTACCTCTATATCCATATACTACCTCTATATCCATATACTACCTCTATATCAATATATTACCTCTATATCCATATACTACCTCTATATCCATATACTACCTCTATATCCATATATTACCTCTATATCCATATACTACCTCTATATCCATATACTACCTCTATATACATATACTACCTCTATATCCATATACTACCTCTATATCCAAATACTACCTCTTTATCCATATACTACCTCTATATCCATATATTACTTCTATATCCATATACTACCTCTATAACAATATATTACCTCTATATCCATATACTACCTCTATATCCATATACTACCTCTATATCAATATATTACCTCTATATCCATATACTACCTCTATATCCATATATTACCTCTATATACATATACTACCTCTATATCCATATACTACCTCTATATCCATATACTACCTCTATATAATTCCTCTAAATTCATATACTACCTCTATATCAAGATACTACCTCTATCTACATTTACCAACTCAACATCTATTTAATACTACTTCATATATTTACTACCTCTACATCTATTTAAAACTACTACATATATTTACTACCTCTACATCTATTTACTATTTCTACGCAGGGCCGTAACTAGGCAGGGGCATGTGTCTAGAGCCCAGGCGGATGGGGGCCTCAGAAGGGCCACAGAAAGAGTAGTAGAAATCAGTACCTATCTAAAAAATAGCTCCCTGTTGTTCTGGTATACTACTGGTTAAAACTATTATTTTGAGGAAATAAGTAGCTTAATTTAATTCATAAAATTTAGTGTAGAGGGCCTAGAGATGAGATCTTGCCCAGGGCCTCAAGAAAACTAGATACAGTCCTGCTTCTACGTATATGGTAGCCATATACTACGTCTATATCCATATACTACCTCTATATTCATATATTACCTCTATATCCATATACTACCTCTATATCCATATACTACCTCTATATCCATATATTACCTCTATATCCATATACTACCTCTATATCCATATATTACCTCTAAATTCATATACTACCTCTATATCAAGATACTACCTCTATCAACATTTACCAACTCAACATCTATTTAATACTACTTCATATATTTACTACCTCTACATCTATTTAATACTACTACATATATTTACTACCTTTACATCTATTTACTACTTCTACGCAGGGCCGTAACTAGGCAGGGGCACGTGTCCAGGGCCCAGGCGGACGGGGGCCTCAGAAAGGCCATAGAAAGAGTAGTAGAAATCAGTACCTAGCTAAAAAAAAACTAGCTCCCTGTTAGAGGTAGCAACCTCTAAAAAATCAACAGATCATAATATCCTATACAACTACAAATATAAAAGAATTAAAATCCGTGCTTCATCTTCCACTATTCCCTATCTGTCCGTCCTCACCAACGTCCTATTCCACGCCAATATCTTTCTGATTTTCACGCCTTTCCCATCCTCACCAATTACTTTCCCACGCCAACATCTTGCAGATTTTCACACCTTTCCCATCCTCTCTTAGCCATTCACTCACCGTTCTGCAGTCCTCGACTCACCCCGTCATATTCGTTGTTTAGGTGCAACACCCCTCCCACTCTGCCAGATCTATGTTTATTTTACCCTCCTTTTCCGTTCCCTTTAGAATCTTCTATAATCCTTTCTTCCACAATCCTTTCTCCGAGCCACACTCCTTTGACCTCATTTCCACCTTCTGCAACTCTTCTAATTTTTTAGTGACCTCCCATATCTCCATTCCGCAATCTTGTCTTCTTCATCCTATACTCCTCATCAAACCAGCTCTCCCTTTGGATGCAACTCTTCTTTCTCATCAACGCAGCCATCACTACCCGCTTCAACTGTTATATCGAGTCCACCTCCTCCAACTTCACGTCTTTTCTTACATTCTTGCTACCTCTACTTCTACTTTCTTTATTTACTTCAATTTGCTGCCTCAACTTCTACTTGCTATTATCTACTTTTAGTTCCTATCTTACATCCTACCCCTTCTTGTACTAATCAGCTATACTATTATTTTTAACTATCTATACTACTCATTATACTACCTACATATATTACCGATGTGTAGTAACTATATATATATAAACTATTTCTACCTACTCCTACACCCAACTCTCTCGCTACTACCACCTCAACTATCTACCATAACTCTCTACTTCTATTTATTACGCAACTCCTGCACTACTACCTACAATTTCCGCCTACCAACTATTCATTATAAACTAGCTAGATGCAAACACGTGAAAACTATTATTTGACTGAGAATGTTTGCTTATTTTTGTTATAGTTTAATAGCTTTGCACTTACTTGCTTTTTAACACTAGCTTTCATTCATTATAAACTTTTTTTTAACAAAGTATTGTATTTCTGTGATTACAATTGAATTAAATGTTGTTTTTGTTACGCCCGGTTTCTCCAACGAATCTTAAGCTCGTCTTATATAAACTAAACGATAAGACGGTCTTACATTGTAAGACTAAGCAAGATCTACATATGTTTGGTGCAACAGAATAAAAATTTAAGACGTGGATATATATATATATATATATATATATATATATATATATATATATATCCACGTCTTATATATATATATATATATATCCACGTCTTAAATTTTTATTCTGTTGCACCAAACATATGTAGATCTTGCTTTGTCTTACAATGTAAGACCGTCTTATCGTTTTAAGATCCGATTTTTGTTTGGTGCAACGCTTTAAGACCGTCTTATTATTAAGACGGTCTTAAACTAGTTAAGATTCGTTGAAGAAACCGGGCGTTAGTTCTTTACGTGTATATGGGAAGACATTGAAAAACTTCTATGTAATAAATACATACGCGCATGTATGACTTCTATGTAATACATAGTATGACTTCTATGGAAATACAAAATATCAGGTGTGGGCTCCATTCGACTTTCCTAATTAATTTTAAATCAAACTCAAGTCAAACATTTTCCAAAAATAGTCTTATTTTGACTATATTAGTCATGAAACGTAAACAAAAATCAAAATTATCAATTTTTTCGTGATCTCTATACCTTTCTGATACAGCTGCAGTATTTGGAATTAAAAAGGTCTGCATATGACTGAAACATTAGTAAAGATCGTAGAAATTGTTTAATTTCATTGTCTCAAAAATCGCGATTGACTAATATGGGGTTTAATATTTATTACTGCAGTATTTTCATTGTTACTTTGAACTAGAAACATTTAAAATTATTTTTACCCAAAAATAATTAATAATATTTCAATACTTTGATTCTTCAAAGTTAATCGTATATTTTATAGTTCATTAATTATAAAAACAACATTTAATTTAGTAATTTGTTTGTTTATTCATATTTGAATCATATTCTATTTATTCATTGTTGTTTATGTTTAATTTTTCCAGGAATAAAGAAGCACCAGTACAATATTTTGGGAAATGTACCAGTAGATATAGTGAAAGCAGAGCCTATAGGTAAATATACCTGATTTGTTTTTTCAGTAACCACAATATAGTGAGAACAAAATAAACTGTGGGCGCCTTTTATGTTGCTACACAAAGAAAGTGGTTGCTTATTGAAATAGTTGACATATAGTAGTTCAATTGTGATGATATCTTTGAGTCCAGTATAATATGCAAATAATTCATCTTGAAATAATAGGAAATTAGAAATTTTAACGATTTCAAATCCTATTATTTCATGATGAATTAGTTGCATATTAAACTGGATTCAAAGATGTCTTCACAATTGGATTACTATATGGTATATTGGCATGGTCTCTGAGACACCTTACTTTTCTGATAATGCTCCAAGTCTGATGTTGCAGCCCTCCATCTTTTGATATAGATCAGAAGTATAATAGTAATCAGGATAGATCACCTAGGCCCATAATCCGAATAAAACATAGCTAGAAAATCACATAGTTTATTATGAGACGCGTAAAACTGAAGTTGTTTTTCTCTATTATATAATAGAGGTGCTTTCTTGGGACCAGCGACAATCAAAATATATTATCGCTATCCAAGATAGTCATGGGGGAAATCGAGAACATTGAAGTATCGAGAATTTTGTTCTCAAAAACATTCAAGAATCGTGTACAAAACAAATATAAACATAGAACAATGTTCTAAGGAAGGGATGGCGAATGTTTTTAGGCTTGAGTGTCGAAGGGTGGAAAAAATAATTTTGAACAATTTAACGTGTCTAATATTTTTTTTTGCATAATCATACATTTTATTTAGAAAAAAATTGAGTGGATATTTTTGTTATCAATTGCTCGAGCTTGTTTCAAAAACGAAGAAATGTTATCACATGCCACATGTTTCTCATGCGTGCCACTTATGGCCATTTGTTCGCCATCCATGTTCTAAGGAACCGAAAATCGTTCACCCAGAATTTGTGATTACATCTTATAATACAAATGAGTTAGTTTTTACCGAAAAAGTCAGATTTTTTGAATACCAGCATAGCACTTAGTAGTAACTCCTTTTAAAATTGATCTATATTTCACCACATGATTGTAGATTTATCAGGAAAGGTCTTTTTTAATAGATTAGGCCTGGTATGTCGTCAATAATCCTTTCAGTTTGTATGTGCACATTCCGACGCGTTTTGACAAACGTCAGTTGCGCTTTGTTTTGCTAATTTCATACAAGTCTACTAAAGATTACTGATTCAGTTAGCGAAATATAGATCAATTTTAAAAGGAGTTTCTTTCAAGCCCTACGCTGGTAAATCTGACTTTTTTCATTTTTCTAATAATACATATAGTAAGGTAGCAGTAATAAATAGGAATCAATTCTGTAAATTATATGGATTATCAGTTCTTGGATCTAACTCTGATTGTCAGCTCGCGCTCTAGTACTAGAGCACTCTTCTAGTTATCAGCTTTCGCTCTAGTTCTCGGCTCTCCCTATAGTTCTCAACATTCGCTCTAGTTCTCGGCGCTTCCTATAGTTCTCAGCATTCGCTCTAGTTCTCGGCTCTCCCTATAGTTCTCAGCATTCGCTCTAGTTCTCTGCTATTGCTCTAGTTCTCTGCTATTGCTCTAGTTCTCTGCTATTGCTCTAGTACTCGGCTCTTGTACTAATTTTCGGCTCTAGTAATCGTTTCTTGCCCTAGTTTTCGATTCTCTCGCCAGTTCGTTTAACTGTTAATAATCAAGAACATCGATTTATGATAATAATAACAATTGACAACGATTCTCCATTTTAGAAAATTCCCACAACTAATATAATAATAATAATAATAATCGTTTATTAGTGTTATCACATCAAGAAGTTTACACAAGTCAATACAATATGAGAATTAAATCAAAATACACATATACACAATAAAAATACGTAAAAATAGGAAAAATACGTGTATAATAATATAAACGCCATTATCCTAATATAGTTATATTAGATCCACAGACATCACCATATTTAAGCCCCATCTACGGCGGCGGCAACATCAGCCCCATGTACGCTCCCAACCCCGCAATCTCCCCGAACCAAATCTACCTGCCCACACTGACAAACAACCTGGGCCCAACTCCACCGCCCCCGCAAGAACTCCCCCAGTACAACATCACCTACCTACCCAACAACAACTTAAACCCCGTAACCACCACCCCGCTCCCATCCCTCACCAACTGGAACATCTCCACCAACAACAATGACATCGCCGGCGCAATGAGCATGCACATCGACAGCGCGAGCGGCATCAACAGCCTGCTGGACATGGACAGCCAGCAGCTGGCCCAGATCAACATCAACTCCGACGAGCTGCAGACGTACAACATGTACGACCCGAACAACCTCTCGGAGAACTTCACGAACAACCTCTCCATCACGGAGACCACCAAGAACATGACGGACAGTCTGACGCGGCTCGCGCAAACGACGTACGATAACATGTGTCTGCTGAACAACGATACAGCACAAAAGTAGGTGGTAGTTGAGGGACAATGAAGTGTGAAGAGTGTTGCAATAATTTAAAACAAAAACAAAAAACTACTGTGATCAGCAAAAGGCGTGTTTGTTAAGTTTTATTAATCTTTTAAGGCGAATATGCAGATTTTTGTATGTTCTATGATTATTTTATATAATGAATTTTTATAAAATTGTTTTATATTTTATAATTTTATAAATATTATATATACTCATTTTGTACTATACAATTATGTGAAAAAAATACAATTATGTTTCTGTTAAATGAAAACAAGGGATGTTTACGAGGAAAATTGTAAAGTTTATGCTTTAAATTTTGTTCACAGGAATAGGTAGCAACTTTTCAATTGTTTCTGCGATATATATTTCTACGGTGACCATATTTTTCTTGGTAACATAGAGGTCATTTTAGACAAGACAATTTGACTTGACTCAAAAGTTAGATGCGAGACAATCTAAATTGTCTCGTATAATACAGCAAATTATTTGAAATATTGCATTGGATGGTAGATCGAATGGAAAAATATAACGCGTTCTATTTGTCACACACCAGATTTTTGGTCCCGTCATTGCAACCTTTATCTTTTTCTAATTGGCATATAGAATTCATTTGAAGGTTTTTTCTAAAATTAAAAATTATCCTATGAGGTTTAAATCTAGTCATTTATATAAAATAATAGTATTGCTGTTTGCTACATTCGCTTCAGCTTAGCGGATATGCATAATTGATCAAGGAAACCCCGCTAGATTAGTCATGATTTAATGTAAAATGGTTATGCCTAGCCCCTACAGCTCTAGTCATAGAAATATAGAAATGGCGTGCTTCAAATTTTGCAAAAAGAAGTTACATAAAAAAATTCCGGCAATATCCCGCATAATCATTGGTAAGTTATGTATCCTATACATTTCTCTTTCTAGCTATGTGGTTACAATTTCAGGGATATAGGTGGAAAGCAGGAAACGAAGGAATGTTGGCCCCATACATTGCTTACAATTGGACAATTCTAATTTAAAGAATAAACTACAACAGTTATATTGTTTAGAGAAATTACCAAAATTCCATGCAACTTTAGTGTCAAATATAACTAGACAATCAAAACCAGATATCCAAAGAGAGTGCTGGAGAATAGCATATGTGGTTAAAAAAGAAGAGGATGATCAAAAGTAAGCAGACAAAAGGAAATAAAGAACATCAGACAGTGTAAAATTGTAATTAGGAAGAAAAAGGATTAAAAGAAAGTCATAAACCTACTAAGCCTGTAGGGCTACAATATATGAGCATGTGAAAATGAAAGTGGCGTAAGTCACATTTGAATTGTTTTGAAAAGAAGAGTTTGCGTTTGGTATTTATGTAAATTGACGTAAGTCAAATTATTCATCAATAAAAATGTAGCTGCGTACGTCGATTTACATAAATACCAAACACAAAACCTTCTCCTTTTGAAAATAATTCAAATGTGACTTACGCCACTTTCATTCTCACAGACTCATATATAAACTAGTCAATATCAATTTGATGATATCTATCGCGTGTTCATGTAATTACAAATTGTGGCATTTGTAGTTTATCCAAGAATAATATTCTTTTGGGTGTTATAACATTGATGAACATTCAACAAATGGCAAACGGATATGATTTTACAAGTGAAACCCACAAAAAGTTCAATGATTATCGATGTTCTTTACATTTGAGACTAAAAGTTCGCATCCATCATGGCGGAGTACGAAAATCACAGTATAAATTCGGCCATGTTTAATCTAATATTTTAAGCTACCCACCACTAGATGCAGCCACCAGTGATTTTCATCCGCAATGGAAAATCAGCTGATGCAAACAATTCGCAGTACGGACGATTATTTCGGAATTTATTCACTTTAAAACGGTATGTTTTGCAGTTTGATTATTTAAACAAAGTTATGGAGGTCGACGAGCTGCCACAGTTTGATCCAAATGTAGATTACAATTTGGTAAGTTTGTTTTACATAAAAATTATTTTGTAATGCAATTATTGTAATACATTCTGACTGCTTTATTAATTTTACCTTCCTATAGCAATGTGTTACTGTTATCCAAACAGTATTGTAAATAAAATGTATCATGAGTGTTATTATTCACAAAACATAATGAAAATATAATCTTTTTTAGTGTAGAGGGTGATTTTGAAAATTCTATCATCCTAGTAATTATGTATTTAAAATAAAACATATATGTTTTATTCTAAATATATATGTTTTATTCTGAATATATATGTTTTATTCTGAATATATATGTTTTATTCTAAATATATGTTTTATTCTGAATGTAAATGTTTTATTCTGAGTAAAACATATATGTTTTATTCTGAATACACTATTACTATAACACAGTACATATAGTACTAATTTATTTATTTTCGGACACATTACAGGTATGGGATAGACATACCCCAACCCTATGACAATATAATCTTTTTTAGTGTACAGGATGATTTTTAAAAATGTATAATTTCAGGTAATAGTGTATTCAGTAAAAAAACATTATACTGAAATTAATATCTTTTTAGTATAGTGATTTTAAAAATTCTATCCTTCTGGTAATTGTGTATTTAGGACCAAACAGTTAATATACTGTGTGATTTCTAATGTCCTCCCTGGGGTGTGATTTTTGACTGATCACTATTATCAAGTGCTATAATGCATGTACATATTATACTGCAGGAACTAATAGAATTAACTCAAAAATTAATGTCAAAACCTTTCATCAAGCTTTCAGTTTTGTCAAAGATAAGCAGCATCTTGAACTGAAGCAACAAAAATCACCATTTTTAATAATAGAGAACATCTCTCAATCTCTATATTCATAGCAATCACTCAATAATCCACCTACCTGGTGTGTTACACATACAAACATACAAGTACTAGTACTATAAAATGATAATATGATCAATAATAAGCTAAAAACTATCAATAACAATTGAGTACAAAATATAAGACTTTTATCCACTTTCCCAGTCATTTCAATGCCCAATAATTTTCCACTTATTGATCATTTTGATTTGATATTGCAAAACACTACAAAAAAAAATCACTTGTTTTTTTAAGAAAATAATATGATGATAATGTTTAATATACATTGAATCTCTAAAAGGCACCTTACATGGTCAATCATACTGGTAACAGTATTCTCTTCATTCCATCATTACTATAACTAGTAGAATAAGTAATACTGTCAATATTTTAGAATAATGAACATTTTTAACATGTTCTTGTACAGGAATACTGTCATTATTCTAAAATATTGACAGTATTATTGATTGTGTGGTGCCTTTATAGTAGACTCTCCACCATTATAACCCTGTGAAATTTTATATAGAAGATATTTGTTAGATTTTCATATAGATATTTTAATTTCTAAATACAAACTCTGATAATTATATTAGGTCCTGAATTATTTGCCAAAAATGACCAAAACTAGTGAATTAAGAGATAAAAAGCTCTGGAAGGTGCTAACTCCTTCCTTTATTGTTGCTTGATACATTTCACTAAATAGTTAATAAACCGGTACTAACTAGTACAATTACTAGTTGTATATTTCATATTTACTTTTGATTAATCATCAGATATTACCAATACACCAAAAACGCACGCTCGCATTCATAAACCATTTCGTAACAAATACGGTCGCGTTTCTCAACACGTTCGCGGAGTCGTGCGAGTCTAGGCTGCTGCAGTTCGAGTACAAATTGCAAAAAGTTGAGGCCTCGCTGCTGATTTTGGAGGCACAGGTAGGTACAATCGGCACATCCCCTCGCTGACCGTACATATTTGCCTGTTTTGGTTTGTTTAAGCTCGCTTCCATTCCGGACATTGATGTGAATCAGAACACTAGTGCTGTTGATAGCAAGGAGGTGACAGTGCAGGATATTGTAGATCTGCCTGAAATTCCCAAAGAGGATGAGGTTGTTGAGGAGAAGATTGATGAAGTGGTTGTTCAAAATAAATCAGATGCACCAGTAGCAAGTAAGGATCCTAGGTTTGCAAAGTTTTTCAAAATGGTGCAATTTGGTGTGCCACCACAGGCAGTTAAGTTGAAGATGGAGACTGAAGGGATTGAAGCTGCTATTTTAGAGTAAGTTATGTCCTTTTTCCATTACTTTTGAATAGACTATATATTCACATAGACCCTAGGAGCACATAAGTGATTGTTGTAACAACACAGTTAAAGGTTAATTTAAAATAGAGACACAAGTTATGGAAGTCCTAGAACAATTATTTAAAAAATTGTTGCCCAAATTTCTTATTTGTTTCTAGCAAGCCCAATGACATAATACCAGGATACATACCATCTACAAGTAAAACAGACAGCAACTCTGAATCAGACTAAGATAAGAAGCACAATGTGATAAATAAACCACTCTATATATTTTTTTGATAAGAAATAAAATAAAACTTCTCCATATCACAATGACGTATTTATTCGCATAAATACATGATTTATTTTTTTATTGAGTTAAATTAACCGTAAACAATTTATAAAAATAGTCTAGAACTGAATCATCTGTCCCTTGCGTTTCTTGTCGCCTCCCAGTTCGAAATGCTTGCAACGCTTGAGGGGGATTTGTTTGCGGAATTTGCACTCGGAGCACTCCATACGGAGTACAATCTTTTTGGTGGTCTTAGCCTGAAAAAGAAAAATATTATTAGAATACACATACTTATCGCTCATTACATCATACAATCATTTTGATTGGCTGAAATAACTAGTTGTAAGTTACACAGTTTTAACTGTGTAAGTTTTTTGACTGAACTGTGGACAGTGTTTTAAAATTGTGAATTGTGTTAGAAAGGTAAGACAGAAATTACATTTTACTATTGCTATAATGATTATCACAGGGCTTTTTAATTATGTGTTATGACAATATAATACTCAGAGTAAGAAAAATACTAGTGTTGAGAATTTTTATAACAACTATTGATATATTGCTGTCAATATTTTAGAATAATGACAGTATTACTAAACAATACAATATTTAATATGTTCATTATTCTAAAATATTGCCAGTATTACTCATTGTGTAAGGTATAGTAATGATGTAATGAAGAGAATACTGATCTTTATCCAGATAATTGATTACTTGATAAATATAAAAAGAGGATTGAAGCAAATATTGACAGTATTAGGATTGACAGTATTATTGACTGTGTAAGGTGCCTTTATGGCATGTCACATATTTACCTAATCACACCCTCAAACTGTCTAGCATTTTAAAACACAGTGTGAATATTTATAAACACTCAATATATTTGTTACCCTTTTTGTGAGTCACTAGCTTAAACAAAACTACATATTTTTTAATGTTTGAAGAGTACTATCAAACCCCAATCATAGAACATATGTTCTCTTGGTGTTAGCGAATTCTTCAATTCATTTATCTAGCATGAACCAACAGTGATCATAAAATATTCTATGACCAATTATGTGGTTATGCATTATAAGTTTTTATAATTCATCTTTTATAGGATTAGACAATACAATTGTATTGTGCTTGCAATTATTGGTTGTAACATATGTAAGTTTTGGTTTCTTATTTAAGCACAAATTACATTGTACTAGATTTCTGAAGAAACTGAAACAAGTTTTTAGTAGCAATTATTCATGTTCAGCTTGTATTATAGACTAATTATATACTATGCATGTCTTGAATTACATACATGATAGTTAATAGTATGAGTTGAACATAGCACATGAATAATTGATACTAGAAACTTTGGTAGCCAACATTTGAATACATGGTATTTGTCACCAACCTACCAATGGCTCTGTCAGTCAATTTATGCCATACTATACTAATTGCTATTAAATGACATGTATTTAAAGGCACCTTACAGAATCAATAATACGGTCATTCCTAGTACTTTCAGTATTTGCTTCAATATCTATAAGACACCTTACACAGTCAATATTTAAGTAATAATGACAGTATGATGTACAGAAACATGTTTAAAATTTTCTTTATTCTAAAATATTGACAGAATTACTGATAATGTAAGGTATAGTAATCATGGAATGAAGAGAATACTGATATTTATCCAAATAATTGATTACTTGATAAATAGGATTGAAGCAAATACTGACAGTACTAGGAGTGACAGTATTATTGACCATGTAAGGTGCCTTTATGAATCAATTATTCAGATTAACATCAGTATTCTGTTCAATCCATCAAATACTACACCTTACCAATCCATAACTGTTAATATTTTAGAATACTGACTAGTATTATTGACCATGTAAGATACCTTTATGATTAGTTGAAAGTTTAATGTCAATGTCAGTGTTACTATGATAACCAAGAATAATTACCTTACCAATTTGTAACTATCAAACATTTTAGAATACTGACAGTATTATTGACCATGTAAGATACCTTTATTAGGCACCTTACACGATCAATAATACTGTCAATACTAGTACCGTCAATATTTGCTTCAATCCTCCTTTTATATTTATCAAGTAATCAATTATCTAGATAAAAATCAGTATTCTCTTCATTACATCATTAATATACCTTACACAATGAGTAATACTGGCAATATTTTAGAATAATGAACATTTAAAACATATTATCCTACAGTAATACTGTCATTATTCTAAAATATTGACAGTAATATTGATCGTGTAAGGTGCCTTTATGATGAGTTGAAAGTTTAATGCCAATATAGGTGTCACTATGATAAAAAATAATTACAGATTATTGCTATTTTTAAGCTTGTGTTAATAAGGCACCTTACACAATCAATAATACTGTCAATCCTAGTACTGTCAATATTTTCTTCAATCCTTTTATATTTGTCAAGTAATCTATTATCCATACAAACATCAGTATTCTCCTCTTCATTCCTTTATTACTACCTTAGATGATAAGTAATACTGGCAATATTTTAGAATAATGAACATTTGAAACATGTTATCAAATAGTAATACTGTCATTATTCTAAAATATTGACAATATTACAGACCATGTAAGGTGCTTTAATGTTAAATAATATACTCCCAAGAAATCTAATGCCTATATGTAATTTCTACTGCAATACCTGTGGTAGAGTGGTGGTAGTACTACCTAACTATTTACATGTCTGGTCTGTGCATGTAAGCACATAATTAGAATGGACAAAAGTTGACTGACAGCACCATCAATCATCATGGTATTAAGAAACAATGAACATCTCAGTGATGATTAATCGATGGTTTTACTATAAGCAATTATATAAGCACTTGATGCTAGATGCAGTTTAGGAAAGAAATTAATTCAAAAACTATACTAGGATTGCCAAAGCAATTGAGTAATCACATGAACATTGTGTGTGGGCTTCCAATAGCCCTGCCCAACCTATGCAGCCATACTACACTGTACAAGCAAATTAAAACTTCTTGAACACTGAGGCAAAGCATAGCCCAACCAGGTTGCAAAAGCAATGCCATCTATACTACTGTGAAATTGAAGAGCCTGGTGTACATAGGTACTTAGTCTCAGTTGTATAAAGCAGATAACCTCAAATTAATTTCTAATTCATGATTCAAATGTCACTTTATGACAATTTTGACACATAATGTTGTCTATATGAGCCTGTGAGAATGAAAGTGGAATTTGTGGATTGAAAATAGTCCTAGATTTAATAATATTAATTAGCATCTAGTAAAACATATCTCATTTTGTAGCAAAAGATGTCTTATACTGAAACATATGATTTTCAATTTCTACCATACTTATATCCCATAAAAGATGAGTATTTAGCAAGCAACACCAATTTTTTTGTACGTTTTTCGGTAAAAATAATATGAATCTACTAATATTGAATATCCACATTTTCAGTAAACATGCGAGGAAGAGTTTAATATAAATAAATCATACCTTCTTCCTGAAAATAGGCTTAGTCTGTCCACCGAAACCCTGTTGTTTACGGTCGTAACGCCTTCTGCCCTGGGACGCGTGACGTTCCTTGGATTTCTTGTATTGCGTTACTTTGTGCGCCTTGTGCACCTTGCACTTCTTGCAAAACGTACGCCTCAACTTCGGCACGTTCACCTACAAAACAATTCAAACACATATTGACAAATACATAACCTTAAAACACCAATTTTCCGTCCACCGGCCGTATTTCGTGAAAATGCAGCCGGGCTTTAATAAAACTCGGTGTGGACGGCTGCAATTTCGCTATTTAGTTGCATTAAATTCGTTAAAAACACGGATGAAGACGGATGAATTAAAAAATTGGGTAAATCGCTCACCATTTTGCTTGTTTGAATGGGAAGTCGGTGTGAAAGAGAAGGATGTCAACAGGAAACCGGCGCGAAGTAATTTTTGAGCGCGGGAGATTCGAATGGCTACCCCCCACCACAACGAGCGTTTGATCAATGGACGATAAAGCTACAGCAACTGTTTTTGCAACAAAGTACTTCACATAAAACGCTGCAATAAAAAAAAATGTTGCACATGGGTAATTAATAACGGGGGACTAATGTGTGTGGAGTTAACAAGACATTTTAGATGTGGTTTGCTAGTGGAGAGGCGTATTGATTTTATTTATTAGATAATGCATAGAGGGCTAATTAAAAGGTCACAAATAATACAAGATGTTTAATTTTTTATCGTACATCCCTTTTAAGCTAAAAATCAAAAACGTACTAATAAACGACAACATAAAGTAAAATAGCGTAAAACAATTGGTCAAACAACATCTCTCGATACCGATATTACCGATATACCGATTACCGGGATTTGTGGGTCTTGTACCACCCGGGCTACAAGACCCACAAATCCCGAGGTAAAAACAGGGAAGGATACCATGTTATTTTATTTATTTTCCCCCTTTTAGACATAAGTACATAATTCTTAGCGAGCTTCTTCGCGATTCAAACGTTAACGGTTTTCTTCGTGTTAGTAGGTAAACAGCTGATCTTTGTAATTGTTTGATCAACTGATTGCATTAAAATCATATCAGTTCAGTCACTTCTACAATAATGCGCGATGGTTAATATACTTCTAAGGTATAAATAGTAAAACCTTGGCTATATAGTCAAGTATATGATGAAAAACCAAATGTTATGCAAACAAATTCCTCATCCGCCGGCTTGAATAAGGCACTTTCCACTGTTTACACGGTCAATAATACTGTAAATCCTAATGCTGTCAATTCTAATACTGTTAATCCTAATAGTGTCAATCCTAATACTGTCAATCCTAATACTGTCAATTCTAATACTGTCAATTCTAATACTGTCAATCCTAATACTGTCAATCCTAATACTGGCAATGCTAATACTGTCAATCCTAATACTGTCAATCCTGATACTGTCAATGCTAATACTGTCAATACTAATACTGTCAATCCTAATACTGTCAATCCTAATACTGTTACTGTTAGTATCGGACTATTGACTGTTTTTGTTTCATATTAAACGTTTGATACTTTTAGTCGATGATATCTAATAGATTTCGAATGAATTGTACTAACGATCGATTAAAATGGACGTTATACGTTTGATTCTATTAAATAAAATGCTACGCCACTGCCTATTATGGCACTAACGATATATATGTATATACCTACTATCCCTCTCCGCTTCTCCTTTCCGGACAAGCGCTTATGGTCCCCATAAAAACGCGCATATCGGCCTACAAATTGCCACCCCTAGAAAGTTACCGTTACATGCCTGTGCATGCCTTGATGCGCGTCCGTGAAGCCCATAATACGCCGCTGATTGTTATTGGACAATATAAAATCATGTGCTGCATGCACATTTTTTAACACTCCCCAGCTTGATCACAAATCACACCGACTTGTTATGGGAGTTATGTTGTTGAGTCGTAGATTTATAGGAGGTTATTCAGGGACTTGTATTTTAATAAATCTACTTCAATTACAAAACACTATTTTTTAATCGTATTATCTATATTTATTATTATTATTATCTTTTTATTTACATACTATATACACAGTGTTGTTATTACACTAAATTCCCCTTGCATGTAGCTCGCCTCCTCGCGACCTGGTTTCGGGAAATCTACGTTTCTTTACTTGTTGATAATTCACCCTTTTCTTCCTTTAATGAAAACCCATACCTTCCGTCGGAAGTGTCTTGTTATTAGTCTTATTTCTTCTGGTAGTCCGTTATATATTTAACAATATATAACAAACATATAAACATAGAATATCATTTAAAATTTTTAAAAATGTTTTCGTACAGTAATACCAGTAATACTGTCATTATTCTAAAATATTGACAGTATTATTGACCGTGTACGGTGCCTTTAACGCGGCAGCTTTAGAACAATGAAAAGCCAGAAAAAGGGGAAATATAAAATTAATTGTAGAAAAAAAATTCAACTATCAGTTATTGCGCGCAAAAAATAATTGAAAATATGTACCGGATATACACCCAGAGCGCAAGAAGAGAAAAATATCTTTTTTGCATTAAATAAAATCGTTGAGTGAAAAGCATTTAGTTATTATTCACTAAACGCTAAAAATGAAAAAAATAAATAAATCTAAAATAATACGTTCGTATGGCGATAATATTTTTTTTGTATCAATAATTTCTCTGAAATACTCTCCTCTTTTTCTTTAGTTATTCACATAAAAAAGTTTGTTTAATTTTTGAATAAATTTTCCGTATAAAATAATCCGGCACATATAAATTTCAGTGTATATTAGATCAGCATGTACCGCCACACCCTTCAACCCCTTTTGCCAACGGGTTTTAACTCCGGTGCTTCTATTAAACAACCGTAATCTAATCACAAATTAACTGGCATTTCAATTGTAAATGACTCCTAAAAAACGACTTCATAAAAATATTTATTAAAGCAATTAGTGTCTTATATTGTTGATATTTGTGCGCCTGAATGCCAAAAAAATGTCAAGGCGAAGAAAACTAGAGCCTGGCAGTATAATTTTAAGGTCCATATTTCACAATTTTAGCATAATATTTGAATATCTAGTCGAATTCATAATAATCAACTTGAAATAGTTACTAGTAAAAAATATTTTATTTACAACAAGAGCGATTTAAATTTAGTAACATATGTAACTGAATGCAATGCGTAATATTTAATATGTACAAAAATTTCACCGCAAATGCAATGGACCCCCATTCTCAATTTCAAATGGCTAGAACTCTGCACTACACTATTACCCTTAACTTTCTACGATTCAATCAATTTCATTTATTAATTTAAACTTTATTTAAAAAAATATATAGGAAAAGATGAAGTGTAGAGTTCAAGTCACTTGAGATATTGAATGTGCATAGTTTGGTTGGTAGGGGCCGCCCGCCCACCCCACATTTGCTCGCATAGTTTTTTTCAATGGATACGGACGTTTTATATTGTTTCAACCATTCCAAGAAGAGTGTAATCCTATGAAAAAACTATGCAAGCAAAGGTGGGGTGTGCGGGCGGCCCCTACCAACCAAACTATGCCCATTCACTATTTCAAATGGCTTGAACTCTGCACTACACTATTACCCTTAACTTTCTATGATTCAATCAATTTCATTTATTAATTTAAACTTAATTAAAAAAATATATATAAGAAACAATGTAGTGTAGAGTTCAAGCCACTTGAGATATTGAATGTGCATAGTTTGGTTGGTAGGCCTACCCCCCGCCCACCCCACGTTTGCTCGCATAGTTTTTTTCAATGGATACGGTCGTTTTATATTGTTTCAACCATTCTAGGAAGAGTGTAATCCTTTGAAAAAACTATGCAAGCAAAGGTGGGGTGGGCGGGCGTTCCCTACCATCCAAAATATGCCCATTCACTATTTCAAATGGCTTGAACTCTGCACTACAGTATTACCCTTAATTATCTACGATTCAATCAATTTCATTTATTAATTTAAACTTAATTTTAAAAAATATATAGGATACAATGTAGTGTAGAGTTCAAGTCACTTGAGATATTGAATGTGCATAGTTTGGTTGGTAGGCCCCTCCCGCCCACCCCACGTTTGCTCGCATAGTTTTTTTCAATGGATACGGACGTTTTATATTGTTTCAACCATTCCAAGAAGAGTGTAAACCTATGAAAAAACTATGCAAGCAAAGGTGGGGTGGGCGGGCGGCCCCTACCAACCAAACTATGCCCATTCACTATTTCAAATGGCTTGAACTCTGCACTGCACTATTACCCTTAACTTTATACGATACAATCAATTTCATTTATTAATTTAAACTTTATTTAAAAAAAAATATAGAAAACAATGTAGTGTAGAGTTCAAGTCACTTGCGATATTGAATGTGAATAGTTTGGTTGGTAGGGGCCGCCCGCACACCCCACATTTGCTCGCATAGTTTTTTTCAATGGATACGGACGTTTTATATGGTTTCAACCATTCCAGGAAGAGTGTAATCCTATGAAAAAAACTATGCAAGCAAAGGTGGGGTGGGCGGGAGTCCCCTACCAACTAAACTATGCCCATTCACTATTTCAAATGGCTTGAACTCTGCACTACACTATTACCCTTAACTTTCTAACATTCAATCAATTTCATTTATTAATTTAAACTTAATTTAAAATATATATATATATATATATATATATATATATATATATATATATAGATAGGAAACAATGTAGTGTAGAGTTCAAGTCACTTGAGATATTGAATGTGCATAGTTTGGTTGGTATGGGACGCCCGCCCACCCCACATTTGCTCGCATAGTTTTTTTCAATGGATACGGACGTTTTATATTGTTTCAACCATTCCAGGAAAAGTGTAATCCTATGAAAAAAACTATGCAAGCAAAGGTGGGGTGGGCGGGCGGCCCCTACCAACCAAACTATGCCCATTCACTATTTCAAACGGCTAGAACTCTGCACTACACTATTACCCTTAACTTTCTATGATTCAATCAAATTCTTTTATTAATTTAAATTTAATTTAATAAAATATATAGGAAACAATGTAGTGTAGAGTTCAAGTCACTTGAGATATTGAATGTGAATAGTTTGGTTGGTAGGGGCCGCCCGCCCACCCCACATTTGCTCGCATAGTTTTTTTCAATGGATACGAACGTTTTATATGGTTTCAACCATTCCAGGAAGAGTGTAATCCTATGAAAAAAACTATGCAAGCAAAGGTGGGGTGGGTGGGCGGCCCCTACCAACCAAACTATGCGCATTCACTATTTCAAATGGCTTGAACTCTGCACTACAGTATTACCCTTAACTTTCTACGATTCAATCAATTTCATTTATTAATTTAAACTTAATTTAAAGAAATATATATATAGGAAACAATATACTGTAGAGTTCAAGTCACTTGAGATATTGAATGTGCATAGTTTGGTTGGTGGGGGGCGCCCGCCCACCCTACATTTGCTCGCATAGTTTTTTTCAATGGATATGGACGTTTTATATTGTTTCAACCATTCCAGGAAAGAATGTAATCCTATGAAAAAAACTATGCAAGCAAAGGTGGGGCGGGCGGGCGGCCCCTACCAACCAAACTATGCCCATTCACTATTTCAAATGGCTTGAACTCTGCACTACACTATTACCCTTAACTTTCTATGATTCAATCAATTTCATTTATTAATTTAAACTTTATTTAAAAAAATATATAGGTAACAATGTAGTGTAGAGTTCAAGTCACTTGAGATATTGAATGTGAATAGTTTGGTTGGTAGGGGCCGCCCGCCCACCCCACATTTGCTCGCATAGTTTTTTTCAATGGATACGGACGTTTTATATGGTTTCAACCATTCTAGGAAGAGTGTAATCCTTTGAAAATACTATGCAAGCAAAGGTGGGGTGGGCGGGCGTCCCCTACCAACCAAACTATGCCCATTCACTATTTCAAATGTCTTGAACTCTGCACTACAGTATTACCCTTATTTGTCTACGATTCAATCAATTTCATTTAAACTTAATTTAAAAAAAAATATATATATATATATATATATATATATATATATATATAGGAAACAATGTAGTGTAAAGTTCAAGTCACTTGAGATATTGAATGTGCATAGTTTGGTTGGTAGGGGCCCCCCGCCCACCCCACGTTTGCTCGCATAGTTTTTTTCAATGGATACGGTCGTTTTATATTGTTTCAACCATTCTAGGAAGAGTGTAATCCTTTGAAAAAACTATGCAAGAAAAGGTGGGGTGGGCGGGCGTTTCCTACCAACCAAAATATGCCCATTCACTATTTCAAATGTCTTGAACTCTGCACTACAGTATTACCCTTAATTGTCTACGATTCAATCAATTTCATTTATTAATTTAAACTTAATTTAAAAAAAATATATTGATAGATTTCTCAGACTAATATATAAACGTATTTATTATTAGGAAATCAGGGCTTTAACGAACAGACGGCCCGGGTTTGAATCCTAACTTGGGTGGTCGGTTTCGTAGGGATACAATTAACGACAATTTATAAAACTCGAGGACATTTTTACTGAAGTAGTCACATACACTAACACACAATAGAAGAACCCGAAGGTCGATACAGAATTGTAACAAATACAATAACTACTACTATAAATTAAAATAATTATATTTATAGGTATTAATAATATGTATATACTCAGTTCGTGCTGGTATGCTTGTTAAACCATACAGTGATCCAAAAACATTATTATTTCATATATAACATATCATAAAACAACAAAAATTATAATTCGGGTATAAGAGCGTTAAATTATTTCAATCCCACGAGTCCACCATAATGCACTCCGCCACCACTCACTACTACACTGGTAGTCGTAGCAATATTGTAACCTCTTATCTGTATCTGCTAGCGCGGTTTATTCGTTGCGTGAAGGTAAAATCAAATAAAGCACGTGGCATTCCATTCCATTTCACCTTCATAAGGAATAGTATTATTTAATGTGGACACAAATGAATGTTTTTGTTAACAGAGAGACTTATATTGAATGAATTTATTCAATGTTGTTGCTTTCCCTCCCACTTATATTCCCCAACCCAACCATGAGGTTTCCTCGAAATGAAAGTGCAAGATTCCCGCCAGAATATTACAAGTTGTGGGGGTATAGTTACACATTGTGGCTAATGATTTTTTGCCTTAATTGCTTAGATCGTTAAATTGCTTAACAATGTCTTTAATAATAACTATAAAAACTATAAATTTGAATTTTTTTATCGAATAAATACGCGTATCTATTCAGCTCAGTGGTCTAGTGTAGCCACAATTTCTCTTACCACGTGGGCTCTTTAAATAGCATTTCGTTGACAAAAAAAGGATAAAAATCAGTTGATGTCAATTTAAAAGTAATTTTGTTGATAGTTTTGTTATAAAAAAGACGCCGTTAAAAATCAGTTCATGTTGTACAAAAGTAATTTTGATGGTCCTTTTGTTATAAAAAGACGCCGATAAACAGGATTTATATTATTATATAATCATTAATTGTCCAAAGTTGTGAGGGGTAATTGCTTAACAATGTCTTTAATAATAACTATAAAAACTTTAGTTGTGTACTTTTTTTTATCGAATCTGGCTCAGTGGCCTAATGCAGCGACAATTTCTCATACCACGCGGGCTGTTTTTTTCTTTAAATAGCATTTCGTGGGCAAAAAAGGATAAAAATCATTTCATGTCAATTCAGAAGTAATTTTCTTGATTGTTTTGTTATAAAAAGACGCCGATAAACAGGATTTATATGATTATACAATCATTAATTGTCCAAAGTTGTGAGGGGTAATTGCTTAACAATGTCTATAATAATAACTATAAAAACTAAAGTTTGTACTATCGAATCTGGCTCAGTAGCCTAATGCAGCGACAATTTTTCATACTACGCGGGCTGTTTTTTCTTTAAATAGCATTTCGTGGGAAAAAAAAGGATAAAAATCATTTCATGTCAATTCAAACGTAATTTTCTTGATTGTTTTGTTATAAAAAGACGCCGATAAACAGGATTTATATGATTATACAATCATTAATTGTCCAAAGTTGTAAGTCTGAATTACCCCGCACAACTTTGGACAATTAATGATTGTATAATTATATAAATCTTGTTTATCGGCGTCTTTTTATAACAAAAGAACCAACAAAATTACTTTTGTACAACATGAACTGATTTTTATCCTTTTTTTGCCCACGAAATGCTATTTAAAGAAAAAACAGCCCGCGTCGCTGCATTAGGCCACTGAGCCAGATTCGATAAAAAAATTAAAGTACACAACTATAGTTTTTATAGTTATTATTAAAGACATTGTTAAGTAATTACCCCTCACAACTTTGGACAATTAATGATTATATAATAATATAAATTCTGTTTATCGGCGAAGAGAAATTGTTCAGTTTTCAAATGAGTTCACATTTGAGACGTTTTGCTTTGTGCCCAGCACCTACACTTTACCGAAAATAATAATCTAATTAGAAAGAAAAATATATTACAATTAAATTAAAATAAAATAACAGAGAAAACGTAAATGAAAAAATACATACAGGATCATCATAAAATAAATCAATTTAATATTTTAAAATTACTTGATTTAAAATATTAAATTGATTTATTTTATGATGATTCTGTATGTATTTTTTCATTTACGTTTTCTCTTTTATTTTATTTTAATTTATTTGTAATTTATTTTTCTTTATAATTAGATTATTATTTTCGGTAAAGTGTAGGTCCTGGGCACCAGTTTTTTTTACTGCATAAGCCCTGGTTTCCTAGGAAAGCGGCCGCTTAAAAACGGCCGCTTTTGACGTCACAAAAATAATTCTACGTGTATATAAACGAATATAGTTTCCTATAAAGTGTAATACCTCAACGTACTGCAAAAACCCAATGAATTACGATGAAAAATTGTGAGTTCTTCTATTACATATATTTAAAACGACCTTTGTGATTTGTGAATGACGTCAAAAGCAGCCGCTTTAAAGCGACCGTTCTCCTAGGAAACCAGGGCTTTACAGGCACCATAAATAAATTAATTCTGTATCAAATTAAAAATAATTGACTTATATTGTCTAGTCTCGAATTGTACAAGACCAACCGCACGCACTAGTGTGAAAACGAGTCCTTGCGTAATATACCCGCCGTTATTCTGCCAATCGACGCCAGGCATTACAACGCAACCACAAGTATTTAAAACCATACACACAAAAAAATGCAATTAAATTACTACTTACAGTTGCACCGTCTTATTAATTAAGAAATAGATTGTTCTGTAGGCCGTAGCACTAACACAACTGTTGACACCACAATGCAAATTGAATTTAATAAAAGCGTAACAATGTCGACATGCAATTTTTTTTCATGGCTGCTATGGATGTGGTTTAGGCTCTGCAATTAACTTGTTTATTAATGTATGCTATTTTTTCGCATATATGTAAATAATGATGCATTTTCGATTATTTAGTTATAAACAATAATTTGGGTTCGATTCCCAGCACGAGTAGTCGGTAGTAGTTGTTGATTGTAAACAATTAATTACACCTTGGAAAACTTTATGACGATTTTAGTCTCACATATATATGTAGATAATACTCATGGCAGAAAATTATTTAGTTATAAACAATAATTTGGGTTCGATTCCCAGCCCGGATAGTCGGTTGTATTTGTTGTTTGTAAACAATTAATTACATTTTAGAAAAAATCATGACGATTTTTGTTTTACTTATATATATATATATATATATATATATATTTATGTATATACTCACGGCAGAAAATTATTTAGTTATAAACAATAATTTGGGTTCGATTCCCAGCCCGAGTAGTCGGTAGTAGTTGTTGATTGTAAACAATTAATGACACCTTAGAAAACTTTATGGCGATTTTAGTCTCACATATATATGTATGTAATACTCACGGCAGAAAATTATTTAGTTATAAACAATAATTTGGGTTCGATTCCCACCCCGGGCAGTCGGTTGTATTTCTTGTTTGTAAACAATTAATTACATTTTAGAAAAAATCATGACGATTTTTGTTTTACTTATATATATATATATATATATATATATATATATATATATATATATATATATATATATTTATGTATATACTCACGGCAGAAAATTATTTAGTTATAAACAATAATTTGGGTTCGATTCCCAGCCCGGGTGGTCGGTTGTATTTGTTGTTTGTAAACAATTAATTACATTTTAAAAAAATTCATGACGATTTTAGTCTCACATATATATGTATGTATATACTCACGGCAGAAAATTCCGAAGGTCGATAGTTGGTTACTAACGAAATTATGTAGTAGTCACTGTATTTGTTACAATTTATAACTGGCTATCGACCTTCCTGTTCTTCTGCCTTAGTATATGTAATTACTATCTTACCTTCTGTTATTTTTGTAGCCCAGTACTTGGCCAAATCTATGTTTATATAAATATAGTTTCATTATTAAAAGACGTCAATAACTAGGAATTACATGATTATACAAACACGACTCATTAATTGTCCGAGTTATGAAGGGTAAATCAGACAGTTTATTTTTCAAACGAGTTTACTTTGTGTTATTTTTCGTAATCAAGTAATTTTCAAATATTGAATTGTTAAAACATTAATTTAGTATACTATCCGAATATTTTTTTGATTTAAAGGAGATGAATAAAACTACTATGTTTTTTACCACTTGTTTAATTGTTTCAAACAACTAGTTTCGCCTAAGCTCAAGGCATTATCAAGTTTTTCCGATGACGATGAAGGTACAAATGAACGTGCGCGCTTATATAAGTCGTTCATTTTTACCTTCAGTCATCGGAAAAACTTGATAATTTCCAGAGCTTAGGCTAAAGTAGTTGATTCAAATAATTAAACAAGTAGTTTTTACGACTTGTTTCATTGTTTGAAACGACTACTTTCGCCTAAGTTCTACATAGTAGTTTTATTCATCTCCTTTATTGAAAATTAATTACCACGTAGTAGACGCTAAAACCATTCAATTTTTTGATTGTTTTTTTTTCTAGTAAATAAAATGATGAAAATTGGGCAATGAGCGTTGTAAACTATTCTAAATGAATATACAGTCACTCAGAAGCGGAACAAATATGTTAGTTGAATCCATGTTAAGTTAGAGGCTGAAAATAATGTAATGCGTGACATAAACCCAACATTAAAATTGTTATGTAAGTTTTAAATATTCAATAAAATATATACAAGCCGATGTAGTGCAGTGGTAGTGGTAGCACGGGTAGCACTCCGGCTTAATGAACGGGCGACCCGGTAACATTTGTCGTTGGGATACAATTAACGACACTTTAGAAAACTCGGGGACGATTTTCTGAAGTAGCAAGTCCTAACACTTACTTACATATACATACACTACTAACACACAACAGAAAGGCCCGAAGGTCGATGGCCAGTTACAGCATATAGTAACTACTACTAATAAAATATACTATTTATACCAATATATAATATAATAAATATATCCCACCAAATTTAAAGCAATTTTCTTGTTTATTTAAACGATTAAAAATTGGATTGTATCGTATAATTTAACAATATCTGTATGTACAGTCTTAATCTAATATTGTAAGGTTCTCTTAAAAGCTAAGAATATTGGTGAACAATAAGCAAATCTTAATGAACAAATATCAAACTCTTAAAGTTAAGTTTATCTAAAAAAAATATCCTCACATTTACTAATAGTTTGTGGTTATTTAATTAATTATAGAAAATTGAAATGATCGTTCCATGAAATATAACAATAACTATTCTAATTAATATTCCTAATTTTCCCCAACCACTAATAAGAATTTAATAGTTGCAGTAATTCTCGTACAAATTATGCGTCCGTTTGTGACCGGCCCTCACCAAACCAAATAGCTCTTATCATTAGCCGATAAAATCGATAGTTTGGGAAAGTGTTGAGTGAAGACGCGTGTGCCACCATTACGGACAATCACGCAACCGTACAAAACACCAAATGGTCGTTTTGAATTGGCGCCATTTGAAGCGCCCCTGGCGATGGCATACCTGAACTACGCGTTTAATCTCGCTTCGGGAATGCCGGTACTCTCGAACCCCTCAGTTGGAAATTTCGGAAATTAATTTCGGGAAAACCGCTAAGCGAATTCGCGATCTGGCTTCGCGAAAAATCCGGGTTACAATTGTAGCGCGGGTTTATGCGGAAAACCGCCTGTAAAGTGGCCGTGTTAACATTGCCGCGAATTCGTGCGCGTACGGAAATATTCGTCCGGAACGGCGCCATATTAATTTTTGAACTGAGCTTGCTTTTCGCCGGTCAGTAGTGTGTTCGGCATCTGTGCACGTCGCTTCAGTAGACACCGCAAGTCTCGCTTATAAATAAATATATAAACAAAATGAGTACCAAGGAGAATAACGAAGTTGTGGTGGAGAAGATCGACAACGATAAGGACGCGAAATGCGAAATTAAAGGAACGAAACGATCGGCGGAGGTAAGTGCGATTGGATTGTTTTACATAATACACGATTTTTACCCAAACGGCGTCCCTAACGGTAGCGTACCCACGCGCCTTTTTACATTTTCCCCGAAAAACATTGTTACAACAAGCTCTTCCCGGTTCGTCACTAGACACCCGCGCGTTCTACGAAAATCCACGTTTCAGTTTATTTATTTCCCACTAATAACCAACGATTTGCATGAATCTCATTCGGATGTGTAAAAATAGAATTGGGCAATTTTTAAATATACCCGACCTGAAATTCCAATTGCAATTAATTTAAACGACGCCCTGCAAGCATTTTTAACCCATCCATCACGATTCTAATAAGTATCATTGTGGTATGGCATTGTTAAATCCTAGTGACCATGTGAGAAACAACATATTGTTGCTTTACATTTTAATTACTGCGTACATAGCTGATTTAATTAAAACACAAGTCTAGTAAAACCATAACTTTTTCCGCGGCATTTGTTATGTTGTTTCCACCAAAACGCATGCCGCTTGTTATATGTAAACATCTTTGGTAATATCCCGCCATTGTGCTTTCTAACACCCAACGCGAGGCTAGCGTGGTTCAAGATGGCGAAATCAATAGATTTTGGTACCCATTTAAAGACTACCGTATATATCCCAATGCATTTATATTATTAATAAAATAAAAAATTAATAATTTTCATAGCCCCAAAAAATAAACAAATAAACCCATTACAATATTATTTGTATACAAATGAATAATTCATAAATCCGTTACGAAATATCGATAAGTTTGTTTATCTAACACTACTAAATAGCAGTGACCTAAAATGATTAAATTTTTTATCTCATATTTTCCGATACAAAATTATTTTCGCGCCTCAATTGTTAAATCTCTTGTTTTAATTATAAATGTATAATTACATCCGATATCAGTTATCACCGCGTCTTCTCCTAAAATGCGAGTCAACAATTCCATCCCGTTCTAGCGCGTGCCCGTCTCTTTCCCGCCCATTCGCGTCCATATTTATTGCTTTCCCACTCTTCCCCGCCGTTTGGAAGGCGTGCGTTTCATAGAGCGCCGTCTTTTTCTAGCCCTAGCCCCGTTTATCTTTCGCCCGTGTGTACTCGCGCCGCTTTTTTTCCCATCGCCGACGCGTGGTAGGGGTAACAAGCAAGCTGTCTCTCCCACCAATCCCTTTTCAATGGGAAATGCGACTTTAATTCATAATTATCACGATGCAAATCCCTTGCGTTCGGTTGGTTTATTTGGGGGGGGGGGGGGTCACCCTATTTGGGACAATAAAAATGAGCGTGGGGCTTTTTTTTGGCGGCAGCTGCGTGTTGGGAAGATTTAATGGTTTATACAAAAAGTACCTGTAGACCGGAAGCGGACGTGCAGCCGTTACACTTGACATGGCGCGATGTAATCTTAATTGTTTTATTAGGACAAGACCGACGATGTTAAAAAGGCGAGGAAAGAGGAGAATGGCGCGAATTCGGAAGGCGAAGAATTAGAAGAGGAGGAGGAGGAGGAGGCTGTACCTGAAGAAGATGACGATGATGATGACGATATCCCTGAAGGTGACGATGAGGAGCTTGATGGGGAAGGTTTGTTTGAATAAATCATGTTTTTGTAAGGTTATATTATATTTAATGTTTATTTTAGAAGATGACGAGGAGGATGTGGAAGGAGAAGAAGGTGTAGTGGACGAAGAGGAGGACGACGCTTTATAAACTAGCTAAAGGTGGTGAAAGTGTACGGGACTATCAGTGAATTCGAGCTATTGCGGCATACAAATACACGCCGCATGAGCTCGTTAACGCGGACTCTAACTTATTACTACGTATCTCTTTGGTTTGTAAAAATGTCCATTTTATGTAAAAATAGGTATAAATTAGTTTAAGTTTTGTGTCACGATAATCCCTTTTTAATTAATTGTACAAAAAATGATTTCAGAACAAATGAGTGAATTTGTCGTCGATTGGAAGGCAATAAGCGTTATTTTAACAGTGTGTTTGTATGCATGAGGTGACCGAGCTCGTGACCTGGGTCGGCGTGGGCAAATACAATACAAACACGATCGGACGAACACGCCAACCCAGGTCTCTGCGTACCTGTTCTCAACTCCAACCGACCCGGAATCCCCCAAACGCCGGGTCCGGATCGGCTGGAGTGCCCTATAAAAATTAAATAAAAAACACCAAAAGTACCATCCCATCTACCCTCAAATCCAAACCAACCTCCCCCTCTCATTATTTCTCGTGTCTCATTCCACAACTGGTCGCTTAGAGCGAGACCGTTTTTCTCGCTATATTTTTACAACAGAATGTTTATTATTAAAACGGTCTACTTAAATGATTTTGTAGAATATTGAATTTGTAACAATGCTGTATTATGTCGAGTATAAATGATGGATACAATTGTTTCATAATGTTGCGATGTTTTATTTTCACAATTTTTTTTTCAAACCTAGTGCACCAAACAATAATAATTGTATCCCTCTACAATAATAACATATGGGTGTAAAAGTCGTTTTAGACAAGACAATTTTTTAGCTCAAAAGTTGTTCAAGAAATTAATTCATATATCCTCCTCCCATACAATTTTTCCTTTACAAATAGAACGTGTTATATTTTTCCATTCGATCTACCATCCAATTCAATATTTTAAATAATTTGCTATTTGATACGAGACAATTTAGATTGTCTCACATCTTGACTAATTTTTGAGTCTTGTCTAAAATGACCTTAATGTTTTTCCAAGTAGAATTTAAAATTAAAGTGTGAATTCTTGTGTTTCTTCAAGAAACTTGAACAAGTTTCTAAAATAAATGTGCTATATTTAGCTCGTACTATGATCAATCACGTCTTCTATTCAAGACACGCGAGTTACGTGATTGGCTGAAAATACCACATGAATAATTGAAACTAGAAACAAGTTTCTTGATGAATCTAGTACAATGTAATTCATACTTTGAAGGGTATAAATCTGTAACACATACATGTTTATTTGTTGCTAAAATCAGGCTGAATTGTATAAAAACAAATTATTTTCATATCTCCGATAAAGTCTAAAGTCCAATCCGTGATCCAGGCGTCACTTTTGACAACTTTACTGCCTTTTGTTTATCACTCAGGGCTGGTACGGGCTTATTACTTCTTGTTCTAATTGCCGCTTACGATACGCATAATTCTACCTTGGGCCTTACAACCGGCGGCGCACACCGCAAGACCTGAGCGATACTGCACGCCACGGGGGCGACTATCAATGATAAACCATGCTAAACACCTATTGTAAGGTGTACGAGGTAGAATTGTGCGTATGGTGGACGGCTTGCATGACAAATAGAACAAGAGACAATAATCCCGGAGCAGCACAAAGTGATAAACGAAAACTGTTTTTAAAACCACCATGACGATTGTCTTTGCGGCACCAAACACATTACTATATTATTTTATTAATCCGTGCAAATAAAAGTGTGCCAAAAGGCACATAACTAGAATTGTGAATTATATGATTATTGCGCCCACGAATAAACAAATGATTCACAATTTAAATCAAGTGGCTTATGTGGTATTTTTAGGGTTTGATACATAAGACCACATCGCCAAAGGTATTTAATATGAAGGTTTAAAACAATGTATGCAACATAAATCAGCGCGTTATAATTGCGGGCACCGTTTAGTCGTTTTTATAGAATCGAACGTTGTACTTTAGCTGATTTCACCTTCAATATTGGTATGAACCCAGCTTGGTGCAGTAGTAACCACTAGTGATTCCCAAAAGTGGGCGTCACGAAAAATAGTTGGGGGATCGCAGAAAATATTGATTTTCTTTTTGTAAATTTTATTTTTATTCTTTTTTTCTCTATATTTATAGATATACAATTAATTTTAATTTTACTGTCTATATAATTATGATTAAGTTGTGTATTTACACAACTTAATTGAGAGAAAGACATTTGTCTGCTAGAAAAAATTAAATTACATATCATTTTAAATTTTGATCGATGCATTAGCGGTTAGCCCATATCTATTATATAACAACCGGAAAGTTAATCTTTCAGTTTAAATTGCAGTAGTTATCATCCGAAAACGAAACAGGACAAGTTCGGGGGCAGGGTGTACATAAATAAAAACCAAGGCATCGATGGATCCAAGGGATGTATCAATGCCTTGGTTTTTCTTTATGAACACCCTGCTCCCGAATTTACCCTATTTCGTTTTCCTATGTTGTTTCTATTGGATAGTTTGGAACTTGTGGTTTCTCTTCAAGGTTTTCTTTGTAACTAATATTTTTTAATTTACGAAAATTAGTTCTAATATTTTTTATCCGATAGTACATACATACATACATACATATACCATCAATAACAATATATGTACATTGAAGAGAACAAAATAATCCATACATACCATCAATAAAAATGTATGTACATTGAAGAGAACAAAATAATCCATACATACCATCAATAAAAATGTATGTACATTGAAGAGAACAAAGTAATCCATACATACCATCAATAAAAATGTATGTACTTTGAAGAGAACAAAATAATCCATACATACCATCAATAAAAATGTATGTACATTGAAGAGAACAAAGTAATCCATACATACCATCAATAAAAATGTATGTACTTTGAAGAGAACAAAATAATCCATACATACCATCAATAAAAATGTATGTACATTGAAGAGAACTAAATAATCCATACATACCATCAATAAAAATGTATGTACATTGAAGAGAACAAAGTAATCCATACATACCATCAATAAAAATGTATGTACTTTGAAGAGAACAAAATAATCCATACATACCATCAATAAAAATGTATGTACATTGAAGAGAACAAAGTAATCCATACATACCATCAATAAAAATGTATGTATTTTGAAGAGAACAAAATAATCCATACATACCATCAATAAAAATGTATGTACATTGAAGAGAACAAAGTAATCCATACATACCATCAATAAAAATGCATGTACATTGAAGAGAACAAAATAATCCATACATACCATCAATAAAAATGTATGTACATTGAAGAGAACAAAGTAATCCATACATACCATCAATAAAAATGCATGTACATTGAAGAGAACAAAATAATCCATACATACCATCAATAAAAATGTATGTATTTTGAAGAGAACAAAATAATCCATACATACCATCAATAAAAATGTATGTACATTGAAGAGAACAAAGTGATCCATACATACCATCAATAAAAATGTATGTATTTTGAAGAGAACAAAATAATCCAGACATACCATCAATAAAAATGTATGTACATTGAAGAGAACAAAATAATCCATACATACCATCAATAAAAATGTATGTACATTGAAGAGAACAAAGTAATCCATACATACCATCAATAAAAATGTATGTATTTTGAAGAGAACAAAATAATCCATACATACCATCAATAAAAATGTATGTACTACATTGAAGAGAACAAAGTAATCCATACATACCATCAATAAAAATGCATGTACATTGAAGAGAACAAAGTGATCCATACATACCATCAATAAAAATGTATGTATTTTGAAGAGAACAAAATAATCCAGACATACCATCAATAAAAATGTATGTACATTGAAGAGAACAAAATAATCCATACATACCATCAATAAAAATGCATGTACATTGAAGAGAACAAAATAATCCATACATACCATCAATAAAAATTCATGTGCATTGAAAAGAACAAAATAATCCATACATACCATCAATAAAAATGTATGTACATTAAAGAGAACAAAATAATCCATACATACCATAATAAAAATGCATGTACATTGAAGAGAACAAAATAATCCATACATACCATCAATAAAAATGTATGTACATTGAAGAGAACAAAACAATCCATACATACCATCAATAAAAATGTATGTACATTGAAGAGAACAAAATAATCCATACATACCATCAATAAAAATGCATGTACATTGAAGAGAACAAAATAATCCATACATAACATCAATAAAAATGTATGTACATTGAAGAGAACAAAATAATCCATACATACCATCAATAAAAATGTATGTACATTGAAGAGAACAAAATAATCCATACATACCATCAATAAAAATGTATGTACATTGAAGAGAACAAAATTATCCATACATACCATCAATAAAAATGCATGTACATTGAAGAGAACAAAATAATCCATACATACCACCAATAAAAATGTTTGTACATTGAAGAGAACAAAAGAATCCATACATACCATCTCAATAAAAATGTATGTACATTGAAGAGAACAAAATAATCCATACATACCATCAATAAAAATGTATCTACATTGAAGAGAACAAAATTATCCATACATACCATCAATAAAAATGTATGTACATTGAAGAGAACAAAATAATCCATACATAACATCAATAAAAATGCATGTACATTGAAGAGAACAAAATAATCCATACATACCATCAATAAAAATGTATGTACATTGAAGAGAACAAAGTAATCCATACATAACATCAATAAAAATGCATGTACATTGAAGAGAACAAAATAATCCATACATACCATCAATAAAAATGTATGTACATTGAAGAGAACAAAATAATCCATACATAACATCAATAAAAATGCATGTACATTGAGGAGAACAAAATAATCCATACATACCATCAATAAAAATGTATGTACATTGAAGAGAACAAAATAATCCATACATAACATCAATAAAAATGCATGTACATTGAAGAGAACAAAATAATCCATACATACCATCAATAAAAATGTATGTACATTGAAGAGAACAAAATAATCCATACATAACATCAATAAAAATGCATGTACATTGAAGAGAACAAAATTATCCATGCATACCATCAATAAAAATGTATGTACATTGAAGAGAACAAAATAATCCATACATACCATTAATAAATATGTATGTACATTGAAGAGAACAAAATTATCCATGCATGCCATCAATAAAAATGTATGTACATTGAAGAGAACAAAATAATCCATACATACCATCAATAAAAATGTATGTACATTGAAGAGAACAAAATTATCCATACATACCATCAATAAAAATGTATGTACATTGAAGAGAACAAAATAATCCAAACATACCATCAATAAAAATGTATGTACATTGAAGAGAACAAAATAGTCCATACATACCATCAATAAAAATGTATGTACATTGAAGAGAACAAAATAATCCATACATACCATCAATAAAAATGTATGTACATTGAAGAGAACAAAATAATCCATACATACCATCAATAAAAATGTATGTACATTGAAGAGAACAAAATAATCCATACATACCATCAATAAAAATGTATGTACATTAAAGAGAACAAAATTATCCATACATACCATCAATAAAAATGTATGTACATTGAAGAGAACAAAGTAATCCATACATACCATAATAAAAATGCATGTACATTGAAGAGAACAAAATAATCCATACATACCATCAATAAAAATGTATGTACATTGAAGAGAACAAAGTAATCCATACATACCATAATAAAAATGCATGTACATTGAAGAGTACAAAATAATCCATACATACCATCAATAAAAATGTATGTACATTGAAGAGAACAAAATAATCCATACATACCATCAATAAAAATGTATGTACATTGAAGAGAACAAAATAATCCATACATGCCACCAATAAAAATGTATGTACATTGAAGAGAACAATATAATCCATACATACCATCAATAAAAATGTATGTACATTGAAGAGAAGAAAGTAATCCATACATACCGTAATAAAAATGCATGTACATTGAAGAGAACAAAATAATCCATACATAACATCAATAAAAATGTATGTACATTGAAGAGAACAAAATAATCCATACATACCATCAATAAAAATATATGTACATTGAAGAGAACTAAATAATCTATACATACCATCAATAAAAATGCATGTACATTGAAGAGAACAAAATAATCCATACATACCATCAATAAAAATGCATGTACATTGAAGAGAACAAAATAATCCATACATACCATCAGTAAAAATATATGTACATTGAAGAGAACTAAATAATCTATACATACCATCAATAAAAATGCATGTACATTGAAGAGAACAAATAATCCATACATACCATCAATAAAAATGTATGTACATTGAAAAGAACTAAATAATCCATACATACCATCAATAAAAATGTATGTACATTGAAGAGAACAAAATAATCCATACATAACATCAATAAAAATGTATGTACATTGAAGAGAACAAAATAATCCATACATACCATCAATAAAAATATATGTACATTGAAGAGAACTAAATAATCTATACATACCATCAATAAAAATGCATGTACATTGAAGAGAACAAATAATCCATACATACCATCAATAAAAATGTATGTACATTGAAAAGAACTAAATAATCCATACATACCATCAATAAAAATGTATGTACATTGAAGAGAACAAAATAATCCATACATAACATCAATAAAAATGTATGTACATTGAAGAGAACAAAATAATCCATACATACCATCAATAAAAATATATGTACATTGAAGAGAACTAAATAATCTATACATACCATCAATAAAAATGCATGTACATTGAAGAGAACAAATAATCCATACATACCATCAATAAAAATGTATGTACATTGAAAAGAACTAAATAATCCATACATACCATCAATAAAAATGTATGTACATTGAAGAGAACAAAATAATCCATACATAACATCAATAAAAATGTATGTACATTGAAGAGAACAAAATAATCCATACATACCATCAATAAAAATGTATGTACATTGAAGAGAACAAAATAATCCATACATACCATCAATAAAAATGTATGTACATTGAAGAGAACAAAATAATCCATACATACCATCAATAAAAATGTATGTACATTGAAGAGAACAAAATAATCCATACATACCATCAATAAAAATGTATGTACATTGAAGAGAACAAAATAATCCATACATAACATCAATAAAAATGCATGTACATTGAGGAGAACAAAATAATCCATACATACCACAAATAAAAATGTATGTACATTGAAGAGAACAAAATAATCCCAACAAAAGTATAAATAAGGTATTTACTCAGACAAATTCTTATCAAATTAAAGCGCATGTTTATTATTTCGTAATCCTTGAACCAGCTTCATATGTGTGTGTGTGTGTGTGTGTGCACTGCATGGACACACACGCCCGGATTCCCACAGATCTAACGGCAGTCGGCGCGACGAAGACGAATTCCGCTGCCCGGTATCAATGACCTCAACTAGTTGAATAAAGATAGCATATTAATTTTATTTCTTCTTGTTGGCCGATTTAAGCGCCCCCTTCTTGACAACCACATTCTCCCTCGGCGCTGATGAGGCAGCACCCTTATCGGCTACCCTGGTGAACATTGGCTTGCTAGTCCGCCTGGGATTAGGCTTACTTGCATCGAACGACACGTTGCGCACAGCCATGGGGATGGACTGACGCCGTTTAGATTCCACCACCTCACATAAATCTTTCACCTCCATATTATCGCTCTAAAAATTAAACGCATCAAACAAAAACAATATTTTTTGTTGTTTTTTTTTTGCAACTTTTAAATCTGAGTTCCACATCCGCATCATCTCCAGCACGTTGCCCGACTTGCTTGCACTCAATGGCTGGCCTTGTATCCAAGGATGCTTTAATAGCTCCCCCGCGGTCGGCCTGTTGGCCGGGTCTTTGTCCAATATTTTCAGTATCAGGTCCTTGCATTCAGCACTCGCTTTTACCACCTCAAATTTTGGCTCGACTGTGCAAATGTTCTTTACCAGCGACTTTTCGTCGCTGCCCGTAAAGGGCAGCTGCCCGGAGAAGACTATGTAGAGGATGACACCGATTGCCCATATGTCGCACAGGTTGCTGTATGATTGGCTTGTTAGAATTTCCGGGGCTGGAACAACAAGAAATTACAATATGTTATACCATGAAATTTTCACAATGGGCCCTTTTTGAGGCCTAAGTGTCTGTAGCGATACTACCCTCCAGCCTACTATTCAGAACTACCATGAAACAAGTAGACAATTTCTTAAAGAATCTGACAAAATGAAACAATTTTTTATTTTCATATACATTTGGAATGTTCCATTTGTTTGAAGATTTGTCTAATTTGATTCTGATAACTTTTATTAATTTGATGTATTGCATATTAAAAATTAATTTATTCGCACTTTTCTGTAGCTGTATCTCAGTAAGTGTTTAACATGACGACTTCTAGTTTGTGTTTTTGGATTCAGAGGGTGGATTTCCATAAGAGAACTCTATTATTGTCAATCTGCTTGGATTACTTTTAACGTGACAGGCGAAAAACCGAAAAATGATCCAACGGTTTGAGGTGAAACTTTTGCAAAAAAAAATCGTTGGCACAATAATTTCGCCTTTTGGCAATTGATTCACGAAAACCCCCCGAACAACGGAAATTTTATACTGTCAGCTCAAAAGACATAACTAACAAGTCGGCCGATATCAAAATATTGTCCTCGTTTTAATATTATAAGTATGCTTGGTTTTTTATAATCATAGTAAGCTACGAAAACAATTCATTCGTAAATATGTGACATGTGTGAAAATTAATTGTTTCATCGTTGTCTTCATTAATTACTGGTAAGCGGAAATATTAATTTCTTATTAAAAGCGTTATAATGTTCTTCCGGTGTGTAACTTTAAGCTACTTCCACGTAATCAGATAAGTCCTCATGCTTGACGGTGTGTGTATGTGTGTGTGTGTGTGTGTGTGTGCGTTTGGGTGATCTAAAACAGAGAACACACACAAGCGTGCCATAGCAATCCGGTATTGTAGCCCCCCTGGTAGTCCTTTGAAGTTCGTAAAGGGGGCTAATTAAATTTAATCGACCTTGTACTTTGTATATATTGTTCAAGGTCCATTAATGATTCCGCTACCATTTTGTTTGCGGGGAATCGCGGCAATGTTTGAATAGGGCGTGCGTAAAATAAATATAGATGAAATATATTTGAGATAGACTTATTTAATAACGTGTTAGCGAGCAGGGGGTATTGATAAGAATGTTTGTAACACTACCAAACTACTATTTATACAAATAGATAACCATGCTAGTTTCTCAAACTTTTTCTACCCTTAAACTAGTGGTTCTTAATCGCGGAACATTGGTAAACCGCGTGTTGGTGCAAGTGCTCCGCGGAATTATGTAAGCCGAAATTTAATGTTGTCTCTGCTACTGTATGTCTAAGGCCCAATTCACACATAAGCGTCGTCGCGATGTAGGCGACAATCGCCTGTGCGACATCACGCCTGCGATGTCGCACAGGCGATTGTGGTGTCCATATGCAGTGAAGGGGTGGACATTGCACCTTATGTTTACATAGACAACACTAAAGCAGTTGCCTCATGTACGGAGGGCCTTACTGACCATGTGATATGTGTTGCACTAATAATGGCTAGATTACAGCACCTTTGCAAAGTGCAACGGCTTTCAAGTACCCGATCGATTCCCGAAAACGTAGCCAATGTTACTAAACTCCAATTTTTAGTCCTCGAGGGTTTTCGACGTCGCTGATTACGAATCCTGGCCCTGTCCGTTTGGCTACTACTAGTGACTAGTAGTGACACATGCTGACATCACCATGTACCATTAGTATGAGCGTGACGTCGGCATGTGTGACTACTAGTCACTAGTAGTAGCCAAACGGACAGGGCCCCTATGTTCGATTTTAAAAATTCAAAATGGCAGTAAATTTTGCAAATAATTTGGATCGAAATAACTTACACGGGGGATTTTGAGGTCACTAAATAAAAAACCTATGATTTAAAAAAATTGAAAATGCCGGACTCGAAATAGCGGGAAAATTGTTGTCACTCCCACTACCCATCCCGTGTATTTTCCTATGATGAGGGGCGCATTATTATTAGTAGCCAATGAGCGCCGAATATCTTAGGAGGGCCCTGCTAAGTGCAGTTTGCAGATAAGCTCCCAGCTATATTCTATTATTTTAAATCAATCAACCCCGTTCAGGTGTCGAGGTCAGCTCATTGAAATAAAAATAGTTAATAATTGTTCTAACCAACCCATGTAACCGAGAGTGCCGCAACGCTCATGCAGCATGTCCGTGTAACCTCTGCCAGTTTTGATAATACTCAATCCAAAATCGGTCAATTTCACGTAATAAAGATCGGATTCGTCATCAGGATTCTTCGTGACCAACACATTTTCCAGTTTAATGTCTCTATGGACGATATCTGAAAGGATCATGCATCCCATAAATTGCTAGAATTCATATTGTTACTAATACTACTAGTCTGGGGCTGGACAGTAGTGAAACGACAAAATGTAGGCCCATCCACGAAAGCCAACAATAATTTCACAAAATAATCGAACAATATGAGGAAAAAACAAGCCATATGCAAGATGGAAACTAATTAGAATAATCCCCAGGTGGAAATTCACACCTCTACCAAGCCCCATCGGATACAGAGGGGTGAAGGTGGGGGTACAATCCAGCAGGTGATCAAAATAAACCAGACTTAAACCCCAAACCGACGGAAGAAAAAGACAGAAAGGCGAATCAGATTAGGAATATGGAACATCCAAGGATGCGAAGTGGTAAACGGGTTTATAAAACTGTACATGGATATCTTCGTTATTACTGAGACTAAAGGCCGTTTCAGACAAGACAATTTCTTGACTCTAACGTTAGCAAGATGCGAGACAATCTAAATTGTCTCGTATCATACAGCAAATTATTTGAAATATTGAATTGGATGGTAGATCGAATGGAAAAATATAAGGATGCGAAGTGGTAAAAGAGTTTATAAAACTGTACATGGATATCTTCGTTATTACTGAGACTAAAGGTCGTTTCGGACAAGACAATTTCTTGACTCAAAAGTTAGTCAAGATTCGAGACAATCTAAATTGTCTCGTATCAAATAGCAAATTATTTAAAATATTGAATTGGATGGTAGATCGAATGAAAAAATATAACGGCTTCTATTTGTCAAAGACAAATTGTATGGGAGGAGGATATATGAATTCATTTCTTGAACAACTTTTGAGCTAAGAAATTGTTTTGTCTAAAACGACCTTCAGACGAAAGGCTGTGACACAGTAAGGATAGGAGAAATATTGTACTGTTGGAGCGGTGGTAGGGATGTAGGGATATGTTGCAGAGGTAGCACCTTTTAACAGGACGGTCACATCGAGTGCCATAGGCAGGAGATGGTTCCTGGAAAACTGGTCCTCGCAGGGTACCCAACTCTCACTTATGGCTCCTAGTGCCACATCCCGGTAAACTACACTGACCTGTAGGCTAAACTAAGTGAGGGTAGCCAGATATGGTGAAAAGTAGCGTGTGTTCCAGATTGGACGTCTGACCCAAAATGGGCGGCTGAACCAAAAACTCGCCAACACGCAAGCGTGGCGTTTAAATGCCAAAAACTTTCTAAATTATGAAATGTCAACTATAAACACGATATTACCCCAGGTGAGCAGGGCGAAGAAGCCAAAATCTCACACTGATTACTCAGGCCCTCTCAAGGATTCTCGGGAAGACAATAAATTGACAATTTCAAAACTAAACCAATATAAAATCAATACTCACAAACTAAACATCGCTACATATAATGCAAGAACCCTATCGAGATTTTAACGTTTTATCGTTGTGCCGTTTTTCCGCAATTTTGTTCACAGACATATAGACAGGCGAACACACACAGACATTGCAAAAATCGGGGTTATTTCGACTATTTTAGGCATTTTCCTGCATTATCCCACGTTTTCTCACATGTTCGCGTGTTTTCCCACATTTTCTCACGTTTTCTCGCATTTTTACATTTTCATTATTGCATTTAACATTCTTTGTTGTGCCGTATTCTCGTAATATTGTTCACAGACATACAGACAGACGTAAATGAATGTTTCTTCTTCTATTAGCTATTACATCATCAGCCACCACTTTACAGGCTCCCTATTTCGAATAGCATCTCAATTTCTAAACTCATACCATTTTTATGAAGATACGCCACCGCGCTAATCAAATCCCGAAACATATGTCTGCCCATCGTCTCCGGGAAATGCTTCCGCTTCTTAATGCAATCCCACATGTCCGCGTGACACTTCTCCAGTACCAAATAAATCTTCTTGGGCGACTCTAGCACCTCGTGCAGCTCAATAATGTGCGGATGCTTCAGCAGCTTCAAAATCTTGATCTCTCTCTCGACGGCTTTCATGAAAGGCGTAGCTATCTGAAACCGTGCGGGGCATTAACGCGAAACCAACAGGGCTTGGAAGTGTTTACAGGTTGTTTGTCAATGATTTTCATCGCCCACACCGAGCCCTCGTCGCGCCGGTTGGCGACCGTATAGACGCTCCCAAAATTGCCCTTGCCGATCAAATTGCCGCACTCGTAGAACGTTTCGAAAACGGTCGCGTCGTCCACTTTCAAATGTCGCACGAAATTCGTATTCAGTTGCCCCTAAAATAAAACGAATTCAATCACACCAATTCGCACAGCTATAGTAATCATCTAAATCACACAGTACTCCTCGCACTAAAGCCAGTAATCGAAGACTCGGTATTATTAGCAGCATTAATCATCGTAGTCGTCATACTCAAATTATGATTGAATTTGACAGCGTATGTTTCAGACAGACATCCGTCATTTCTCGGCAGCGGCCGCATTTTCAATATTCATAATGCCCTCGTCGTTTCCCACACAGATTGCGTAAATTTCGGTTCTTTTTTTGGCTTTTTGAATTGTTAGTAGACGTTTTACATTGTGAATTTGGCAGCACTGATTAAACAACCTCACAAATATCACCAGGCGTTTTTGACAGTCAGTCGGACAGATATGAAAGCAAAATAATGTAACTCACAGCGGTGCTCGTGTGTTGTGTTTGCTAATTGGTTTCAGTCGCGATCAGGCTAAATTACAATGGACCAGAAGCCCGGTTTGGATATCGTTTGCCTGGCCATATCCGCGCTCTACAACAATCCGAACGCCGCGGACAAGGAGAGAGCGTCGCAATGGCTGGGGGATTTTCAGAAATCGGTGAGTGGACTATTTTAATTGTGTTATTGGTTGTGGTTGTTTTGGATTCATATGCTTATTGTCGAAAAGTAATTGCTGGATGACTGTAGTGGTATTGAAATGCCCGTTTTTAATTAGTTGTATTTTGTTGGTTATGACTGTTGTTGATATTCTGTTTGAGGTGTCCATGGCCCTATTGGATTGGTAGTAGGACTAGTAATAATTATACATCATTAGTAGCTGTCCATTTGGAGCATTGGTGAACCCTCAATTGTATACAGATCCACTAGTAACCTATCAGATATGGCCTACATTTTACATTAGTTTGTAGCGGATTATCATAATTTTTCCTGCGGGTATTTAGAGTAATGGACTCCCCTTGCCTTATATACTGTTGTACAAGGGCTTTTTTTTAGCACCATTTGGTATCTGATTTACAACCAATCCTTTGATTACCACCTGTGGTCAGTTTTGACAAGCCAGCTACCACTTGCCAACCTTTGGTTTTAGGGCCAGTCCCCCAGATCAGTAGGTTTCTTTGCAACTTTGATGCTTATCTCCAGATATCCAATGTCATTTCTCGTTACTATTTCATGTATGTTGTCTTCCCATGTTTTGTGTGGTTTACCTCTTCTTTTCTTTCCTTGTATTCTTGTGTTCCATACACTTTTTGTCTGTCTCTCTTCTGGCATGTGAATTATTTGTCCATACAATCTGAGTTGTTTCCTTTCTATAGTTGTCTGTATACTTTCTATCTGTAGAGTTGTTCGAATTTGCTCATTTTGTATTCTGTCAATTCTTGTGATACCTTCTATTCTCTACTTCATTTCCACTGCTTGTATTTTGCTTTTGAGTCTCTTGTCTAAGTATGGTTCTTCATTCAGAATATTTTCCACATGTCCATTCTCATTTCCTTCGTTTCTGCTTATCATCGTTTTCTCCTGCAAAAGCTCTTCGAAGTGTTCTTTCCATCTTTTCATTATATCATGATCTTGTTTTATTATTATTCCCTGTTTATCCTTTATCTGTCTTAGTGTTATTTCTACTTTCTCATTCTTGCTTTTCTTTACTGTTCTATAAAACAACTTTTTATTTTTGTTAAAGCTGTATTCTAGTGTTTTCCCAAAATCTTTCCATGTCCTTTCCCTTGATTCTTTGATTATTTGTTTCGTTGCTTTTCTCTGTATTTTATACGCTTCGTAGTTTTCTTCTTTCATGGAGTTAATGTACTTTATCCACTTTTGCTTTTTCTTCTTTATTTCTTCTTTTATTTCTATAGTCCACCATCGTGTTTGCTTTCTGTTTGCCTGTCTGGTTGTTCCGCATGCGCCTTTTGTAGCCTCTGTTATTATGTGTTTGAAACTGCTCCATATTTCCTCCACATCATTAGATTTTAAAAAAGAGTTCCTTAATACAATTCTGGTACTTAGCTTTTGTTTCTTTATATTTTGTTTGTCGATTCTGAATTTCTCGGTTGCAGTTTCTTTCTTGTACTTATCCTTTTTAGTTTCAACCTTGATTCTTTGATTATTTGTTTCGTTGCTTTTCTCTGTATTTTATACGCTTCATAAAGGCACCTTACATGGTCAATAATACTGTCAATCCTAGTACTGTCAATATTTGGTTCAATCCTCCTTTTATATTTATCAAGTAATCAATTATCCGGATAAAGATCAGTATTCTCTTCATTACATCATTAATATACATTACACGATGAGTAATACTGGCAATATTTTAGAATAATGAACATTTTAAACATATTATAGTACAGTAATACTGTCATTATTCTAAAATATTGACAGTAATATTGATCGTGTAAGGTGCCTTATAGTCTTCTTTCTTGAAGTTGATGTACTTCTGATGTACTGAGTATTCGTTGTTATAGCAACAATAAATACATTATCTAGAGAATTTAGTTACTTTAGATTCTCTCTATTGCAAACACTGAATGCTATTCTAGGTTTTTGACATTTGTTTGGCATATTCTGTTACAATGACTATGTTAATTTATCCATTCAATAGCTAATGGGACCTATAAAGTTATGGGATGTTGGTGAATACAGGCATCAACCAGCTTGACCATGCCTAGTATGTCCAGCACATCCTTCATTCATTCTTCCTCAATCATCCTGTATACCTTGAATGCTGTATTCAATATGCCTGGTCACCTTTCTTAAATATGGGGCATATTATGCATTCTCTACATTGCACCTCTTCCCTAACAGACATCATTTAATACTTCTTGCTTTATTCAAAATAAAGGATGGGTCTATGGCACTAAGAAACTTGGGGAATGCCTCCCCGAGTTTCTCAGTGCCATAGGCCCATGCTTTATTTTGAATATTGTTAACTGTTCCCTTCTTTAATTTTTGAAGTTATCTGTTTAAATTATATTTAAATACTTGGCTTCAATTTTATTAGTAGTTGTAGTTGGCAAGGGTATTATAAAACCAAATTATTTATGAATGTGTCTGTATGTAGAATGTTATTCTTTTCTCTAAGCAGTTTACTTTCAACTCTCTAGGTACACGCATGGACAATGGCGGACGAGCTGCTGCACCTCAAGAAAGACCTGGAGTCGTGCTACTTTGCCGCACAGACGCTGCGCTCAAAAATCCACCAATCGTTCCACGAACTCCCGTTGGAGGCACACGCCAGCCTCAGAGATAGCCTCCTCGACCACATTGGTCAAATCACGGAAGGCACTAATTCCGTCATCGTCACCCAGCTTTGCCTAGCCCTATCAGATCTGATCCTGCAAATGCCCACGTGGCAGCGGGCCTCCGTCGATCTTATTACTAGATTTTCACAGTCACACCTTTGGCCTTTATTAGAAGTATTAATCGTGCTGCCTGAAGAATTGGAAAGCAGATCAGTACGGTAAGTAATAACAATATCTATAATATAATTACTAGTAACGAATACCGCGTTTTTCATCAAATGTCTCCCAGCTATATATACAATAGGTGAGAAACTATTGAGACACAGGTTTGTCTGGATAGTTGGCTGGAGGGTAGCATAGCTACAGACACTTGGGCTTCAAAATAGGCCCATTGTGAAACCTCTCTTTAAGGCTGCTCACTCGTACCACCAGTCAATTTTGCGTGCGAGCTGCCAAACTCTGGCGGGTGAGGTTGACCATACTAGGCCAGCACTCCCCTAGTATTAGTGTTTAGCTGGACAGAGGCACAGGTTTACTCAAACTATATGTGCATATTATATAAAACCCCACCCATATCATGCAAAAAATTTAATAATCAGAACTCATTGAAAAGTCAATTCAAATTTGCTAGAATCCTTAATATTAAGCTTTTGTATGCATTAATTCTTGTAGTTTGGGTGAAAACCGAAGACTGAACGTGATAGAAGACTTAAAACAGTGCGCGCCGACAGTGAACGAGTTTCTCAAGCACTGCGCCAGCAACTACGGGTCGAACATTAACGAGAACATACAGATCAACGTGAAGATCCTCCGATGCTTCACGTCGTGGGTGTCCATGGGCGCAATAACGCTGGCGGACGTGACCGAAAACGTGGTCGTGGCGAACGCGCTTGCAATATTAAGTCATAAGCAGGAGAACGAGAAGAGCCCGTTTGTGGTGGGCGCGTTGCATGACGCCGCCACGGATTGCGTGTGCACGCTGCTGCAGTGCTTGGAGGATAATAATAACCAGCAGAATTTAGAAACGTATCTGTTTAGGAGTGTTATTAGTTTGGAGGTGCCGTACCATTTGAGTGTGGCGAATGAGGATCAGGAGAAGTCTATGAATTATTGTAGGATATTCACGGAGCTGGGCGAGACGTTTTTGGAGAAAATTATCACGCAAAGTAGTGATAACTATCATCATTACGCGGTTAAGGTGTTGGACTTGGTGTTGATTTGTGTGGGGCATCATGATTATGAGGTGGCAGAGATTACTTTTAATTTATGGTATGTGCTCAGCGAGGAGTTGTATCAGAAGAATAGTAAGGCGCTGACGGAGATGTTTAAACCGTATGTGGAGCGTTTGGTTACGGCGCTGTGTCGGCACTGTCAGATGGAGCCGGATCATGAAGGGTTGTTGGAGGATGGGGATGATTTTAAGGATTTCCGGTTGAAAGTGTCTGATTTGGTGAAGGACGTTGTGTTTATCATTGGTAGTTCGAGTTGTTTTCGGCATATGTTCCTAACATTGCAAACGCCGTCGGTTACATGGGATACCACGGAATCGGCGCTGTTTATTATGCAGGCTGTTGCTAAAAATGTACTTCCGTGAGTTATTTTATTTACTTGAAATGATCGGGTGGTTGTAATTTCTTTTTGTCTTCTAGGAACGAGAATGAAGTTGTGCCTAAAGTGGTGGAGGCGATTTTGAATATACCTGAAAATACGCATATTGCGGTGCGATATACCTCTGTACTTTTGTTGGGGGAGCTCTGCGAGTGGATTGAAAAGCACCCGATGTCGTTGGATCCTATATTAAATTTTCTGGTCTGTTGTCTGCCACAGCCAGGTGTTGGGGCTGCTTCGGCTACAGCGCTGCAGAATATCTGTGCTGCATGCTACGAGCATATGCCGAGGCATGTTCCTGTTTTGTTGCAACTATTGCAACAGGTTGATACGTTTGCAATCACTAATAATGCTGTTATAGGTATTCTTAAGGTATGTAACACAAATTTGTTAGTTATGATCATTAGTAATATGAGGGTTGTACATAAAATAGTTGCTACATACATAGAAATCAATCTATATTGAACTTACAAGTAAAATTACATTACATTCCTTCAATATAATCACCAGCAAATTTTATTACCTTTAAAACGGTCGATTTAGTTGGAGGTTGTTTGCTGTGTGGCGCTGAAATTGAGTGTCGTTTTGACCGCTCTAAAGTACAGGTCGGCCGTTCATGTCTCAACATTCAGGGACTGGATTTTTGAGCGATCTAGACACGTTCGCTATTATTGAAAATGGTGTCGATTTTTGACCCTTCGCTTCGTGAAAGATAATGCTCATATTTGACAGAACTGAAAGTTTGATAGTAGTTAGATATTGACATTAATTGAGTTAATTCTATCGATTCAGCGCTATGAAACGTGTACGCTTATAGCGCATGATAGTAGCGATCGGTCAAGAATCGCACCCCAGATTGCCATTGTGAGTGCTCTCCTTTGCATAGACTGTCGATGGACTATTTGGAAATATTTTCATTTAATTTTACAAATTATTATTTTATTCCCATCGACGGTCCATGAAAAGTAGACAAGACTCAGGATATTAATCTCATCATGAGAAATGCGGCCGTCCATTCTGGTGTAAATCTTATTGCAACCGTCCTATATGAAGTGCTTTCTTTAAACATTACTAGTTGCCCCGTGGCGTGCTGTATCACTCCAAGTTTAGCGGTCAAATTCGCAAAAACTACACGCATTTATCCTAAATATAGTATTACACCAGCTATGCTGTAAAGCGTCTCAAATATAGTTGTAATACGTGACATAATATCTTTTCTATTTCCGATTTACAATATTGCAAAATTGAAATATGATTCTTAAATTTTAGGGGGTTGCTGCTATAATAAGTAAAATGAAATATGAGGAAATAACTAACCCTCTACGTGAATTGTGCCTGCTACAAGTGAAACCCTTGTGCGAGCTAGTGGAGCAACAAAATGTACCTGTACGCGGTACTAAAACCGATCCGGTGTTATGGTTAGATAGATTATCCTCAATATTTAGAAATCTAGTTGTATGTAATGATGAAGGTAAGGTTTAATGCAAATAGACACCTTTATAAAATATTCTTAAATTGTGTCTTATTCTTTTAGGTCTGCCAAGTCCTTGCAAGCCAGTAGTCTTAGAAGTATGGCCGTTGCTCTCTCGAGTATTTGACAAATACCAAATAGATGTGCGAATAATGGAACGATGCTGTCGAAGTGTGCGTTTTATGCTACGCAGCGTAAGTCAGGAAGTGAAGGAGTTATTGGAAACACTAGTGCCGCAAATAGTTTCAATTTATACAACGCACAAGCACTCGTGCTTTCTATATTTGGGTAGTATTTTGGTTGATGAGTACGCAACAGATGCGGCATGCATACAAGGATTACTGGATATGCTACAAGCGTTTATAACGCCAACCTTTGAGATCCTGCAAAAGGAAGACGGCTTGCGAAACCATCCTGATACGGTTGATGACTTTTTCCGGTTGTGCGCTAGATACATGCAGCGCGCCCCTATTCCATTTCTCCGGTGCTCGGCGCTACCCCACATCCTCCAGTGCGGGCTGCTGGCTAGCTCGCTCGATCACAAAGAAGCGAACACCTCTGTGATGAAGTTTTTTAATGATTTTATAAGCACGGGGCGTAGTGGGCGACAGCATTCCGACTTTAGCGAACGCCACGAACTAGTACAAAACATTCTGGTTGAATATGGGCCACAGTTGGTTACGAATTTGATACACGCATGTGTTTTCTATCTGCATTCGTATATGTTCTCAGAGGTAGGGGATGTTATTGTTGAACTGATTTGTTTCAACAGAGATTTATTATCGACGTGGCTAGCTGACGCACTGGAGGGTCTACCCAAACAGGGGACTGGGATTATAAGTGTCACACCACAACAACTAAAAGATGTTCATATTTCTGTAGCGATGTAAGTATTATGCTTTACTATTTTTTTTTTTGGCCTGGGGTGTGATTCCTGATACCACTTGTTCCAAATTTATATGTGTTCATGTCAAAATAACTCATGTGAACTCGTTATTTAACTTACAATTTGGAATTGGTTTTACTTATATTTTTCTCTGAACAATAAAAATCATACTTCAGAGACATTAGAAAAAATACGATATGCTGCATCTCATAATTCAAGGACAGATCGCGGGAAAACGTAGTGTTTAGAATATCATGGCTCAGAACCCTGATAGCAAACATGATCGCTAACGTCTGCTGAGCGGATATGGCACTTTGACACGTTGAGTCTCAGCATAAGAAACGAAAATCCGGTCACACTGGACTATAATTTTTTGGTGAAATTTTTCAATATGAATAGTCACTATTACTTATTTTTAATTAAAAATGCTGTAAAAACTCATCGGACCACAAGCATATATTGGTCCACCGTACGGCTACTTTTCATTCTCCATTCAAATGTTGTGAAAGCGTGATGTAGTCGCCGCTTAAGGCGAATCTTCGAAAATCTCGTTCGAGGGTTCAAGCTGAAAATCTATTCGAAAAACGCGTTGTGAGACTAACGGAACTGCTGCTACTTCTTTTGCGGAGTGTATAAATCGTAGCCCCAGGAAAAACTGGAGGGGTGCGCACCGAGAAATAAATTTATTTCGAAATAATGAAGCATTTGTTGATAATTGCACGGATGTCTATAAACTATACTACTGTACTTAAGCATTACCAGATTGTATTTATCAAAACTTGAAATATGAAACTGCAATCTCTTAGAGAAATTTCTGTTGAATTTTGATTACAAATCGGAGTAAATATATACTTTTCTGATGCAAATATTGACTACTTTTGCATATTTTTTACAACTATTTCGAGACAAAAAATTAACTTTTTCGTCCTAACAAAGTATCAAATCATCCTTAGACTGGAGAAATATCCGAACATATTTTCAGAAAATTATGAAATGTTGACAAAAGACCGCGCGATTATGTCAACATTGAACCGTATTTCATCTTCCGAGATTCGCCTTAAGTGAACGAAATTTGTGAGGCATCACAGAAGTACCACGCCGTCCTATACCTTCCAGATAACGTGGCGTCACGTTGATGCCACCCGGGGCTTAACGTGTTAAAGAAGAAGATATTTTTTTAACGCTTGTAAAATGAAATTCCATATTTTTAACTCAAATTGTCCGTATTGTCAGGAATCGTACCCTTGGTTAAGAATTTCTGTGCAATATTCGATATAGTATCTAATACTAATTTACTTTTTTTAGATCAGACACATCAAAATCAGTCACATATGCTTTAAAAGATCTAGCATGTTTATACCGCTGAAAAAGAATATATATAGAATTTATACAGTCCGCCGTGAAATACAAAGCTGAGGATAATTTTATAATTTGTACAAGAATTTTAATTAAAAGACGCTGCAATGCAGTTAAATATGGTACACTCTAAGATGATGTTAAATGTGAATATTGAATGAATATATATTTTTGTATATTATATTCACTTTTTAATTTATATTTAGCAGAGCAAACGGGAGTAAATTGTGTGAGCGGCAGGTGTTGATTTGAAAACATTTACGTTTAATCAGTTCTTGTTTTATACATATTTAATTATATGATTGTACATAATATTATAAAACAAATTAATAAAATATAACAACTTAAAAAAGAAAACGATATACATATATATATAATACTATTTATATAGAGTGAACAGTTTTTTTTTATATAGGTACAAATAGTTTTGAAAACGCCAAGTCGTTCTCGCTGCAGTGTTGTAAATATTTAACACGGTGTATATTTGAAAACGATGTGTACCGTTTTTAAAACTGATTGTATAAACGACTTAAGTTTAGTGAGATCAAATAAATTTACATAGCTGAGGATGGTTGGAATAAATATGTGAAATATTGATTTATAAATAAAATAGTATTTAGCCTCTCAAACTAGATTTTGGTAAAAAAAAAGTACTGTAATTGTAATAATAGTTTTCTAAATAAAAAAAATATATCGTGGCCTAAGTAGCAACACGACACATCTAAGGCCCAATTCACACATAAGCGGAGGCGCGGTGTAGGCGCGACTTCGCACAGGCGATTGTGATGTTCATATGCAGTGAAGGGGTGGACATTGCACTATATGTTTACACAGAGGCGGCGTGGAAGAGTTTCGCCTACCGTATCTTAGGCGAAGACGCCGTACCGGCGCGGCGAGAGGCACGAGGCAAATACCCGCGCCTCGTCACCTAAGTGGGCATTGCACCATATGTTTATATAGAGGGGGCGTAAAAATGTCGCGCCTTCGCCTCCTATGTGTGAATTGGGCCTAAAATTGTCTTTTGAAGTTGACAGAAGAGAGAAATACTGATTATAAAATGCTTATTGGAGTTATTTTGCTATGACAAGTTATGATTTTGGTTTTAATATAGTGTTTAAATTGCCAGATAACACTTAGGACCTGTACGTCATAAGCCTCTCTGAATGTAAAGATATTTGATCTCAATTAAGTAGTAATTTGTGTTCGGAACAAAACCTGAGTGTGATATTATAAGTACACATTGCAAATATCATTCATACGTGGTAGTCGATGATGGGCGAGTCGAATTTGCGGGGGAGCGCAGAGCATGGTAGCAGCCACATGAGCGGGTGCTGGCGGCCGCAGACCTCGCTGAGCAGCGCGAGTTTCGGCTTGTGCGGCCTATAGGGGCCCTGTTTCTGCACTTGCTCCACCGCGGTCTCGTCCGTCATGATCGCCTGGAACTGATCGGTGAGGATCGCGATGACGAACAGCCCAAAGAGGGAGCTCACCAGCAGGAGTATTACGCAATGCACTCTGGAAATGTAATTGCAAGGAGTTTAAAGCAAGGTGGGTTTTATAGTTGTGTTTGCTTACATTCGCATTTGTTTGGTGGGGACGTCGGTTACGCACTCCTTGCAGTCCGTTACCCAGGAAATTATTATTAGGACTATCGCGTAGCCTGATAATGCACCTAAATAGACAGATGAGTTACAATTATCATAAGAATCCTAATATCAGTTGTTGTTTAAGTTAGAGGATATAGGTACTGAACATTTTAGAAAAACTTCATCAAACCTTTGTTAAGATTAGTTCTTTCTATCAATAGTAGATGGCACATACATGTTTTATTTGAACGTTTTCATACAACTTAGGCCCTGTGCGTTTGGTTTGTTGCCAACGGACAGGGCCTAGGTTGGAGAACAGTTTTCTAAGGTATTGAGACGCGAGAATCTAGCACTGAGAATCAAGAACTGAGTACCGAGAACCAACTTTTAAGAATCGAGAACAGCTGTATCCAATATTCCACGATTTAGCATACCACACATATTTACACATGCACATGTATTATCTACAAGCAGCAACAGCATTTCAATTACAGAACTTGTAAACAAATACCATACAGATTATGGTATTTGTTTACAAGTTCTGTAATTAAAATTCTGTTGATGCTTGTAGATAAAACATTAGACAATTCAGACATATTTGTTTTTTACCACCAATGTTTAGTGTTAGTGGTAAAAAATACAGAAGCTTCCATTTCCTTAGTATTAATAATACATAATAAGGATAGAAACAAAGCTGTTTTTCTAGCTTGGGGCATTTTTTTTAAAATAGTACTTGTTATTCTATATAAAGATTCTATGATGAATTCTTAGTTTTGTGTGTTGAAATGTACCTACCTACATAAATTAAAAACTGTATAAAGTACTTTTGATTCCTCTCGCCCACACAATTATTTATCCACGGGCAATGGTGGTCCATCCGGCGGATACACCGCTGGCATATTCGACAGTGGTGCGCTCGGGGCGGCCTGTATGTTTCACAACGCGTGCATATTGTCCAGTCTATATTATCACATCCTAAAAGTTAAGAAATTACAATCTACCTTTGAGCTACAGTGGAAGGTTAAAGCAGTCATAGATGCACACTAATCTGAATAATATTAATCAAGCAAAAACAAGTCTAATATATGCAATGCATATGACAATCAATAATCAATAATCATATAATCCAATCAAACTTACCATTTTCTGAGTGGATATCGGAAAAATCTACTCTATTCTGAGGCAGTGGCACTGTGCCTGGGTCACTCAGCACAGCTTTGAAGTGTGCCAAGCTTAATAAGAACACTAGTGTGTTGAATGATATTGCATTGAATGTACCCCATAAACTAAAATGATAACAAACAACAAAAGATATTTAGAAACAATTGAATACAATTTTAATCTTTTTTTTTCTTATGTATTTTTTGTTGTTCTTGATGAGCATTGTATACTGGAGGGTTTTTGTATTTTTTTTAGTTGTCATGCCAAATAAAGGTCTATTTTTTACAATTTTAATCACATTATTTCAAGTAGTTTGTGATTTTAATTCATAATTGTAAATGGCAAAATTATTTTGAGCATTATTAGTTAGTGTGGCCTAGTGGTTAGAGATGCAATTTGGTTTTGGAGAATGGAAGATTAAACTTCATAGGCAAATCACTTTTCAGAGGGTTTAAATAAAGTTAAGGTAAATACTGAGCTAAAAACTGCTCTGAGCTTCTCCCTTTACTCACAGAATAGCCTTATAAAAGATTAGATTTAGTATTTTGGTGGTATTTCTGTTGAAATTTTATACAAACTATAATCTTTATAATAATGGGGCATTGTAAAAATGCCATTATTCTTTATTCACAGAAAGTGCTAATAAGCCTTCTACTGTTGATTGAAGTAGATTGAACCACTACTTCAATCAACACTTCTACTCAGAAATTCCAATCTTCTTTTAATATGCTGCATTAAATTTTATTCAATCAACGATTCTACTCAGAAATTCCAATCTACTTTTTATATGCTGCATTCAGTTTTATTCCATCAACGCTTCTACTCAGAAATTCCAATCTTCTTTTTCATTAAGTTTTATTCAATCAACACTTCTACTCAGAAATTCCAATCTTCTTTTAATATGCTGCATTAAGTTTTATTCAATCAACGATTCTACTCAGAAATTCCAATCTACTTTTTATATGCTGCATTCAGTTTTATTCCATCAATGCTTCTACTCAGGAATTCCAATCTTCTTTTTCATTAAGTTTTATTCAATCAACACTTCTACTCAGAAATTCCAGTCTTCTTTTTATATGCTGCATTAAGTTTTATTCAATCAATGCTTCTACTCATAAATTCCAATCTTCTTTTTATGTGCTGCATTAAGTTTTATTCGTGTCTTGCCTAGGGAAAAATTTGCTCATTCAAAGTTCTCCTGTACATAATATGCACAGGATAACTTGCATTCTCCCAGTTTCATTAGGTATTCAGACCAAACTTTCACACAATATGCTACACTTTGACCCTATTTAAAAAATATTTTATAACTCATTTGGTACACACAAATAAAACTCTTTTCACCCTAATAACACATGTACCACACCAACCACCCTCACCTATCCGACATGGTTTCAAGCACAATCCATCGCACCACAACGTAATCCGCGTAAAACACATTCAGATACGTGATGAAAATGCACACAATCCCACACGGGTCTTTAACAAACATCTTTTAATTTCGACATGTAACCCCCCTAAACAAAAAAATTAACCCGCGTCGCCCTCACGTTTATCAATAATAATAATAATAATAAACTTTCATTATGATCGCTTTTATTGTTGCGGGTTGTAAATAAACTGTCGCTCGATAAACTGACAGCTGATTTTGACACCCACAACCGACTGACAGTCGTGAACTGCCACTGCCACAAGCGCCCAACAAACAAGAGACCGCGGAATAGTTGTATTAAACATTGTGATTTCGTGTGTGCAGTGGCGATGGTTTTGCTGGAGGTTATTAAGCGTGAAATGATTTGATAGTTATTGGGTGGTTGTGCTCTGAATGGTGTGTGGATTAATGTTATTAAAATATCATACCAAATAACGCTACACCTATGAATTTAGGCCTCTTCAACCGTGTTAATTTAAAAGTAAGTGGCAAATATTCATTTCTATTTTGATATTTTAGTGGAAAACAAATATATTTTGATATAAATCAAATATTTAAGGTTATGTTGTGAGTGTATTGTTTTATTTTTAATACTTTGTATACAAATATAGAGCTCTTTGGAGAAAATTTAACTATGTTTTGTTTAAATAGAGAATTTATAATTACAATTGAATTGGTAGTTTGAAGAAGCAAATGAATTCAAAAATCAAAGCTAGAGTTATAGCTAGAATTTCATTAAGGCACCTTACATGGGCAATAAATCTGTCCATCCTAGTACTGTCAGTATTTGCTTGAATCCTCCTTTTATATTTATCAAGTAATCAATTATCTGGATAGACAAGAGTATTCTCTTCATTCTTTCAATACAATATCTTACATGATAAGTAATACTGTGAATATTTTAGAATAATGAACATTTTAAACATGTTATAATACAGTAATACTGTCATTATTCTAAAATATTTGCAGTATATTTATCAATTATTTAGATAGACAACAGTATTCTCTTCATTATCTCATTAAAGGCACCTTACACGATCAATAATACTGTCAATCCTAGTACTGTCAATATTTGCTTCAATCCTCCTTTTATATTTATCAACTAATCAATTATCTGGATAAACATCAGTATTCTCTTCATTAGATCATTAATATACATTGCACGATGAGTAATACTGTCAATATGTTAGAATAATGAACATTTTAAACATATTATCGTACAGTAATACTGTCATTATTCTAAAATATTGACAGTAATATTGATCGTGTAAGGTGCCTTTTACAATACCTTACATAATAAGTAATACTGTCAATATTTTAGAATAATGAACATTTTAAACATGTTATTGTACAGTAATACCCCTGGTAATACTGTCATTATTCTAAAATATTGACAGTATTATTGATCGTGTAAGATGTCTTAATAATACTGTCAATCCTAGTACTGTCAGTATTTGCTTGAATCCTCCTTCACTATTTATCAAGTAATCAATTATCCAGAAAAACATAAGTATTCTATTCATTCCATCATTACTATACCTTACACGATCAATATTACTGTCAATATTTTAGAATAATGACAGTAATACTGTATTTTAATACATTTAAAATATTCATGATTCTAAAATATTGCTAGTATTACTCATCATGTAATGTATATTAATGTTGTAATGAAGTGAATACTCATCTTTATCTGGATAATTGATTACTTGGTAAATAAAAAAGGAGGACTGAAGCAAATTTTGATAGTATTATTGACCATGTAAGGTGCCTTATTCTCAAATAGAATTTTAGATATGTGGTGTAGCCGCTTAGGTAACAATATATTAGATGCATCATGAGTTACCATTTATTCACTATAAAGGTGAGTAAATGGTAACGTTTTGTGATGGTAACTGAGCTAAAGGATAACTGACTGGGATGATTATTATTTTTTAAATACCTGTACTTTCTCTTTGGATATCAACCATCAACTAATTAGTTTACTTTCTTGTCCATTAGTACACACCTTAGGGTAGAAGGCATATACAATAAATAATTATATTGAACTTCAATGACACTAGATTGTCTTTTGTCTATAAACAAAACAATTAGTCCCATATATAATTCCAAAAACCAGCTTAATTTTACTGTTTTAAATTCAGGATAGCACACAGAACAAAGGGATGTATTCGGAATGGACCTCACTGAGTACCCAGGTTCAAAATTTCGGAGACATCGGCCAGTCGGTCTTGGACAAATTCGGCGTGACCGCCAGTAGAGACGTTACACTAAACATAGTGAAACAATTGGCGGGCAATTTGGGCATCACGCAACCCGCGGAGCCCAGCAATCTGATTTCCGACCGTGAAGTGCAATGGTGCATGGAAATTGTCTGCTATGGCCTATCCCTGCCCCTATCAGAACACGACGCCATAAAAGACTGCGTCAACATCTACTGCGAGTGGATGTCTGCACTGCTGCCGACACCGAAAGTCTGTGTGCCCAAACCGGTCTGCGATGATCCGAACTTGTACGCGCGGAAAATTATTTCACACTTCCATTACTTGTTTATACCACGAAAAGGGGAAGGTAAGTGTTTTTTTTTTGTTTGAACATATCCGCACTGTGTATTATTGCAACTAATTTTTTACAAGACTGGCCATTTTTGTATCAGGATAACTTAGGTATGATAACAATAACAACTAATTTGTTATAGAAACTGTGTGTGCGCATAGTGTAGTTAAGATTGACGATTTTAAATTTAACTTCACTCTGTAAATCCTCAAATACAAACAGTTGGAGAGTTGTTTATGCTTCAAAGTTACCATGGGGTGTGTACTGTAGCATCAGATCAATCAGAATTATTCATGACAACCAGACTGTTTTAACAAAACTACTACTTACTAACTTTATATGGATTCAAAATTATTGCATTGTTTCAACAACTAACTCTGCACTACACTGTTTCCCGCAAATGCTTACAAATTAAGCTTAAATTAATTTTGAAATTCATTGAATTTACGAATTACAATGCAGTATAAAGTTATCAAGCATGCCAACTCTGCAGTTGTTTAGTCTGGCTTGCTATGGCATTCAGAACGTTCTGAATAATTCCGATCGTACTGTAGATATAGAATAAACCCTCAGTACTGTATGTTCAAAGACACCTTTCAAAGCATTGAAGACTCGACACTTGTTTACATTCCTGATTGGTTATATCAATTAGAAGCCAACACATTATTTCTCAAACAACCAACTAATCTAGATGTATAGTGATTAGTTTCTTGCTTGAGAAAAAAAAACCTCAAACTAATTGATATAACCAATCAGGAATGTAAACAAGTCTTGATTCACCCAATACTATGAAATGGGTCTCTGAACAACTACAAAATGGTTTCATTTGTATCACAAATAAGATACATTCTTAATTGTGACCACGGTCCAGCTACTAAATCAAATATATATATATATATATATATATATATATATATATATATATATATATATATAATAAAGCAATTCGAATTTCTTTGTGATAACAATAGTTTCTTTCTACTGTTATAATGGGAAAGTAAAGACTACTACTAACGCACAGTTTCTAGCCCTTTTAAAATATAGTCATCACTTTGAGATTTTTTAGGTATTGATATTATAAACCGTCAAGCTGTATTATGTCATCGTGTTTTGAGAACGCTTCAGCAAGTAGCGCACGAGTCGAAATCGCTTGAACGGAGTACATGGGAAGCCCTGTTGCTCTTCCTATTGGCCATCAATGATACACTGCTGGCCCCGCCCACCGTCAAAGATGACGTGGCAGATCAGTTGTGCGAACGGATTTTGAGCGTACTTTTTGAAATTTGGCTGCTGGCGTGCGCTAATAATTTTCCTTCGCCGCCTCTATGGAAGACTTTACGGGAGAGTTGTATGAACTGGCGACATAGGATTGCTCTGGTTGAGCAATGGAATCGTGTGAATTTAGCGCTCACTGCACGGCTGCTTGGGTTTATGTATGGACCCAATTTTCCGGAATTAAAAATAGGTAAAAACAATATAATTTTCCTTTATTCGTATTAAATATTGGATATAAGGACCGCCGCGTAAGTGATAGGATAGATATTTTGGTTCTTCATTGAATTTTTATAGAATACTGAAAAAAATGAAATTCATCATACAATAACTTCGCTACATGTTTTGTAGGTGAAGAAGACTTAATCCCAACAGGCATGTCGAACGACTGCATTGCGCAAAGCTGGTATCGCTTCCTCAACACAATTGGCAATCCTGTTAACTTGACTAAACCGGAAATAATCAGTCAAACCCAAAAATTCCTGCAATTCGCGCTGAGCACCCAAGGCGTCGTCGATCCGTGCCAACACCCCTCGCTACAGTCGCTGCCTTTGATATTTTTGAAGGCAATGAAGGGTATTGCGGGCCAAGTCGACGCGTTTCTTGGTATGAGTTGTGGTTTGGGTATTATGTTTAAGTAGAGGACCTACATTTTTCCATTTTAATGGGCTTATGGGTTAATTACAACGATTTTCCCCTCTTCTGGGGTTTATTTATCTTTAGTTTTATATATTTTTTAACGCTGCTTTAGGCTGTGTACACTGAGAAACAGAATGCAATTAAAGCCGCTTTTGTTTATCTTCAGGAGCTGCTCCGGGCTGTTCTAAACCAGCTAAGACCAGCCCAGAACAGCTCCTCGACGATAAACCAAAGCGGCTAAAATTACATACAATGAATTAATTATATATTGTTTACGCTTATTTAACTAGAATAAGTAGGACAAGATATAAAATAGTTTAAAACAGAAATCAATTAAATCCGCTTTCGTTTATCGTGCCGGAGCTGCTCCGGGCTGTTCTAAACCAGCTAAGACCAGCCCAGAACTGCTCCCTGGCGATAAAGCAAAACGGCTAAAGTTACATACAATGAATTAATTATATATTGTTTACGTTTATTTAATGAGAATAAGTAGGACGTTGTAGGTGGTTCATTGTGGACTGTATTTGTGTATTTTTTTTGAGAATAATTGTATGCAGGCATCGCACAACCCGTTTCGTGGGAAGCAATGGTGATGGGCGGTGGCCCGGAGAAATCCAAAGACACCACTCACGGTGGCGCGACCCCTTCACCCACTCCACCGACGCAGCGGCGGCTGGCTAAGAGCTTCAGTGTCGCTCCTTCTTCTAATTCTAAGGGTTAGCACACGTACATCACAGCTTTTCACGTAATATATTTAAGAAACAGAAAACACCAACTAGTAGTTATCTAGGCACAAGTACTTTATATACAAGTAGACATTAAAATGTATGTCACATTTTGCACAATAGGCACAAACAAATGGTTCTATGGTAGAACAGTTGAAAATTGAAGTGTTTTTTTTTTTTTTTGTGACAGTTATCAAATGTTCGAGTTGGGCATCGGTCAAATTTGTTTGTTACTAATAAATTTCAGGTGTTCCAAAGACATCTTTAATAGGTCTTACCAGCAGCCGAGCGTCTGCTAGCATACCCAGTTCGGTTTCAAGCTCTGGACCTTCATCCACATCTAGTTTACCATGTATGTATTAAGATTGAATTACAAAAAAAAAACTTCCATCTTTATCACCCGTGAGGCTTTTCCGCGGGTCAAGGGAGTAGCACAGAGGAGTTTAATCACCCGGTATTTACCTTAACTTCACAGAAAACCTCTGAAAAACTGTGAAAGGTGATTCGCGAAAATTCGCTCCCCCTTGGTTATCGAACTCAGGGGGAGCTAATGAACTAGAAACTTGTTTCGAGATGAATCTAGAATCTACTTCAAGCTTTTATTTGTCACTACACCATTTGTTTTGGTATTTTATAAAGCGAAATTTTGAATTATTTCTAGCCTTGTCGTCTTTGGGGAGCGAACACAGAGTTCCACTCGCTCCAGATCGACCAAAATGCAACAGTATTTTGCATCTCTTTGGGGAGTGGCTGTTTCAAGCAGCGTTCATTGGATCTGACGTGGCTCAACGTAAGTTCGTAATATTAATTTAAATTCCCCAATTGCTAATTTTCACAAATTTTTTATGCGCTAAACAAATTGGAAACAGTTTAAATACCAACAATTTATTTGCGCCAATCTATGATCTGGTTGTAAATAGTTTGTATAGGTTTACCACCAAATGAATTGACTATGATAGAGTAATAGCATTATTTACACACGTGTTGAATAATGCTACTGTTTTACTTCAAGGACAATCCGTAGACGCAAACAAACGACCAAACTCAATCGTAATGGATAACACGAAGGGCTCCGTTAACATGAACTACTCCCAACCAGGCTCCTTAAATGAAATGCTCGATCTGCCCTCCCACCTAACAATTGATAAATACGAAAGCGGACGGGCTGAAGCGCTGGGCACTTTATGCCGAATCATGTGCTCTAAAAAGACCGGCGAGGAAATTCTACCGGTATACCTTGCAAGGTTTTACTTGGCAGTGCAGCACGGTTTGAAAGTTGCTAGTAACAAGGAGTGTGGTGAGAGTGTTGTTGCTATTCTTATGAATTCATCCGATTTGTTCCGGCTGGATTTGGATGGAGCGCGTATATTAGTGCCCGCGTTCGTTTCCGCTTTAGAGATCGTACTGCCCGATAAGGACTTGAAGCTACATTCGAATGTTTCTAAAGTGGATTTGAGGAGGGCGTCGATTCATCTACTGTTGTCCATGTTGGTGCTACCATTGCACTTCCAGAATGTCACCATTAAGGAGTTAATAGCTACTGGCAAGTACCTACAATTATTCAGAATTAACATACACAAAAATGCATTTGTGAATCATATAAAAAAATCGGAAATTTGAATATATAAATTATTCTACCCAGCTCAGTGGCCGAGTGGTTAGAGACGTCGTCCGCCTGGTACTGAGCGTTGGGAAGCCTTTGAATTCTGAAATTGAATGGTTTTGGCGTCTACTACGTGCTAATTCATTTTCAATAAAGGAGATGAATAAAACGACTATGTTTTTTACCACTTTTTTAAAATAAGTGGTAAAAAACATAGTAGTTTTATTCATCTCCTTTGAATTCTATAATTGTATACATTGTATCTTTATATAATGTATACAATTATAGAATTTTAATTTACTGCTACATTTTGTGGAGTAATGTTCCTTCTCGCAACTATTTTAACAGTACTCGCTTAATTTGTAGGTTCCACAGAGAGACCAACAACATTCGGCCAACTAAAACCCCGCCTAATGAATTTGGTAATGAACGCCCTGCAAGTAGAAACGGACCCACAAAACACACACATGCTACTCGGCGGTTTATTCTTATGCGTGCAGGACTCTGCTATTTATGAAAAGGTTGAACAAGTCACACAACCCTGCGCAGAAACACCCGCCAACATACTGAGCTCAGGTGAGTTAAGCGCAGTCGAGAATAAAATCAAATCACTTTTATCCAAATTTATTTTAGGTCGTTGACTTATTTTTTGTGTTTGTGATTTCATACTTGATATACTTTTGTGTAATAATGATTAATTTTGTTTATTGATTTCGAAGTACCCGTGAGAGAGAGAATGAGGGGAGAAAGACAAATTTGCGCTAATTGTAATCGTACTGCACTGCTATTTTGCTTTTTATTTTGCTTCTGTAGTTTCGGACACATCAAGTACCATAAGCAGCTCTTATTCTGATCATTTATTAAGTCCGGATTTATCGGATATCCAGCCGACAGGTAAGTTTTATGTGAAACATGTTTTTTTTTCTTAAATTAAATTTTTGTTTTATCACCCCTGCTTTAATGTGTCTTCATGCTTTTTTATATTTGCACGGATTTGTGTTCTCATTTGATTGTTGGCATTCATTTCTGGTAGAATTCAAGTATCTGAATAGTTGGCTGGAGGGTAGCATAGCTACAGACACTTAAGCCCTGGTTTCCCAGGAGAGCGGCCGATTAAAAACGGCCGCTTTTGACGTCATTTTTACGTCACAAAAATAATTCTACGTGTATATAAACGAATATAGTTTCCTATAAAGTGTAATACCTCAACGTACTGCAAAAACGCAATGAACTACGATGAAAAATTGTGAGTTTTTCTATTACATGTACTTAAAACAACCTTTGTGATTTGTGAATGACGTCAAAAGCGGCCGCTTTAAAGCGACCGTTCTCCTAGGAAACCAGGCCTTAAGGCTTTAAAATGGGCCCATTGTGAAACCTCAAAGTATCACAAAATAAATAAGTTTTGTTGTAGTAGGAATGTATTGTATTAGTAAATGTGAATGTAAAGGCTCTCCATTCTATGTAACTACTGTAGGTCTATTCTTCTTAGATATTGCACCAATAAATAAACCTTCTAACTTTAATTAATCAGTGGCCTATAAGAGTCATAGCTATAAATATTGTAATTTGAATCATTAAATAAATAGACAGTAAATAGTATAAAAATACATAGACAACTTGAAAAGTTACAATTACTTCACTTTTGTCCGTATTCACCAACATTTCATAAACTTTATAGGTCCCATAAGCTATTGAATGGATAAATTCACAACGCCATTATGACATAATATGCCAAAACAAATGTCAAACACCTTGAGTAGCGATTGGAGCTTTGATGACACCTTTTGTTTAATTATTCAGTGTTTCCAATAGAGATAATCTAAAGTAACTACATTCCCTAGAGAATGTATTTGTTGTTGCTATAACAACGGATACTTATCGCTTCAATAACTATTGATAGATTTATGGAACGTCGGTGAATACGGGGGTCAAACTATTGTAATATTTTGACAATAATATTTTGAGAATCAGATAGTCCAGATAGTGTTCCCACTATCAATAGTTTTTATTTTATATATCTCATCACTAATAAACATATTTGAATGCAATTTTCCCACCACCATCTTTTAACTCTAGTTAGTTTTAGCCTAAAACTATACTATTAAATTGCTCTAAATCTCTATGTATAGTTAGCTGCTCAATGTGAACGAAATTCTTGGGTTACAGGCATCTCTACATGTGCATTGCATTTTTAGATTCCGCCCACGCGTTATTTGTGCGTGCAACTTACTTGGTATGCCATCGACTTATTTCGTCCTGGAAGACCGATCTGAACGTTTCGTTGGCAGCGTTGGAACTGCTTTCTGGATTGGCCAGGATACATATCAAAGATTCAGGTATTTTAAAATTAACTATGTATACAACGTGGAAATTAAGTAGCGAATAAATTTAATAAAACCTTTATTTATGATTTTTGCAAAAATTTCTCCGACACTTCAATTCTAATTGCCAATTTTAAATGAAAGTCTCAATTTTTCCATCGAATATATCGATTCTTGATAATAATCGAAAAAGCTATTCTTGTATCTCGAAATCACTAATTACCATTATTATGGATATCTACTGAGAATTTATTATATATTTTTGTTATGCAGCAAGGAAGTTAACAGGTATGCACGCACTCCTCGTTTTCGATAGATATTGTGGTTTAGATTCATTATTGAACCTGAATTTCCAGTTTTAAATGTGGTGTGTTAGGCCCAATTCACACAGGACGCGAAGAGGCGAAGGCGCGGCGAGAGGCACGACCAGGCATGGCCCACTATGCGGCGGCTTCTTTGATCTCGAGAAAAATATCGGTTCTTCGCGCAGTCGTCCCGGGCGACCACCTCTCCCTGACTTTTCAGTAGATTCACGCGCGCGAATTTAAAATAGTAGTTTAAAATAATTTGCGCGCTGGAAATATTCGTAGTGAGAGCGGCGAACGAGAGCCGGGATATGCTTGGCGAGGCTCGCGGCGTGCTGTGGGGTAGAGTCGCAGGGCCACTGCGCGCTTGCACAGGTTTGGACGTGAATTCGTCTAGATGAACCATGCCTGGCACGACGCTTTCACGCCCCCTCTATATAAACATGTGGTGCAGTGCCCACTTAGGTGACGAGGCGCCTCGTGCCTCTGGCCGCGCTGGCACCGAGTCTTCGCCACCAAATGGCTTTATAGATAATATTAATTTATGAGTTTTTCTAATTTATGAAATTAATTTAAAGATGCTTTGGAATGTAAACGCGCCGTAAAATGGTTATGTGACTACATCGTGCATCAATGCTCTCGCCCACCCCCAGCGCACTCAAAAGACTTGCATTCCACAATAGTAGCCGCTTTCCAATGCTGTTCAATTTGGTTGTTGGAGCATCCCTATTTACTACGCGACAAGGACTGCCTTACAACAGTATGCATAACTTTTTTTGAAAACATTATTCCCAACAATTTATCAATTGCATACTTGTAGGTACTTGAAGTAGCAGAATTGGGTGTATCAGGGGCCAAGTCCGTTGGCAAGCCCGGAGAGAAAGTTAAAATGAAAGAGGATAAGGAGTTAAAGCCTGCCTCTATGAGAGTTAGGGATGCAGCAGAGAATCTACTTACTTGTATTTTGGAACAGGTAATTAGATCTAACTAAAATCTAATATCGTCTTACAGAAATAAATATAATCTATAAATCTAATATCGTCTTACAGAAATAAATATAATCTATAAATCTAATATCGTCTTACAGAAATAAATATACTCTATAAATCTAATATCGTCTTACAGAAATAAATATAATCTATAAATCTAATATCGTCTTACAGAAATAAATATAATCTATAAATCTAATATCGTCTTACAGAAATAAATATAATCTATAAATCTAATATCGTCTTACAGAAATAAATATAATCTATAAATCTAATATCGTCTTACAGAAATAAATATAATCTATAAATCTAATATCGTCTTATGAGAAAAAGCAAATATCCATTAAGAGTTGACGCTGATAAAAAAGGATGCTTGAGTTAAATTCGCGGGTTGGATATAACTCGAATTTATAAAAACTCCATTCGCGAATCACCTTTTTCATCCGAAAAACTGTGGTGAAAAAGGTGATTCGCGAAAACATAATTTTCGTGAATCACCTTTTACAGCTACCCGATGGGGTTTGAACTCAGGCTCCCTAATGCTCAATACGAGACGGACGAGGTTTTCTTTAAAGTTAAAGTAAATACCTCTGAGCTACTTCCTTGATCGGCGGAAAATCCTTATGACTCATAAAGAGAGACATTTTTTTTAAATCTTCTGTACTGATGGTTAGACCTGAGGTCCCCAGCCTTTCAAAAACTAGATATTTTATATCCATAGTCTCATCGCCCGAAAATAGTGTATCATTTTCGAATACCTGTACCCGTCAGTACATTTTATTTTGACACACTTTTTACTTTAAAGGTTGGTTATTTCCCAAGCGAATGCGGCCCTGAGTCAATAAGCTCCCTGCTCGACGAAACCTCGCTGCTCCAACACTGCAACACGTGCCCAAATGACTGCAGCAACCAAGAAAAAGCAGTCGAGCGCTTTAGGTACTTTGTATCGGAAGGATCCGTTATGTTAGCCCTTTTGGAGGAGCCCCTAGGCAATGATCAGGTAGTAACTTGCTTAACAACAGTGCTGAGTAGTAAATACATTATGTTTGAGGACCCCCAACCGACCGTAACTTTACTCATCCGAGGCCCTTTCGGTCGACACGCATGGACCATGCAGTTGCGCCACTTGCCACGACACAAATCCGGCACAAAATACCACGCGCCTAATTTGGGACGGCCTGTTGTAATGCACGATGCTCCTATTAGGCATGAAGTGAGGCAGAAGTATTTTCCCGATAGTGTGGATAGGGTTCCACAATGTAAAGTGTATGTATATTCTAATGGGCGATTCAAACTGGTGGGTGATTTCTGTTACAAGTTTTTAGAGTAGAGTATTTATTATACACGCTATACATTTACGATGGATATACATGGTGATCGATGGGTGTAATATCATTGTTGGACATGTACATATGCAGTGAAGAGGTGGACATTGCACCATATGTTTACATAAAGGCACCTTACACGATCAATATTACTGTCAATATTTTAGAATACTGACAGTATGTATTACTGTACAATAATATGTTTAAAATGTTTATTATTCTAAAATATTGCCAGTATTACTCATCGTGTAAGGTATATTAATGATGTAATGAAGAGAATACTGATCTTTATCCGGATAATTGATTACTTGATAAATATAAAAGAAGGATTAAAGCAAATATTGACAGTACTAGGTTTGACAGTATTATTGACCGTGTAAGGTGCCTTATAGAGGCGGTGTGGAAGAGTTTGGCTCTTCGCCTACTGTGTCTTAGACGAAGACGCGGTACCGGCGCGGCGAGAGGCACGTGGCAAATGCCCGCGCCTCGTCACCTAAGTGGGCGGGCATTGCACCACATGTTTTTATAGATGGGGCGTGAACACGTCGTGCCTCTCGCCGCGCTTTCACCTCTTCGCCTGAGACACGGTGCCTGCGAGGACACTCTTCCACGCCGCCTCTATGTAAACATAAGGTGCAATGTCCACCAGTTCCCTGCATATGAACATCACAATCGCTTGTGCGACGTCGCGCCTGCACCTCGCCTACACCGCGCCTCCGTCCGACGCCGATTATGTGTGAATTAGGCCTAATACTTTCATAAATAAATTTACGCTTAACTAATAAATAAATGCGAGAAACAATGTAGTGCAAAGTTCAAGTCCAACAAGCACAGTTTGGTTGGTCAAAAAATCAGTTTGAATCGCATAAAGAAATTTAGTTTTCGCTTGACTTGTTTTGCTTTTTAGGGACCAATCCATACCAAGTTTGGAGTCAGTTGTATCAAGTGATGTCACGGCTAGTGACGAAACTAATAAACTAGCACAGATGTTGGGAAAACAGGCTGCTGCTGAGTGTAATTTGTCCGATAGCGATTCACCCGCGCAACCCGCCGAGTGCGTGCCACCAGCGGTATGTCATGAGTTTCAAACAGCGAGGCTGTTTCTCTCACATTTCGGTTTGCTGAATTTAGACGGGAATTCAGACGTAAGTTGCTTGCAAACTGAATTGTAACATCATTACCAAAACATGTATTCAATATTGTAGTTGGAAGGGTCCGGACCATCGCTGATTGCAATCGACAGCAGTATGTCAGACTTTTGCAAGGATTTGGGCACGTTGGATGGCATGAGCCCGAGGACTTGTGACACTGTTCATATATTTTATGTACGATCACAACAGACGAATGTTCAAGAGATATTAAATAATGCGTTGAGTGAGAGCAGCATGTCGCCCTACTTTTTGGAGTTTATACGATCGTTGGGGTGGGCTGTTAATATTGGTAAACATCCTGGTAAGTTGATTTATTCATAAAAAAATATTGTTATAAAATGGAGGTGTCAAACTACTTTAATCCATCTTTTATATGTAAATATTCAACATTTTACCTTCAAAGGTTGAATTATATATAGAAGTAGTTTGACACCGCTATTTTGTAACCATATATTTCTTAAGTCATGCAAATTCTCACAATATCAAACAGAATTAGTACATTCTCTATTGGACATTTTTATAACTAGGTTGGATTTGTCATGTTTCAACAAGTTGGGCCGGCATCAATCCATATGTAAATATTCAATATTTTACCTTCAAAGGTTGAATTATATATAGAAGTAGTTTGACACCGCTATTTTGTAACAATATATTTCTTAAGTCATGCAAATTCTCACAATAACAAACAGAATTAGTACATTCTCTATTGGACATTTTTATAACTAGGTTGGATTTGTCATGTTTCAACAAGTTGGACCGGCATCAATCCATCTTTTATATATAAATATTCAATATTTTACCTTCAAAGGTAGAAGTGTCTATACAAGTAGTTTGACACCTCTATTTTGTAACAATCTATTTCTTAAGTCATGCAAATTCTAAATTTCTTCACTTTCCTAAACAGAATTAGAACATTTTCTATTTGAAAATTTTTATAACTTTAGGTTGGACCGGTCATGTTTCAACAAGTTGGACAGTGAATAGCAGCGTCCCAAATCAAACAACAGGTGGCATTTACGATGGACAATCGCAGGTTTTATACTGGGCGGACGCATGCGCAGAAATTTCCTTCGTAGTGCCGTCACAAATGAAAGTGCCGACTGAACCACAACATGACGCACATTTTAATGCAAGCAGTTTATCTTGTAACACCTTACCACTACTCTATATTGGAACAGTTTTGACTTGTTTTGTTTGTAGCGTGGTATGAAAGAAGCTTGTCAGAAAATGGAGGACGTGAGAAACGGACTTTATCACTCGATTTGGATAAACAGTCGGTTCCCTTGAGACGGCCAGCGCATCGTTGCAGCTTGCATCCACATACCAATACCAAAATTATGGTGGTTTGGTTGGAGAGTTATGAAGATCATTTGAAATTGCCCATTGGTAATGTTTACATGCCCGCTAGAAGCGGCCCTACTAAAGTTTTTGTCTTTAATATTCCAGATGAATTACTCAATTGTATGCATACAGGCTTGGAAACAGGCCCTACACGATCAGCGGATGTGCTAGTAATAAGCCTCCATTTAATGGCGTCCGGTTTACTCCGAGTACACCTACAGGGCCCTAGTGGACGAGTGGGTTTGGCTTCACCGCTTGTAGATGGCATGATTTTAAGTCGTAGAGCGCTTGGACCTTTGGTACGACAAACAGCGCTAAATATGTCCAGGAGAAGGCGATTAGATTCAGACAGGTATACTTTTATACGTTTCATTAACTTTCCTATAAGTTCGGAATTATTCGATACCTAATTCTCCCACAATTAAGAAATAAGATTTCATTCTAAATACGTCACAACTTATGCATGTGCACCTCATCAACACAAACACAAATCAATATTTACAAAACAAAATTCTTTCTTGCTCACCTTCCTCTCCCATCCCAGTAACCATTGATTCACGCTCCTACTTTCTGAAACCCACTCTTTTTTAACCTTTTACTAAGCTATATTTATTAGTCATTTCGAATTCTCTTCAGTCACTATAAATGATTATGAACGTTCAAGCTATCAACCACCCCATGTGCGACGGAGATTGAAGATACAGGAGATCGTGCAGAAGTATAAAAGGGAAATGAGCGCACCGGAGTTGTTAACGTACTTGTTTAGCAGTCCTTAAACAATATTTATGTGAGAAAAAGAGATATAACAGTAAGTTTCATAAAAGTGAGAATATTTTTAATAGGATCTATTTTACAATAGCTATTTTTATTGCAGTTTTTAAAGGATTTATATCACAGTTTAGGTTTAAAACCTTTATTATTTATTTCTACATTCCACACTTATATCAGCTATAGTTATATAAAATGTATGCATTGTTATTTATTACATATATATTAATATTTAATTATAAAAAAGTATCATACTTATTTTAAACACATTTTAGTTTCCTATCATGTTTTGATTAAATTTATCACAGGTTTTTATCTTGACATGAATAGTGCACCACGTCTCCGTTTGGATAACGAACCAGAGCGCTGCAAACAAACAAATAACATATTACTTACATTTACCAGAATACAACAGGGTGAATTCCTTATGCAAAATCTCACATAATTTATATATAGTCAGTCACAAATGTCTACATACAGTAATTTATATATTTTTATAAAAAATAATATTAATACACTAATGCTCGGTTGCATAAAGCAGATAACTCTCGAGTTAAATTCCAATCTGTGATTCTAAGGCCCAATTCATACATAAGCGGCATCGGACGGAGGCGCGATGTAGGCGAGGTGCAGGCGCGACGTCGCACAGGCGATTGTGATGTCCATAAGGGGTGGACATTGCACCTTATGTTTACATAGAGGCGGCGTGGAAAAGTTATGCCTCTCGCCTCTTCGCTTACCGTGTCTCAGGCGAAGGCGCGGCGAGGGGCACGAAGCTTTCACGCCCCCTCTATATAAACAGGTGGTACAATGTCCACCCCTTCACTGCATATGGACATCACAATCGCCTGTGCAACGTCGCGCCTGCACCTCGCCTACACCACGCCTCCGCCGGACGTCGCTTATGTGTGAATTGGGCCTAACATCACTTTTGATAACTTTTGACACATAAAGCGACGTTGCCATATATAAACAGAAGTACATGAGGCTATAAAATGGAAAGTTAAAAACTACGTATGCAACATCTAACAATATAATCACGTGTTTTAATTCTATAACTACTAAAGTACAAAGGTGAAATAACAATCACCTTTGTACTAAAGTTATAGAATAAGACTCATCCCGTGCCTATGATGATTATCGTCAGTTGTGTTCAAAACTAAATTGGTTACTCTGCCACATACCTTTGATTCCCAAACCGTTTTTTGCACACAGGACAAATATTGAGGTCATTCACCATGATGCTCTGGCTTTCGATGTGCAACCGCAACTCCTGGCACTGAAGATGCTCTGCATATAGCAGCCCCTTCAACAATTGCACCCTCCTCCTTTCCTTGATGGATTCGTGCAGCGCTATCTGCAGGAATTTGCAAATCCTGTTAACCGGAATCGTATCGGGTAAAATCGGTAGAACTACTAATGGGTTAATGCACGTGGCGTTTTCCTCCAATATTTTAAGAGCCGTTTCCAAGTCGGGTTGGGCTGTTTTAGGGCATAATGTGGTACCGGGCAGTGATATGGGCACACTGTCGGGGTCTAATAGCAGTTTTATCAGCAAAACATACACCTAAAAGTAGATTATTTTTCTATATTTTAATGTATAAAGGGTATTCAGATATTTTCTATGTAACATAAGGTGTAATGTCCACCCCTTCACTGCATATGGACATCACAATCGCCTGTGCGACGTCGCGCCTGCGCCCGACGCCGCTTACGTGTGAATTGGGCCTTAGACCACAGCCCCACGGACCGCCTCTAGATGTGATATCACTATTATTATACTACTTTTAAGTTACTCAATTATTAGTTGTAGCAATTAACTCACATTCTTATTTTCGCCTCTTTCATAAATTGTATGGCAGTATTGAATAGCCGCTTCAATATCCCCAAGCACACGCACAAATATGGCAAGCGATTGCTCATCCCGGTTCATTTTCCCTAAAATAACAGTTCTCTCCTCCAGCAAACTATCAGTGGGGAAGTGCAATAGTATAGTGTCAGGCTTGTAGTTGTTGGAGGTCTCTAGGAATTGTCGCAGCTTTTTTCTAGCAATCGCCGCGCTAGGATCGCCCGAAAGCGCCTTCTCCCGGTACTTGTGAATCAGTGCGTTGTGGAATAGCTGATTGGTGTCCTCCCAACCGTGCACGACGTGCTCCAAGTAGGGAATCACGCAGGATGTGTGTGAGCGCAGCAAGTAGTCAAGGACTTTGGGGCGGTGCAGCGCTTCTACTTCAACTAAATCTTCCGTAAATATCTAAATTAAATAGAATCATCAGTTAGATATTTGTGATGGTTTTAGTGGATCCCTTATAGAGCAAAAATCAGAAGACATAATATAAACAAAATTATTATTAAACTAGTTTTACAGTATGATAATCATTTTGGGATATTGGACAGAAAGAAAGTATTGCTAATTCTAAAAACAAAACTCTAAAAGATGTGAACACCCTATATAAATATAAAAAATAAGTTCAAGTTTCATCAGTAGATATCATTAGTACCTTTAATCCTTCATCAGGAGCTGCTTTCAGCACCCAATCAGCAAACTCCAAAATAAGCCCCATATTTTGAGCCCCCAAGTGCTGCAAGTACCCAATAGTCCGCTCCACGTTCTCCTTGCTCTGAAGCATCTCCAACGCACGCCGATGCTGCCCTTTTGTGCAATATAAAATTATCAATTCGTTATCCTTGCCATACTTCAATAAAGTCCTCTCTGTTTCAGCCAAATGGCAGTGATTCGACCGCAACAACGGCGCAACCAGAGCGTCATTGGTTTGCAAATAACATTTCAGTAGAGTCGTGTCGATTATTTGCAGGAGGTTCTGTGTGGATTTGTTTTTATTGAGGACCTGCTCGTTCAAGTTTCCAGAAGCTTTCTATGAAGAAAAATTATATTGTGTCAGGTAAACAACTATTAGAGTGTTGCGATTGAAACGTTAAAGTAAATTTACAAATTTGAGTAATCTCTAACTAACTATCTGAGAAAAGTATGAAGAATTTAATTCTCTTAATGTTTTCTTCGTAAAAAAAATTTACAGCTATGAAAATATATACCTGCGCATAAACTTGGTGCTCGTAACGAAGATCTGTTAGGTACTCAATGAGAGCTTGAAGGCCATCCTCTAATTCTCTTCCGCTCAGCTCGTTGCTGACTTCTACCTCTTGTCCGGTCTGTTGAGGCAACAAATTTGGGAATAACCGAATCACATCGGAAGGGTTCGTGCCCAAATCTAGGAATTTTTGCATGCTGTCCTTGAATTGCTTCTTGTAGAATAAATCGTAGGCGAGTAGAGTTTGTATTTGGTAATGTATTTCCTTTTTCTCGTCCTCGTTTTCATTAGAAACATCCTGCAAATATACACACTATTAAATCGAAACTGTATTTTTGCATTATTTCGTCGTAAAAGTAGAAATAACGCAAATTTCACGAATTTTCGCCGAATCACCATTTACAGTTTTCTGTGAAGTTGAGGAAATATAGAAATAAGATGAGAATATAGTTTTTTTAGTAAGTAAAGTTTTAACTTACTGTTAATTTCAATGCAGACTGAAACTGTTTATTCTCCAACAACAGCTTCCTCTGCTGGGTTAAATCAACAGTTTGTAAAATCCAAACTTGGCTAATGGAGGCTGTATAAAGCAGACCTTGTCTCGAGCGGGAAATAAATCGTATTTTCGATAAATCAGGGATAGTTTGTAGAACCGCGTCCGATTCGATCGTTTGTATTTCCGCAGTATCCCCCAACAAAGCAACGCAGTAGGGTTCATCCCATATTAACGCACTGGGAATGTCGGACCATTTTAAAACTTTTGACTTCTCAGCTGCTGCTTTGTGGTTTACCAGTACTGTCGTGTTTTCCCGAACTAGACCAAATGTGGTGTCAGAGGCTTTGACTATGTAAGGTTCAGTTGAGCGATTGCTGCTAGTTGGAAATAGGTCTGTACTTGTGCCTTTCAACTAGAAAATATATTAAGGTAATATAAACATAATTATCCACCATTAATATTCAAAGCATACATCAACACAGCAATACTCTCCTTTATATCCAACACAAATAGTACTTTGACACCAAGCAATTGCCTTTGGCACCTCAATTAAATTCACATCCTCAGCCAACTTATCAAATTCACCATTTTTCCATATGTAAAACTGCAGCTTCCTTTTAACAACTACACACAGCCTGTATACAGGTGTTAGATCATCCTAAAACATAATTATTTAGCTACAACACTCTGTAAATAGATTGTTTTAAAAATCACTATTGTATCCACTGTGAAAAATGTAGCCCCTTTTGTTCGTACAAGCTGTGAAACCATTGGGAAGTTTAATGTGTTAATATCATGAATTTGTACGATACCATCTAAAATATTGACATGAAAATAAGTTTATTCAACATAAAACTTAGCAACAAACCTGTTAAACTGATTAATACATTGTGCTCAGGTAAAACCTCCAATTGCTGTATTGGTTTCTTACTGAAAGTCTTATTATACCTCATTAGTTGCACATCAGGTTTATCCTCAGCTGTTTTAACAATGTTGTATAGAAGCAAGTGACCCTGCCGGGTTCCCAAGAGTAGATTGTCATCTTAAATTATAAAATATTATTGAATGGTAAATCATGCCTATCCAAATTTTAATATAAGCATATATTGTCTGTAACACAAGAATGGCCAATTTGATTTTTTAACAAAAAGACCAAACTAATTTAGGATTGGTTCTACAATTGACATTTAACTTGAGAATAAGACTATTTGTGGAATAAGTTTGACATTTTAAAGCCAATATCTCAAACTTATTCCATGAATACCCTTATTCGCCAGTTAAATGTCAATTGTAGAACTGGCCCTTAAAGGACTTAATACCTGTTAACTTTTAACTATTATGAAATGAGAATTGACAGGGAGTCACAGATTGTCCTTTTAGCTTTGTTTATTAAGTCCTTTAAATCAGTTTGGACCTTTTGTTAAAAAAGCAGATTGGCTTTTCTTGCACTACACTGTCGATATGATCATATCTATTACTTGTCATAAATAATAAATCTATCTACAAGGTGATTATTAAACAGCACATTTACTTTTTACTACAACGTAAGCAAACGTTTCATTGTAATTACAAAATTATAATCAATATAACAAATATAAATATTATATATATAATATATAATTAATAATAATTTTTAAAAAAATACCATAAGATGTAATGCACTCTATTTGCACAGTGTGTTTTAATAACAAAGTCACATTGTAGATAGACATTATGCGCTATTTCCGATTAAAAAGCGCACAAATTGCTATTTTTTATAACTTATTGACAATAATAAAAAGTTAGGTTGACAAGTATAATTGGTCACGCCTACTACAACTGTCATTTCGTGCGCTTAATGCAACAGAACGCACCCAATTCCAAATTTATCATACAACAAAGCTACAACGAAATAACTAGACAAGTTAGAAATTAAAATTATTTTATGATTAGTAATAAGCTTTAATATTTAATAATTTGTAATTAACAACAATATACAGTATACAAATTACTTTCGAATAAATGACGTTTCGTGCTATCGAATTTTCGAGGTGACGCCACCTAGTGGGCTTTACCATTTGGAAATCGTTCTCCTACGCCAAGCGCATCTGCAAGACAAGAAAGTTTGTTTTTTCTTGCAATTTGGTCGTACTGATGCGTCGTCGGTTTTGTGGCTTGGTGAAGATGATAAGCAACGGTGGTGTAAACCGATGAGTATAAGCCCCCCCTGTTCTATTTGTGTAAATTATACGCGTACACGCTTTGTAATACCCGTTGCATCCGACTATGGATAGCGATGCAGCGGAAACATCCGCCGACGTTCTAACCTCTACGATGGGTAGCGTTCTCTCGGGCAGCGGCGAGCCGGCGGAGCCCGCCGTCGACTCCGTGCCCAGCTCATCCTCCGATGCGAACAACGCGGACACGACGATCGGCGATGAAAGTAAGTGGAGAGGCTTTTTATTTATGCAGTCCGCTACAACGCCATTGACTTGCAGTTAATTGCATCTTGTTTGCGTCTTTTTTGTAGAGATAGCGTTGGGGTTTATCAATTGTTTCTCTGTGTGTATTGGTTGAAATGGTAATTGTTTGTGAATTGTTGAGGGGGGGGACTCCAATAAAAAAAACAAGCAACAATTGTTAACTGTTTAATGGGATGTATAAATTAATCTTGATTTGGTGTTGTCATGGTAACTGGAATACTAATTGCTTGTTTTATAATGGTAATTAAAATGTGAACTGTAATGCTACATTTTTGTAACTCAATATTGATATTTTAAATAACATTATCTACATTTTTTTAAAATGCATTGTTTTCACAGAACAATTCACATAATTACTAACTACTCCAAGATAAGTGTCCAATTTCATAAAAAAATATCATACTGTGTGAAGTGTGCAATACTGCCATATATAAACAACGGTAGTTTTGTGCTAAATATGATTGTGTTTATTGAAATTGAAATATTGAAGTGTTTGAGGGGTCATTTCTCATACATTACCATTAATTTTCCAAGCAAATACCAAAACTTGTTTGCTGATAAATATGGTATTTCATTCCCAATATTATATTGCTTAATTATGTTTATGAAAAAAAAACCTATATATCTATGACAATATTGCACTCAGACCCCCATATTCACCAATATTCCATAAATCTATCAATTGCTATTGAACCCATAAGTATTCCTTGTTATAGTAACAATAAATACATTTTCTAGGGAATGTAGTTACTTTAGATTCTCTCTATTGCAAACACTGAATAATTAAACAAAAGGTGTCAGCAAAGCTCCAATTGCAAGCACTGCTCAAGGTGTTGACATTTGTTTTGGCATATTCTGTCACAATGATGTTGTCAATTTCTTATGGGACCTATAAAGTTTATGGGATGTTGGTGAATACAGGCAAGAGCGTGATGTATTTTCCATAACTAAACTATAACATATAACAAAAACATTTGAAAATTATGTGCTACTTGAATTCATGTGCTTAATGGTACCTATTTCACTAAAATCGTGTCCCACAATGTTCCAAAAACCCACCCTCAAAGTTGTGAAAAATGTTGATTTTAAGTAGTTTGTAACTGGCTATATACCTTTGGGTCCTGCTGTCAAATGGTGTATATCTATATAAGTCTTAGGATTTATAACTTTAGAATTTGATGATTTTTATTTATGTGATTTTATAACAATGAACAACTTGGTCAGCCTTAGGTAGTTGGCTGAGTTTGGTGTGGCCACTGTTTTGCTACAAAGTTTTTTGATTATTTATAATGGATGAGCAGTAACAAATACAGATATGGGATCTAATCCAACACTGTATCTGATATATGCATGCATCTACAAATATTGATTGTTATTATTTTTGTAATAATAGTAGTAAGTACAATTTTAGGTTGCAAAAGTAGTCCAGATCAGCCCTTGCTGTCTCTAAAACATCTACATTGTTTCAGCTATAGACGACCCCATAAGTAGTACATCCGATGAGGTAGACAAAGTAGAGATCAATGAAGGTGGTCGTGGCAGCGCCGATATAGCAATGGGTGAGCGCTCTAAAAAAACTGTTCTAAAATCCGATATAGACAATGAGGCAGACTTGTTCGCGAATGAGTGTAATTTATCTGATATTTCGCCGGAAAAAATTACAGAAAATGTCGAGGACATAGTGACGGATCTGGAAAATCTGCTGGGCACAACGCCGCAGAACTTTTCGATGCCCACGGGCAAAGGGTGCGCCGAGCTGGAGGACGACGAGCTGTTCAAGAGCTTCGAGGATGACGCCCCAATAACGGGTAAGCAAGATAGTGACAAGGCTCACGCGGAGAAGAGTACGGAGGATATTTTAAAAAAAGACGTGATTTCTAAAAGCAATGTTGAGAATGTAGAAGTTGAGGACAATAATGTGTCTGATTCCAAAAAAATGTCATCAGATGAAACAAAAACTAAGGTTGTAACAGATTGTGATACAAAGGATGCTAATGCCACAAAAAGTGGCACTTCAGAAACAGCACAGATTACTAAAGATGATTCTTGTAGTCAAGATATTAATACAGTTGACTCTGAGGTGTCTCAAGTTTTTGAAAATGTAACAAGTGATGTCATAAAATCTGTTACGAAGCCATTATGTAGTGAAATAGATGATGTTTCTAAAGATATTAATAACAAGATTACTCCTGAAACAACAGTGGAGGAAAAATCTGAATATGTAGCTGAAACAACTAGTAATGAAGCTGTTGATGTAACAAAAAGTCCACATGATTCTGATAAAACAAAATCTATCAATGACACAATTGATGCTATTAAAGTGTCTGCTGATGGTATGAAGGTTGACGATCAAAAATGTGATTCATCTGATGAAACCAAAGTTGTTTCCAAAACTAATATTAAAGATGTATCAAAATTTGAAGACAATGATACATTTTTAAATAAAAAAATTGTAGCAGAATGTGTTTCTGATGAAACCAAAACATTGGTTGATTGTAAATCAGAACAGACAATTACTGTTACTGATGTGTGTACTGTTGACAATGTAAAAGGGGTGTGTAGCAAAACAAATAAAACGGAGGAAGATGTTGGTGTATGCAAAACTGCTGGTATAGTAAAAGACACTAATATAGTAATCCCATTTGTTTGTCAAATAACTTCAGACCTTGATAAACATGCTGATATTACTAGTGATTTATTGATGACCACTGATAGTTCAAATATCAGTGATGTGTCTAAAGCCACTGATGTTTCAAAAATCAATGTTGTGTCTATAACTGAGGCCACTGATTTATCAGAAATCAGTGATGTGTCTAAGGGTACTGATATAACTAACACCACTGATTTATCAAAAATTAATGATTTGTCTAAGGGTACTAATATAACTAAAACCACTGATTTATCACAAACCTCTAATTCATCAATAACAACTGATTTATCAAACACCATTGGTACATTACAGGCTGTTGAGATAACAGCAACCAATGATAATATATCTAAGGTCATTAATATAACTAAAACCAGTGATAATCCCCATGCTTCTGATATATCCAAGGCAACTGATATAACAATAACCTCCAATATATCAAAAACCACTGATGTATCAACAGCTACTAAAATATTGGAATCTAGTACTGAAACTAAGAATATTTGTTTTGCAGATAAAGTCACAACAAATAAGGGTGAAGAGGTTTCTTCAAAATCAGATAAGCTAGAAATGTCTGAAAAATCCCAATTAATCAAAGATACTGAATTACAACAGCTTGTTTCTGATGAAATTAAAGAACAGGAAAATGTGGACACCAAAAAGCTAACTGAAGATATTCCTCATACAGTTTCTTCTAATGAAGTCGTTAATAAGCAGTCAGCTGTGCTTTCTACACCAGATATAACCATTTCTGATGTAGATGACTGCAAAGCACAGGCTACTACTATTGATTCTGCTGATGTAGATGTCAAAGCACATTCATCAGAATTTATAGAAATAGGTCAATCACCTGAGAAACCAATTACTGAAATGCATATTCATGAAATAGTTGAAGTAAAAACACTTGAAGCCAAATCAGCAGAAATATTTGAAATAGAGGCTGCTGATTCTAAGACGCTACAATTGGAATCAGCAAAGGCCCCAGAAATGGTTGAAGCTAATACTCTTGGAGAGATTGATTGTAAAAAAAGAGTTGAATCCAAGATTATGGAAAAGGTTGATTCCAAGCCATTAGAAATTGCTGTGTTAAATCCACCAGCAATGGTTGATTCAAAGACACCAATAATAATTGATTCTGAAACTAAAGAAATGACAGAATCTTATACGAACATTGTGGAAACACAACAAACATCTCAAGAAAAAGATAGTGTGGAAACTGATGAATCTGTTGATAATGCTGTAGTTGCTGATGTTGTGTCTCACTCTGACGAGTTAACTGAAAATGTACAAGTAGATGAATTGGTTCCTAGTGAATCAAATGATGAGAGCTTGTCAGAATCACAACAAATTGAAGAAGAATCTAACCCAACAACAATAATAATATCCACTGATTCAGATAAAACTGCTGAAAGTGATGGAAACTCAAAGGAAGAAACCTATATGGTCTCAGTTGAAGAAGAAGAATCGAATCCCCTTCAAATAATCGTATCCAGCGACACCGAAAAAATGGCCGAAAGTGATACGGAAAACAACACACCACCTTCATTACAGTCGGAACACGAGAAAACAACTTCAACTCAGTCTGAACTGGAAAACACAACTTCAATTCAGCCAGCACTTGAGAATACAACTGCAGTTCAATCAGAGCTTGACAATACAAGTTCAGCTCAGTCTGATCCGACTTCGGTTTCCTCTGAACTGGATAGCGCTTCTTCAGCAAATGACAACTCAACCTCAGCACACTCCGAAATTACGAATCCTCCTTCAGTTCGCTCTGAAATTAATTACCCAGCGTTGGAAAATGATAACGCAACTTCAGCCCACTCTGATTTTGATAATACCATCTCAGCACAATCTGAAGTTGAAATTGAAAATCCAATTTCGGTTCAATCCGAAATTGTCAAACTCACCTCAAGGGATATAGAAAATGACAACTCAACTGATATCAATCCAACTTCAGTGAAATCTGAAGATAAACAGATAGAAATTGAAAAGCCAACTATGGTTCAATCTGAAACTGATGAACCTATTTCACTGCAGTCTAAATCAGATAATGATAATTCAACTGATGATGGTAATCCAACTGCAATGCTATCAAATGTTGATGAACAAATAGAAAATGACAATTCCACTGATGAACCTGTTTCAGGGCAATCTAAACCTGATAATGATAATTCAACTATTGACAGTAATCCAACTACAATGCTGTCCAATGTTGATGAACAAATGGAAATTGAAAACCCACCTTCAGTTCAATCTGAAATTGATAACACAATTTTGGATCAATCTGAAATTGAAAACCCAGCATCAGTTCAATCTGAAATCCAAAACCCAGCTTCAGTTCAATCTGAAATAGAAATCCCAACTTCGATTCAATCTGAAATTGAAACGCCAATTTTAGCTCAATCTGAAATTGAAAAGCCAACTTTGATTCAATCTGAAATTGAAAACCCAACCTTGGTTCAATCTGAAATTGATAAACATACTTCAGTGCAGTCTGAATCAGAAAATGATAACTCAAGTTCATCACACTCTAATATAGACAAGAATCTCTCTTCATTGGGCTCTGAAGTTGATACAATTGAAAAGGCAACTAATAAATCCAATATTGGCAAACCATCTTCAGAGCAGCCTGAATCAGGATCAACTTCATCACACTCTGAATCTGGAACAACTTCAGCACACCCTAAAATTGACAGTAACGTCACTTTGGATGTTGATATGCAACAGGAGATTAAAAAGCCAACATCTGACAAGTCAGAGTTGCAAAATAATAACTCAACCTCAGCATGCACTTCTGTAGCTGATCAACAACAGGCGATTGAAAATGCAACTTTTGTTTTAACCAAAAATGATAAATCTACTGCAGTGTTGGACAAAAAAGATGATTCTCATGCTGAAATTGTTAGTACTTCAGCTGTACTCGAAAGCGCTTCTGTTAATGAAGACGATACCATTCAAGATTCTTCAAGTAGTGCAGAACGAATTGAAGATAGTGATGAAATGACCCATGATGGAGGTGGTCTAGAAATATTAAAAGATATTTCAAGTGGTTCTGATGGTGCTATGTTACAAGATGTAGTTGGCGCAACAAGTTTTAAATCAATTTCGAAAATAACTAAAAGTAGTCTATTGGATGTAATTGATATCTCTGAAGACACCATACAAGATACAGGTGATTTGAAAATCAAAACAGTTGGTTCTAAAATTGATATGATTGAAGAAAATTCTAAAACTGTTAAAGAACCTGCAGTGATAAATATAGTAAAACAAAGTACCAAACAACCTGCACAGACAGAAATAACAGAAGTTGGTATCACCAAAACAATTGAACATGTAACTAAAGTTGATAGCAACATTACAGTACTAACTAAAGTTGTAACTGATACAAAAGATGTTATCAATATATCTGAAGATACTGTACAAGATACAGAGGATTTGAAAATTGATACGGCAATTGGTGTAATTGAACAAAGTGCAAAAGATGTTGAGCAACTGAAAGTGACTGAAATAGACAGTGTGGGTGAAATCACTGAAACAGCTGAAGTTGAAAATAACAGTAATGTGGTTAAAATTGACACAATATCCAAAATTTCTAAAGATATAATGGAGGTTGCGACTGGTGTGACTGAAGTAGTTGATACTGCTGCAGTAGTTGAAGGTGTGGCATTAGTTGAAGCTGTTACAGAAGTTAAAACTGCTACAGTAGTTGAAGCAGTTTCAGTAGTTGATTCTGCTACAGTACTTGAAACTGGTGAATTAGTTGAAGCTACTAAAGTAATTAAAGCTACTGAAACAGTTATGGCTCCTGAAGTAGTTGGAGCTTCTGAGAAAGCTAAAGTTACTAAAGTAGTTGATGCTGCTTTAAATGTTATAGCTACTGATTTATATAAAACTGCTGAAAAAACTACTGAAGTAATTGGAGTTGCTGAAGACGTTGATGCTGATATGAAAGATATAGCTACTGATATAATAGAGACTCCTCAAAGCTTTAAAGCTGCTGAAGTTATTAAAACTGTTGAAGTGATTAAAGCTGCTGAAATAGCTAAAGCTACTGAAGTAGTTGCACCTGCTGATGAAGTTATAGCTATTGGAGAAGTAGATGCTTCTATGAAAGTCAAAGCTACTGATTTAATTGAGTCTGCTCAAAGTTTGAAAGCTGATGTAGAAATTGAAACTGCCAAAATAATTAAAGCTGCTGAAAAAGTTAAATCTACTGAAGTAGTTGAAGCTGCTGAAGAAGTTATAGCTATAGAAGAAGTAGATAATATGAACGTTATAGCTACTGATTTAATTGAGTCTGCTAAAAACTTTAAAGCTTCTGAAGCAATTAAAGCTGATAAAAAAGTTATAGCTACTAAAGTGGTTGAAGCTGCTGAAAAAGTTACAGCCAGTGAAGTTATTGAACCTGCTGAAAAAGTTAAAGCAAGTGGAGTAATTAAAACTAGTGATCTAGTTGAAGCAGCTGCCAGCAAAAAATCAACACAAACACAAAACGACTCTTTAGAAAATTTAGAAGTATCATGCATTATAAAAAATAAAGAATTGGGTGAGAATCAAGCTGCTGTAAATAGCTCTCAAGATGCCACACAAAATGAACAGATAACAATGGATGTCACACAAGATGAACAGATGCCAATGGAAGATAAACAATCTAATATTGAAGCAACAAAGAGTATTCAAAATGTCCAATCAGAAGAAACAAAACCAAGTAGTCACAGTGTTAATGATGAACCTTCAGTTGTAGTTGAACAGGCAACTAATAAAATTGAAAATCAGCCCAAAAATCTTGAAACAAAGCCTGTTGATATTTCAAACAAAATCGAAAGTGCCTCAAATAAAGAAAATCAAGCAAGTTCAAAAATAATTGATGATGAAGATGTAGCATTGTTGGAACCTACTAAGGATACAATAGAGTTGAAATCAGAGAATTTGCAACAATCTGCTAGTACAGACTTGCTGCAATGTGCTAAGGATACAGACTTGCTGCAATCTGCTAAGGATACAGACTTGCTGCAATCTGCTAAGGATACAGACTTGCTGCAATCTACTGAAGGTACAGAATTACAGAAAACTGCTGATAATACAGAGTTGTTACAATCAAGTAAAGATACAATATTGCAATCTAAAGATGAAGATATTTCAAATGAAATTAAAGCACCTGAAAAGACTAGAAATGTAGAATCAGTTGATAAAGTGACAAAATCTACAAAAGAACAAACTGGTATAATAAAAACAGAAGTTCTGAGTGGTGATAAGATACTTAAAACAGATTCTGAAAAGGGCAGTGATGAAGCATCAAAGAAACTTGAATCTACACAAAAGACTGACGAATTGAAAGTGATTAAAAAGACTGAAATTGTAAATGAAACTATAAATAAACCAGTTGCATCAACATCAAAAGCTGGTAAGCATTTGAACCTTATAATGGACTCTATAAGTGCTTCCACGGAAAAGGAAACATATGATCTTACCCCTTATAAGAGGGTGATTGAAAGTGATCTAGCTAATCAAGTAAGTGGCGATGAATTGAAATGGATAATGAAAAACGTTTTTCCAACAGAAGATACAGAAGTTGTTGGTGAATGTGATAAACCAATTGCAACGCAAGAAAATATTGTACATGAAGTTATTTCATTAGATATAGATAAGTCTGAAGGGGACATGGCTAAACAAGTTCAAACAAACGAAGTTACAAAGTTGGACAAAGTTGATCAACAACTTTCAACAAAAACTGCAAAAGAACAAGAGGTTTCTGAAGTTATCTCTACAAATGTGGATAAAGCTGTTGGTAAACGTATAGAAACCGTTTGTGCTGATGAGGTTTTAACAGAAACAGACAAAACTGAAGTTGGTGGTAGTGAACCGAAACCAAAAAAATCATCAATTTGTGGTGATGTTGTTCCAGCGAATGTGGACAAAACTGAAGTTGGTAATCAAATTCCGACAAAAACTAATATTGAAGCTGCAGTTATTTTAACGGAAACGGACAAACCCGAAGTTGGCCTTAGTAAACAGATTGCAACAAAATCTTCAGTTGGTGATGAAATGAGTCTAACAAAAACTACAAAAAAAGAAAAGGATGCAGCAGTTGTTTCAGAAAATTTGGATAAAATTGAAGTTGAAGCTGCTACATTACTAACTTCAAATGAAAGTGGTGCTGATGTTTTAACAGTAACAGGCAAAACTGAAGTTGGCGCTAGTGAACTGAATCCAGCACAATATTCAGTTTGTTCTGAAGTTATATCAACGAATGTGGATAAAACTGAAGTAGGTAAACAAATTCCAGCAAAACCAACACAAGAAAAACATGTCAAAACCAACGTTGATGTTAGTAAACAAATTTCAACAACAACTATTGGCGATGATGTTATTTTAACGGAAAAGGTTAAACCTGAAGTTGATTTAGCTGAAGATTCAAAGGAAATTGTAGCTAAATCGACAGAAATCATTCATAAGGAAGTTAAAACTGATTCAGATTCTCAAGAGGACGTATCTAAAGTTGCATTAAAGTCAATACAACCAGTAGACATTTCGAAAGAAGTTTGCAATTTAAAAACCAGTAAAGATAAATCTAAAGACGTCGTGAAATCAGTAGAAAAGAAGGTACACCATGAAGTTGTAGCTTCTACATCAGCTGAAAGTAAAAGTAAGCCAAAAACAGTTGTTATTGATAGTTCTCTTCAAACAAAAGCAAAGAAGTTGGATGAAACAAATCTACTCGGAAAGGAAATGCCTGTTACTAAAACAGCTGCAGGTGATAAAGTTGTTTGCAAAACAATTAAAAATATTGATGCTGATAAAGTAGACCAGGTTGCAACAGTTGATTCCAGTAAAAGAAAAAGAAATGATGCAGACATTGAGGAATCTACAAGTACTGCTTTGCAAAAGAAAATTAAACATGCTGATATTGCTAGTGGAGAAGAAAATGTAATAGCTGTGAAAGTTGCAATAAAATCAGATATAAATGCTGACCATAAAGTTGATTCAAGTATAGGCAAAGCTATAAAAACCATTGTTGTTCAAGCTGAATTATCAAGAGAAGAACATGTTGAAGAAATTAAGGCACAAGAGATTACTGTTAGTTCGAAAAGTACTGAACAGAAAGCTGCTAACAAAATGAAGAAGAGTGGCATCAAACCTGTTAAAACTTGTGTTGATAAAATGTTGGATAGTGATATTACAACTGATGAGAACTTGAAGAAAAAGCTTGAAATAGTTGATAAAGTACAGAATATTGAGGATAATGTTAAAACAGATGAGAAAATGGAGGATACTACCACAAAAATTGATGATATTAATGTTGACAAGGAAGACTCTCAAGTGAAAATGATGCAGGAAGATGTCACATCAACTGATAAAGTGAAAACTGTTCCAACAAAAGATACAAATTCAGCTGATCTTAAATTAAGTCTAGTGAAGGATTCCAGAAAGAAGGATGCCAGCCTTAAATCTGATGTACAAACATTAGAAAACACAAACATAACACCACAACAAGCCTCACCAAATACCTCTACTTCTGAAGTAAAGAAAACTGTGAAAGAAATTAGTAGCAAACCATCAAAAAGTGCCTTTGTATCTAAAAAAGTACAAAACAAGTCTATCAAAAATAAAACACCAAATGTCGAGTCTGACTCTTCTAAGTTAACACCAACTAAAAAACCTCAGGGCACCATTAGGTCCACACGTTTACGTAACAATAAAACCATTGTTGCAAAAACAAACACCAATATTAAGAAAATTACTAAAAAGCAAGTTTCGACTGAACCAGATAATGTGATTGCCGAGGCTACAAATGTGCTACAACACCAAGAAATCTCTGAAAGTAGTGATCCAGAAGTTGTTGGGCCTGAAACCATTGAAATGGTTGAAGATGAGGTTGATGAAATGCCTGCGGATAACGATGAGGAAGCGCTTGTGAAGGCCGCATTGGAGGCTTCCTGTGAGGAGGATAAATCTTCAGAGGATTTATCAGTTTCATCAAATACAGTAAATGAAGAGGCTGAGTTGAAAGAAGCAGCGAAACGCGAGGAGGCCGCTAAAGAGGAGCTGACATTAATACAAGCTGCACAGGAGTCTCAGAATAGAAAACCTGAAGAAGTGGTGGTGGCTAGTAAATCCCGAAATGTAATTCAACCCTCTACTGAAGCCAGTACGAATCGCAGATCTCTTAGATCGTCACAATCAAAGTATCAAAAGGCTCTGACTGTAGATGTGCAATCGCCGAGTACACCTGAAGTGAGCGTGGTCAAGGAAGCGGAATCAACTACAAATGAAGAAATGGAAAAACCTGACCAAAAACCCAAGTACAGTTCCAAAATCTCCCAAGACCAAGAACTTAAACTAACGATAAGAAAAAATAAATCTCAAGAGCCTGTTTCCATTCTAAAGATATACGATCCTAAAAATCCCATCGAAATATCACCTTCTGAATCAGAAACGGAGCCCGAGGAGCTTCCAATCACACAATTTACAATCATGAAACAATCGCCCAACAGTCCGAAATTAATGAGTCCTTTAAAAATAACCATAAAACCAGTATTAAAACCAGAAGACATACAACCGCAAAAATCCAGCCCCAAACTAATAATAAAACCCATTGTGAAACCCGATGACGAAAGCGGCGAGAGGCATCACAGTCCAAAAATAACCATAAAACCCATTGTAAAACCATCTGAAGAATCCGATCGGTGCAATAGCCCGAAAATCACAATAAAGCCCCTTGTAAAACCTCCCGAAGCAAGCACAAGTCCTAAAATAAAAATAAAACCAATCGTCAAACCGGACGAGCAGAAAGAGGACAAGCCCCCGACCGAAATCGAGGAAGAGACAAAAGAACGAATTGTCCTCAAAATCAATAAAAGCAACATTCCCCCAATAGAAGAAGTTGAAAAGCTCGGCAAAATCACAGTAAAACTCACGCGAGAGGGTCGCCGGGCGCACATAGTCAACAAAGACAGCCCTGAGCGCGAGCCATCACGCAGCCCACATAAGCGAGCACACCCGGATGACACAGAATCCGATTCTAAAAAGCTCAAATTGGACGAACAATCGATTCCAATTGTCACGCCTGAACCTGAACCGCCAACAAATGCGGTGGCAGATAAGAGCAAGTCTAATAAAAATCCTCTAGATTCCACTAATACGCCCAAATCGTCTTCAAAACCGGGTAGAAAAAAAATTGAAGCTACTCCTCCCGTTGCAGTAGCGCCGAGGAAACGGGGACGGCCGAGAAAAGTGCCGTTGGAGGTCCGCGAGGAGTTTAAAGAGGAAGAGCTCGAGCCGGAACAACCCAAGGAGCCGGAACCGGTTGGCAGTGGCAGGCCGAAGAGGAGCTGCAGGGGTCCATCGGTGCGCACGACGTTGGGCATTAAGCCGAGAAAACCTAGAGAGAGGGGCGGCGGTAGGGGCGGCAGAGGTCGCGGCCGCGGCGGGCGAGTGGAAAAAGCACCCAAGGTGAGTCCAATTATTACTACTAATACATATTATAACTAAATTACCAATTATATTCATCCTTGTCTGTTGGTGTATAAGAAAAACAATTTATTTATAAATTTAATCGTTTAATTTCAGATCCAATCGAACAAGTCGTAATACTTACGCCTTTAATAACAAAACATGTTTGCTAAAAGTAACCTAAAGTGAAGAGAGGCATAATGCTAAAAATGATGATGATTGTGATATTAAAATTAAATTAGAAAAGCACTTCTTCAGTTAGAATGTAAATATTATCAAATAACTATTTAAACCCAGCAGACATGTGAGAATATATTTTTAGATCACCTCCTCGGTGATCAGTGTAGCTATTTTTAGACTTACATTTTTGATATTTATCACTCTATTCAAACGGGATTAAGACAATTGTAAAACATTACGCGTCGCCGCGGGGTGTTGAGTCACTATTAACACATGCCATATTTTAAATGCAGAAAGAACGAATTAGTGATTCTAAATTAAAATTAATAAAAGAAGCTGCTATTACTGCGAAAATTACTGAATCTCTCGAGCAACAAGATGTCGATATGAAGCTGAATGAGTCGGAGACGATTTTAATTGAAGACTCTAGTGACGAGAAAAAGGATTATAATATTAAGGCGGAACTGTTGGACGAAAGTATTGCGAATAAGTCGGCGGATATTGTGATGTACGAGGAGGAGACTAGGATGAGTGCAGAGACTAGCAGCAGGGCGCAAACTCCCGCAAAACAGGTAATGTGCTACAGTTGGACATTGTGTTGGTGTGTTAATCTTTTGGATTGTTTAGGTGTTAACAACTGTTGTGTCCGATGTGGTTGAAGAGTCGCAGAGTTCGGTGCAAAGTACTGCGACTTCGGAGAGTGTTAAGGTGCGCAAAGGGCCGCGTATGGAGATTGAGACTGAAGGCCCTGTTATATCGCCTGATCAACTTGCGGAGTATTATTGGGGCGGTGGTGGACCGTATATGCTACAAGAACAGGTTGCGCAGTTTTTGGGGATTAAATCGTTTAAACGAAAATATCCAGGTATGTTGAAATTATGCACAATTAAAATTAAAAACGCCAGTCTCTGAATTCAAAAAATGCTAACTAGAATTCGAAACGATAAACACTTACCAAGATACAGCTCTGAAAAGGCGTTTGTGAAAAGCAATTATTATGAAGTTTGTGGGGTTGTGAAATGAAAATATAAATAGATATCGGTTTTCGTATTTTTAATTAGCACATTAAGAATTATTGATTAGTAGCATAGAATGTATTTTTTAATTTACACCAGATAATTTCGTATATATTTTTAAAATTATTTTCCCATTAGGCATCCAACGCAGAATGGTTGACATGCAAGAACGCGACTTTATTCGAGAAAGTGGCTTAGCCTCTGAGAGTATGTGTGATTTAGGACTAACCGCAGTTAGTAGCGCGGATATTTTGGATATCATGTACTCAGATTTTCAATACAAGTACGAGGAGTACTGCAAACATCAACGTGATAGACAAACCAAAGAAATTACCAACAAACAGAAGGCGCTAGCTGCTTTCCAAGACAAGAACAAGTTGGATATGATGCAGCAAGCAATTGAATCTGCATCACAGTGGAATGCTTCATTCAATAAGACTCGTAAGGAAGAGCGCAAGGCTTGTATGGATCTACAGACGTTCACCATCAATTTTCCTAAAGGAAAAATGAAGCAAATCCCGAAACCTAAAATTGGACATTATCCCATAGCGTTGGTTCCTGGACAGTACACAGATTACTATAAGGTAACTATAATCTTACTGGATCAGTTTTTCGTTAATAATCAAATTGCACTACGACGGCGTAGTGCAGATTGATATTTATATAAATTATTTATTGATTGTATGCAAGTGGCTTTTTAAAAATAATTCTTTATTCTTAATGTTACATGGTTCAGAGTATCAATCAATATCATATACAATTGTAATTACTCCACAGCTAAACAATACAATTTTCTATTAAGCCAGAAACACTCCACGTGCGTGATAAAGGACTAACTAAGCATAGACTGAAGTTCATTCAATTTTTTGTAGAATTTACAACGCAAACAAATCTTACAGAGCATACCAATGGGAATTATTAAATATCACTGGAATAAAACTATTTGTAACTTCACGCGTCAATTATGAATCTGTTTTGTTTCAGACTTACACCCCTACTGAAATTAATAACTTACCTCTCAACACCATGCTCTACAATCCCATCAAGATTAATAATGAGGAGGATAGTCACTCCGATGGCTCTGGATCTGAGACAGACTCTAGCAGCTCCGGCTCAGACAGCTCCGACTCTGATTCATCCGACGACGATTGCAATATTTGCAGTCCAACACCTTCGCCGCAGAAGAAAGCGGCCGTGTAAATTAAAGAAAAAACTAGCAGCAGTATTATGACACAAAAACTATTAACAATTTCGAACGTACTTTTATTTCTGGATTTAAGTATATAACTATTTTTTCTTATAAATGTATATATATTTTTTATAAATATTATAAATGTTTATTGTACTGATTATATCTATTAGGAGTACTGGTAACTACAAATAGAGTAGATTGTTAAGTACTAATAGAATTTCTAAATTATTTATTGATCTCTGGATATATGTATATTATATAGGTGTTTATTGTTTTTTATCCGAAGATTTTTCTCTAATAAATATAGATTTACTTATCAGGGTATTGTTTATTACAATTATAACCAACCACACTTTTTATAAAATATCCACCAATATCTGGTGTCACGACTTTCCACGGCTCTATTTGAAGAGATCATTTTAAAATTTATGATTTTTTCTGTAAACATTTCTCCTCTAATGCTTCGATAATTTCTCTGCTTTTCGCATGTCACGTTAAAACTAACGAAATTTTAAAAAATCCTCAAATCTGGTCGAAAATACGTGTAAAGTCTCCGGTCTTTGATCATGAAATTTTAAAAAATCGTCAAATCTGGTTGAAAATGCGTCTAAAGTCTCCGCAGAACGTCAAAACGTTGGAATATGAAGTAAAAATCCCAAGAATTTCACGCTTTTTGGTCGAAAATTGAAGATTTCTGAGCACTTTACAACCAGAAGGGGGGAGTCTTTGGATCATGAAATTTTAAAAAATCGTCAAATCTGGTCGAAAATGCTTGTAAAGTCTCCGCAGAACGTCAAAACGTTGGAATATGAAGTAAAAATCACAAGAATTTCACGCTTTTTGGTCGAAAATTGAAGATTTCTGAGCACTTTACAACCAGAAGGGGGGAGTCTTTGGATCATGAAATTTTAAAAAATCGTCAAATCTGGTTGAAAATGCGTCTAAAGTCTCCGCAGGACGTCAAAATGTTGGAATATGAAGTAAAAATCCCAAGAATTTCACGCTTTTTGGTCGAAAATTGAAGATTTCTGAGCACTTTACAACCAGAAGGGGGGAGTCTTTGGATCATGAAATTTTAAAAAATCGTCAAATCTGGTTGAAAATGCGTCTAAAGTCTCCGCAGGACGTCAAAATGTTGGAATATGAATTAAAAATCCCAAGAATTTCACGCTTTTTGGTCGAAAATTGAAGATTTCTGAGCACTTTACAACCAGAAGGGGGGAGTCTTTGATCATGAAATTTTAAAAAATCGTCAAATCTGGTCGAAAATGCTTGTAAAGTCTCCGCAGAACGTCAAAACGTTGGAATATGAAGTAAAAATCCCAAGAATTTCACGCTTTTTGGTCGAAAATTGAAGATTTCTGAGCACTGTACAACCAGAAGGGGGGAGTCTTTGGATCATGAAATTTTAAAAAATCGTCAAATCTGGTTGAAAATGCGTCTAAAGTCTCCGCAGGACGTCAAAATGTTGGAATATGAAGTAAAAATCACAAGAATTTCACGCTTTTTGGTCGAAAATTGAAGATTTCTGAGCACTTTACAACCAGAAGGGGGGAGTCTTTGGATCATGAAATTTTAAAAAATCGTCAAATCTGGTCGAAAATGCTTGTAAAGTCTCCGCAGAACGTCAAAACGTTGGAATATGAAGTAAAAATCCCAAGAATTTCACGCTTTTTGGTCGAAAATTGAAGATTTCTGAGCACTTTACAACCAGAAGGGGGGAGTCTTTGGATCATGAAATTTAAAAAAATCGTCAAATCTGGTTGAAAATGCGTCTAAAGTCTCCGCAGAACGTCAAAACGTTGGAATATGAAGTAAAAATCCCAAGAATTTCACGCTTTTTGGTCGAAAATTGAAGATTTCTGAGCACTTTACAACCAGAAGGGGGGAGTCTTTGGATCATGAAATTTAAAAAAATCGTCAAATCTGGTTGAAAATGCGTCTAAAGTCTCCGCAGAACGTCAAAACGTTGGAATATGAAGTAAAAATCACAAGAATTTCACGCTTTTTGGTCGAAAATTGAAGATTTCTGAGCACTTTACAACCATTAGGGGGGAGTCTTTGGATCATGAAATTTAAAAAAATCGTCAAATCTGGTCGAAAATGCTTGTAAAGTCTCCGCAGAACGTCAAAACGTTGGAATATGAAGTAAAAATCCCAAGAATTTCACGCTTTTTGGTCGAAAATTGAAGATTTCTAAGCACTTTACAACCAGAAGGGGGGAGTCTTTGGATCATGAAATTTTAAAAAATCGTCAAATCTGGTTGAAAATGCGTGTAAAGTCTCCGCAGAGCGTCAAAACGTTGGAATATGAAGTAAAAATCCCAAGAATTTCACGCTTTTTGGTCGAAAATTGAAGATTTCTAAGCACTTTACAACCAGAAGGGGGGAGTCTTTGGATCATGAAATTTTAAAAAATCGTCAAATCTGGTTGAAAATGCGTCTAAAGTCTCCGCAGAACGTCAAAACGTTGGAATATGAAGTAAAAATCCCAAGAATTTCACGCTTTTTGGTCGAAAATTGAAGATTTCTGAGCACTTTACAACCAGAAGGGGGAGTCTTTGGATCATGAAATTTTAAAAAATCGTCAAATCTGGTCGAAAATGCTTGTAAAGTCTCCGCAGAACGACAAAACGTTGGAATATGAAGTAAAAATCCCAAGAATTTCACGCTTTTTGGTCGAAAATTGAAGATTTCTGAGCACTTTACAACCAGAAGGGGGGAGTCTTTGATCATGAAATTTAAAAAAATCGTCAAATCTGGTTGAAAATGCGTCTAAAGTCTCCGCAGAACGTCAAAACGTTGGAAGATGAAGTAAAAATCCCAAGAATTTCACGCTTTTTGGTCGAAAATTGAAGATTTCTGAGCACTTTACAACCAGAAGGGGGGAGTCTTTGGATCATGAAATTTAAAAAAATCGTCAAATCTGGTTGAAAATGCGTCTAAAGTCTCCGCAGAACGTCAAAACGTTGGAATATGAAGTAAAAATCCCAAGAATTTCACGCTTTTTGGTCGAAAATTGAAGATTTCTGAGCACTTTACAACTAGAAGGGGGGAGTCTTTGGATCATGAAATTTTAAAAAATCGTCAAATCTGGTTGAAAATGCGTCTAAAGTCTCCGCAGAACGTCAAAACGTTGGAAGATGAAGTAAAAATCCCAAGAATTTCACGCTTTTTGGTCGAAAATTGAAGATTTCTGAGCACTTTACAACCAGAAGGGGGGAGTCTTTGGATCATGAAATTTTAAAAAATCGTCAAATCTGGTTGAAAATGCTTGTAAAGTCTCCGCAGAACGTCAAAACGTTGGAATATGAAGTAAAAATCCCAAGAATTTCACGCTTTTTGGTCGAAAATTGAAGATTTCTGAGCACTTTACAACCAGAAGGGGGGAGTCTTTGGATCATGAAATTTTAAGAAATCGTCAAATCTAGTTGAAAATGCGTCTAAAGTCTCCGCAGAACGACAAAACGTTGGAATATGAAGTAAAAATCCCAAGAATTTCACGCTTTTTGGTCGAAAATTGAAGATTTCTGAGCACTTGACAACCAGAAGGGGGGAGTCTTTGGATCATGAAATTTTAAAAAATCGTCAAATCTGGTTGAAAATGCGTCTAAAGTCTCCGCAGAACGTCAAAACGTTGGAATATGAAGTAAAAATCCCAAGAATTTCACGCTTTTTGGTCGAAAATTGAAGGTATCTGAGCACTTTACAACCAGAAGTCTTTGGATCATGAAATTTTAAAAAATCGTCAAATCTGGTTGAAAATGCGTCTAAAGTCTCCGCAGAACGTCAAAACGTTGGAATATGAAGTAAAAATCCCAATAATTTCACGCTTTTTGGTCGAAAATTGAAGATTTCTAAGCACTTTACAACCAGAAGGGGGGAGTCTTTGGATCATGAAATTTTAAAAAATCGTCAAATCTGGTTGAAAATGCGTCTAAAGTCTCCGCAGAACGTCAAAACGTTGGAATATGAAGTAAAAATCCCAAGAATTTCACGCTTTTTGGTCGAAAATTGAAGATTTCTAAGCACTTTACAACCAGAAGGGGGGAGTCTTTGGATCATGAAATTTTAAAAAATCGTCAAATCTGGTTGAAAATGCGTCTAAAGTCTCCGCAGAACGTCAAAACGTTGGAATATGAAGTAAAAATCCCAATAATTTCACGCTTTTTGGTCGAAAATTGAAGATTTCTAAGCACTTTACAACCAGAAGGGGGGAGTCTTTGGATCATGAAATTTTAAAAAATCGTCAAATCTGGTTGAAAATGCGTCTAAAGTCTCCGCAGAACGTCAAAACGTTGGAATATGAAGTAAAAATCCCAAGAATTTCACGCTTTTTGGTCGAAAATTGAAGATTTCTGAGCACTTTACAACTAGAAGGGGGGAGTCTTTGGATCATGAAATTTTAAAAAATCGTCAAATCTGGTCGAAAATGCTTGTAAAGTCTCCGCAGAACGTCAAAACGTTGGAATATGAAGTAAAAATCCCAAGAATTTCACGCTTTTTGGTCGAAAATTGAAGATTTCTGAGCACTTTACAACCAGAAGGGGGGAGTCTTTGGATCATGAAATTTTTAAAAATCCCAAGAATTTCACGCTTTTTGGTCGAAAATTGAAGGTATCTGAGCACTTTACAACCAGAAGTCTTTGGATCATGAAATTTTAAAAAATCGTCAAATCTGGTTGAAAATGCGTCTAAAGTCTCCGCAGAACGTCAAAACGTTGGAATATGAAGTAAAAATCCCAATAATTTCACGCTTTTTGGTCGAAAATTGAAGATTTCTAAGCACTTTACAACCAGAAGGGGGGAGTCTTTGGATCATGAAATTTTAAAAAATCGTCAAATCTGGTTGAAAATGCGTCTAAAGTCTCCGCAGAACGTCAAAACGTTGGAATATGAAGTAAAAATCCCAAGAATTTCACGCTTTTTGATCGAAAATTGAAGATTTCTAAGCACTTTACAACCAGAAGGGGGGAGTCTTTGGATCATGAAATTTTAAAAAATCGTCAAATCTGGTTGAAAATGCGTCTAAAGTCTCCGCAGAACGTCAAAACGTTGGAATATGAAGTAAAAATCCCAAGAATTTCACGCTTTTTGGTCGAAAATTGAAGATTTCTGAGCACTTTACAACTAGAAGGGGGGAGTCTTTGGATCATGAAATTTTAAAAAATCGTCAAATCTGGTCGAAAATGCTTGTAAAGTCTCCGCAGAACGTCAAAACGTTGGAATATGAAGTAAAAATCCCAAGAATTTCACGCTTTTTGGTCGAAAATTGAAGATTTCTGAGCACTTTACAACCAGAAGGGGGGAGTCTTTGGATCATGAAATTTTAAAAAATCGTCAAATCTGGTTGAAAATGCTTGTAAAGTCTCCGCAGAACGTCAAAACGTTGGAATATGAAGTAAAAATCCCAAGAATTTCACGCTTTTTGGTCGAAAATTGAAGATTTCTGAGCACTTTACAACCAGAAGGGGGGAGTCTTTGGATCATGAAATTTTAAGAAATCGTCAAATCTAGTTGAAAATGCGTCTAAAGTCTCCGCAGAACGACAAAACGTTGGAATATGAAGTAAAAATCCCAAGAATTTCACGCTTTTTGGTCGAAAATTGAAGATTTCTGAGCACTTTACAACCAGAAGGGGGGAGTCTTTGGATCATGAAATTTTAAGAAATCGTCAAATCTAGTTGAAAATGCGTCTAAAGTCTCCGCAGAACGACAAAACGTTGGAATATGAAGTAAAAATCCCAAGAATTTCACGCTTTTTGGTCGAAAATTGAAGATTTCTGAGCACTTTACAACCAGAAGGGGGGAGTCTTTGATCATGAAATTTTAAAAAATCGTCAAATCTGGTTGAAAATGCGTCTAAAGTCTCCGCAGAACGTCAAAACGTTGGAATATGAAGTAAAAATCCCAAGAATTTCACGCTTTTTGGTCGAAAATTGAAGATATCTGAGCACTTTACAACCAGAAGTCTTTGGATCATGAAATTTTAAAAAATCGTCAAATCTGGTTGAAAATGCGTCTAAAGTCTCCGCAGAACGTCAAAACGTTGGAATATGAAGTAAAAATCCCAATAATTTCACGCTTTTTGGTCGAAAATTGAAGATTTCTAAGCACTTTACAACCAGAAGGGGGGAGTCTTTGGATCATGAAATTTTAAAAAATCGTCAAATCTGGTTGAAAATGCGTCTAAAGTCTCCGCAGAACGTCAAAACGTTGGAATATGAAGTAAAAATCCCAAGAATTTCACGCTTTTTGGTCGAAAATTGAAGATTTCTAAGCACTTTACAACCAGAAGGGGGGAGTCTTTGGATCATGAAATTTTAAAAAATCGTCAAATCTGGTTGAAAATGCGTCTAAAGTCTCCGCAGAACGTCAAAACGTTGGAATATGAAGTAAAAATCCCAAGAATTTCACGCTTTTTGGTCGAAAATTGAAGATTTCTGAGCACTTTACAACTAGAAGGGGGGAGTCTTTGGATCATGAAATTTTAAAAAATCGTCAAATCTGGTCGAAAATGCTTGTAAAGTCTCCGCAGAACGTCAAAACGTTGGAATATGAAGTAAAAATCCCAAGAATTTCACGCTTTTTGGTCGAAAATTGAAGATTTCTAAGCACTTTACAACCAGAAGGGGGGAGTCTTTGGATCATGAAATTTTAAAAAATCGTCAAATCTGGTTGAAAATGCGTCTAAAGTCTCCGCAGAACGTCAAAACGTTGGAATATGAAGTAAAAATCCCAAGAATTTCACGCTTTTTGGTCGAAAATTGAAGATTTCTGAGCACTTTACAACCAGAAGGGGGGAGTCTTTGGATCATGAAATTTTAAAAAATCGTCAAATCTGGTTGAAAATGCTTGTAAAGTCTCCGCAGAACGTCAAAACGTTGGAATATGAAGTAAAAATCCCAAGAATTTCACGCTTTTTGGTCGAAAATTGAAGATTTCTGAGCACTTTACAACCAGAAGGGGGGAGTCTTTGGATCATGAAATTTTAAAAAATCGTCAAATCTGGTTGAAAATGCGTCTAAAGTCTCCGCAGAACGTCAAAACGTTGGAATATGAAGTAAAAATCCCAAGAATTTCACGCTTTTTGGTCGAAAATTGAAGATTTCTGAGCACTTTACAACCAGAAGGGGGGAATCTTTGGATCATGAAATTTTAAAAAATCGTCAAATCTGGTCGAAAATGCGTCTAAAGTCTCCGTAGAACGTCAAAACGTTGGAATATGAAGTAAAAATCCCAAGAATTTCACGCTTTTTGGTCGAAAATTGAAGATTTCTGAGCACTTTACAACCAGAAGGGGGGGGGGAGTCTTTGGATCATGAAATTTTAAAAAATCGTCAAATCTGGTTGCAAATGCGTCTAAAGTCTCCGCAGAACGTCAAAACGTTGGAATATGAAGTAAAAATCCCAAGAATTTCACGCTTTTTGGTCGAAAATTGAAGATTTCTGAGCACTTTACAACCAGAAGGGGGGAGTCTTTGGATCATGAAATTTTAAAAAATCGTCAAATCTAGTTGAAAATGTGTCTAAAGTCTCCGCAGAACGTCAAAACGTTGGAATATGAAGTAAAAATCCCAAGAATTTCACGCTTTTTGGTCGAAAATTGAAGATTTCTGAGCACTTTACAACCAGAAGGGGGGAGTCTTTGGATCATGAAATTTTAAAAAATCGTCAAATCTGGTTGCAAATGCGTCTAAAGTCTCCGCAGAACGTCAAAACGTTGGAATATGAAGTAAAAATCCCAAGAATTTCACGCTTTTTGGTCGAAAATTGAAGATTTCTGAGCACTTTACAACCAGAAGGGGGGAGTCTTTGGATCATGAAATTTTAAAAAATCGTCAAATCTGGTTGCAAATGCGTCTAAAGTCTCCGCAGAACGTCAAAACGTTGGAATATGAAGTAAAAATCCCAAGAATTTCACGCTTTTTGGTCGAAAATTGAAGATTTCTGAGCACTTTACAACCAGAAGGGGGGAGTCTTTGGATCATGAAATTTTAAAAAATCGTCAAATCTGGTTGAAAATGCGTCTAAAGTCTCCGCAGAACGTCAAAACGTTGGAATATGAAGTAAAAATCCCAAGAATTTCACGCTTTTTGGTCGAAAATTGAAGATTTCTGAGCACTTTACAACCAGAAGGGGGGAGTCTTTGGATCATGAAATTTTAAAAAATCGTCAAATCTGGTCGAAAATGCTTCTAAAGTCTCCGCAGAACGTCAAAACGTTGGAATATGAAGTAAAAATCCCAAGAATTTCACGCTTTTTGGTCGAAAATTGAAGATTTCTGAGCACTTTACAACCAGCAGGGGGGAGTCTTTGGATCATGAAATTTTAAAAAATCGTCAAATCTGGTTGAAAATGCGTCTAAAGTCTCCGCAGAACGTCAAAACGTTGGAATATGAAGTAAAAATCCCAAGAATTTCACGCTTTTTGGTCGAAAATTGAAGATTTCTGAGCACTTTACAACCAGAAGGGGGGAGTCTTTGGATCATGAAATTTTAAAAAATCGTCAAATCTGGTTGCAAATGCGTCTAAAGTCTCCGCAGAACGTCAAAACGTTGGAATATGAAGTAAAAATCCCAAGAATTTCACGCTTTTTGGTCGAAAATTGAAGATTTCTGAGCACTTTACAACCAGAAGGGGGGAGTCTTTGGATCATGAAATTTTAAAAAATCGTCAAATCTGGTTGCAAATGCGTCTAAAGTCTCCGCAGAACGTCAAAACGTTGGAATATGAAGTAAAAATCCCAAGAATTTCACGCTTTTTGGTCGAAAATTGAAGATTTCTGAGCACTTTACAACCAGAAGGGGGGAGTCTTTGGATCATGAAATTTTAAAAAATCGTCAAATCTGGTTGCAAATGCGTCTAAAGTCTCCGCAGAACGTCAAAACGTTGGAATATGAAGTAAAAATCCCAAGAATTTCACGCTTTTTGGTCGAAAATTGAAGATTTCTGAGCACTTTACAACCAGAAGGGGGGAGTCTTTGGATCATGAAATTTTAAAAAATCGTCAAATCTGGTCGAAAATGCTTCTAAAGTCTCCGCAGAACGTCAAAACGTTGGAATATGAAGTAAAAATCCCAAGAATTTCACGCTTTTTGGTCGAAAATTGAAGATTTCTGAGCACTTTACAACCAGAAGGGGGGAGTCTTTGGATCACGAAATTTTAAAAAATCGTCAAATCTGGTCGAAAATGCTTGTAAAGTCTCCGCAGAACGTCAAAACGTTGGAATATGAAGTAAAAATCCCAAGAATTTCACGCTTTTTGGTCGAAAATTGAAGATTTCTGAGCACTTTACAACCAGAAGGGGGGAGTCTTTGGATCATGAAACTTTAAAAAATCGTCAAATCTAGTTGAAAATGTGTCTAAAGTCTCCGCAGAACGTCAAAACGTTGGAATATGAAGTAAAAATCCCAAGAATTTCACGCTTTTTGGTCGAAAATTGAAGATTTCTGAGCACTTTACAACCAGAAGGGGGGAGTCTTTGGATCATGAAATTTTAAAAAATCGTCAAATCTGGTTGAAAATGCGTCTAAAGTCTCCGCAGAACGTCAAAACGTTGGAATATGAAGTAAAAATCCCAAGAATTTCACGCTTTTTGGTCGAAAATTGAAGATTTCTGAGCACTTTACAACCAGAAGGGGGGAGTCTTTGGATCATGAAATTTTAAAAAATCGTCAAATCTGGTCAAAAATGCTTGTAAAGTCTCCGCAGAACGTCAAAACGTTGGAATATGAAGTAAAAATCCCAAGAATTTCACGCTTTTTGGTCGAAAATTGAAGATTTCTGAGCACTTTACAACCAGAAGGGGGGAGTCTTTGGATCATGAAATTTTAAAAAATCGTCAAATCTAGTTGAAAATGTGTCTAAAGTCTCCGCAGAACGTCAAAACGTTGGAATATGAAGTAAAAATCCCAAGAATTTCACGCTTTTTGGTCGAAAATTGAAGATTTCTGAGCACTTTACAACCAGAAGGGGGGAGTCTTTGGATCATGAAATTTTAAAAAATCGTCAAATCTGGTTGAAAATGCGTCTAAAGTCTCCGCAGAACGTCAAAACGTTGGAATATGAAGTAAAAATCCCAAGAATTTCACGCTTTTTGGTCGAAAATTGAAGATTTCTGAGCACTTTACAACCAGAAGGGGGGAGTCTTTGGATCATGAAATTTTAAAAAATCGTCAAATCTGGTCGAAAATGCTTCTAAAGTCTCCGCAGAACGTCAAAACGTTGGAATATGAAGTAAAAATCCCAAGAATTTCACGCTTTTTGGTCGAAAATTGAAGATTTCTGAGCACTTTACAACCAGAAGGGGGGAGTCTTTGGATCATGAAATTTTAAAAAATCGTCAAATCTGGTCGAAAATGCTTCTAAAGTCTCCGCAGAACGTCAAAACGTTGGAATATGAAGTAAAAATCCCAAGAATTTCACGCTTTTTGGTCGAAAATTGAAGATTTCTGAGCACTTTACAACCAGAAGGGAGTCTTTGGATCATGAAATTTTAAAAAATCGTCAAATCTGGTTGAAAATGCGTCTAAAGTCTCCGCAGAACGTCAAAACGTTGGAATATGAAGTAAAAATCCCAAGAATTTCACGCTTTTTGGTCGAAAATTGAAGATTTCTGAGCACTTTACAACCAGAAGGGGGGAGTCTTTGGATCATGAAATTTTAAAAAATCGTCAAATCTGGTCGAAAATGCTTCTAAAGTCTCCGCAGAACGTCAAAACGTTGGAATATGAAGTAAAAATCCCAAGAATTTCACGCTTTTTGGTCGAAAATTGAAGATTTCTGAGCACTTTACAACCAGAAGGGGGGAGTCTTTGGATCATGAAATTTTAAAAAATCGTCAAATCTGGTTGAAAATGCGTCTAAAGTCTCCGCAGAACGTCAAAACGTTGGAATATGAAGTAAAAATCCCAAGAATTTCACGCTTTTTGGTCGAAAATTGAAGATTTCTGAGCACTTTACAACCAGAAGGGGGGAGTATTTGGATCACGAAATTTTAAAAAATCGTCAAATCTGGTCGAAAATGCTTGTAAAGTCTCCGCAGAACGTCAAAACGTTGGAATATGAAGTAAAAATCCCAAGAATTTCACGCTTTTTGGTCGAAAATTGAAGATTTCTGAGCACTTTACAACCAGAAGGGGGGAGTCTTTGGATCATGAAATTTTAAAAAATCGTCAAATCTGGTCGAAAATGCTTCTAAAGTCTCCGCAGAACGTCAAAACGTTGGAATATGAAGTAAAAATCCCAAGAATTTCACGCTTTTTGGTCGAAAATTGAAGATTTCTGAGCACTTTACAACCAGAAGGGGGGAGTCTTTGGATCATGAAATTTTAAAAAATCGTCAAATCTGGTTGCAAATGCGTCTAAAGTCTCCGCAGAACGTCAAAACGTTGGAATATGAAGTAAAAATCCCAAGAATTTCACGCTTTTTGGTCGAAAATTGAAGATTTCTGAGCACTTTACAACCAGAAGGGGGGAGTCTTTGGATCATGAAATTTTAAAAAATCGTCAAATCTGGTCAAAAATGCTTGTAAAGTCTCCGCAGAACGTCAAAACGTTGGAATATGAAGTAAAAATCCCAAGAATTTCACGCTTTTTGGTCGAAAATTGAAGATTTCTGAGCACTTTACAACCAGAAGGGGGGAAGTCTTTGGATCATGAAATTTTAAAAAATCGTCAAATCTGGTCGAAAATGCTTCTAAAGTCTCCGCAGAACGTCAAAACGTTGGAATATGAAGTAAAAATCCCAAGAATTTCACGCTTTTTGGTCGAAAATTGAAGATTTCTGAGCACTTTACAACCAGAAGGGGGGAGTCTTTGGATCATGAAATTTTAAAAAATCGTCAAATCTGGTTGCAAATGCGTCTAAAGTCTCCGCAGAACGTCAAAACGTTGGAATATGAAGTAAAAATCCCAAGAATTTCACGCTTTTTGGTCGAAAATTGAAGATTTCTGAGCACTTTACAACCAGAAGGGGGGAGTCTTTGGATCATGAAATTTTAAAAATCGTCAAATCTGGTCGAAAATGCTTCTAAAGTCTCCGCAGAACGTCAAAACGTTGGAATATGAAGTAAAAATCCCAAGAATTTCACGCTTTTTGGTCGAAAATTGAAGATTTCTGAGCACTTTACAACCAGAAGGGAGTCTTTGGATCATGAAATTTTAAAAAATCGTCAAATCTGGTTGAAAATGCGTCTAAAGTCTCCGCAGAACGTCAAAACGTTGGAATATGAAGTAAAAATCCCAAGAATTTCACGCTTTTTGGTCGAAAATTGAAGATTTCTGAGCACTTTACAACCAGAAGGGGGGAGTCTTTGGATCATGAAATTTTAAAAAATCGTCAAATCTGGTCGAAAATGCTTCTAAAGTCTCCGCAGAACGTCAAAACGTTGGAATATGAAGTAAAAATCCCAAGAATTTCACGCTTTTTGGTCGAAAATTGAAGATTTCTGAGCACTTTACAACCAGAAGGGGGAGTCTTTGGATCATGAAATTTTAAAAAATCGTCAAATCTGGTTGAAAATGCGTCTAAAGTCTCCGCAGAACGTCAAAACGTTGGAATATGAAGTAAAAATCCCAAGAATTTCACGCTTTTTGGTCGAAAATTGAAGATTTCTGAGCACTTTACAACCAGAAGGGGGAGTCTTTGGATCACGAAATTTTAAAAAATCGTCAAATCTGGTCGAAAATGCTTGTAAAGTCTCCGCAGAACGTCAAAACGTTGGAATATGAAGTAAAAATCCCAAGAATTTCACGCTTTTTGGTCGAAAATTGAAGATTTCTGAGCACTTTACAACCAGAAGGGGGGAGTCTTTGGATCATGAAATTTTAAGAAATCGTCAAATCTAGTTGAAAATGCGTCTAAAGTCTCCGCAGAACGTCAAAACGTTGGAATATGAAGTAAAAATCCCAAGAATTTCACGCTTTTTGGTCGAAAATTGAAGATTTCTGAGCACTTTACAACCAGAAGGGGGGAGTCTTTGGATCATGAAATTTTAAAAAATCGTCAAATCTGGTTGAAAATGCGTCTAAAGTCTCCGCAGAACGTCAAAACGTTGGAATATGAAGTAAAAATCCCAAGAATTTCACGCTTTTTGGTCGAAAATTGAAGATTTCTGAGCACTTTACAACCAGAAGGGGGGAGTCTTTGGATCATGAAATTTTAAAAAATCGTCAAATCTGGTCGAAAATGCTTCTAAAGTCTCCGCAGAACGTCAAAACGTTGGAATATGAAGTAAAAATCCCAAGAATTTCACGCTTTTTGGTCGAAAATTGAAGATTTCTGAGCACTTTACAACCAGAAGGGGGGAGTCTTTGGATCATGAAATTTTAAAAAATCGTCAAATCTGGTTGAAAATGCGTCTAAAGTGTCCGCAGAACGTCAAAACGTTGGAATATGAAGTAAAAATCCCAAGAATTTCACGCTTTTTGGTCGAAAATTGAAGATTTCTGAGCACTTTACAACCAGAAGGGGGGAGTCTTTGGATCATGAAATTTTAAAAAATCGTCAAATCTGGTTGAAAATGCGTCTAAAGTCTCCGCAGAACGTCAAAACGTTGGAATATGAAGTAAAAATCCCAAGAATTTCACGCTTTTTGGTCGAAAATTGAAGATTTCTGAGCACTTTACAACCAGAAGGGGGGAGTCTTTGGATCATGAAATTTTAAAAAATCGTCAAATCTGGTCGAAAATGCTTGTAAAGTCTCCGCAGAACGTCAAAACGTTGGAATATGAAATAAAAATCCCAAGAATTTCACGCTTTTTGGTCGAAAATTGAAGATTTCTGAGCACTTTACAACCAGAAGGGGGGAGTCTTTGGATCATGAAATTTTAAAAAAATCGTCAAATCTGGTTGCAAATGCGTCTAAAGTCTCCGCAGAACGTCAAAACGTTGGAATATGAAGTAAAAATCCCAAGAATTTCACGCTTTTTGGTCGAAAATTGAAGATTTCTGAGCACTTTACAACCAGAAGGGGGGAGTCTTTGGATCATGAAATTTAAAAAATCGTCAAATCTGGTCGAAAATGCTTCTAAAGTCTCCGCAGAACGTCAAAACGTTGGAATATGAAGTAAAAATCCCAAGAATTTCACGCTTTTTGGTCGAAAATTGAAGATTTCTGAGCACTTTACAACCAGAAGGGGGGAGTCTTTGGATAATGAAATTTTAAAAAATCGTCAAATCTGGTCGAAAATGCGTCTAAAGTCTCCGTAGAACGTCAAAACGTTGGAATATGAAGTAAAAATCCCAAGAATTTCACGCTTTTTGGTCGAAAATTGAAGATTTCTGAGCACTTTACAACCAGAAGGGGGGTCTTTGGATCATGAAATTTTAAAAAATCGTCAAATCTGGTTGCAAATGCGTCTAAAGTCTCCGCAGAACGTCAAAACGTTGGAATATGAAGTAAAAATCCCAAGAATTTCACGCTTTTTGGTCGAAAATTGAAGATTTCTGAGCACTTTACAACCAGAAGGGGGGAGTCTTTGGATCATGAAATTTTAAAAAATCGTCAAATCTAGTTGAAAATGTGTCTAAAGTCTCCGCAGAACGTCAAAACGTTGGAATTTGAAGTAAAAATCCCAAGAATTTCACGCTTTTTGGTCGAAAATTGAAGATTTCTGAGCACTTTACAACCAGAAGGGGGGAGTCTTTGCATCATGAAATTTTAAAAAATCGTCAAATCTGGTCAAAAATGCTTGTAAAGTCTCCGCAGAACGTCAAAACGTTGGAATATGAAGTAAAAATCCCAAGAATTTCACGCTTTTTGGTCGAAAATTGAAGATTTCTGAGCACTTTACAACCAGAAGGGGGGAGTCTTTGGATCATGAAATTTTAAAAAATCGTCAAATCTAGTTGAAAATGTGTCTAAAGTCTCCGCAGAACGTCAAAACGTTGGAATATGAAGTAAAAATCCCAAGAATTTCACGCTTTTTGGTCGAAAATTGAAGATTTCTGAGCACTTTACAACCAGAAGGGGGGAGTCTTTGGATCATGAAATTTTAAAAAATCGTCAAATCTGGTCGAAAATGCTTCTAAAGTCTCCGCAGAACGTCAAAACGTTGGAATATGACGTAAAAATCCCAAGAATTTCACGCTTTTTGGTCGAAAATTGAAGATTTCTGAGCACTTTACAACCAGAAGGGGGGAAGTCTTTGGATCATGAAATTTTAAAAAATCGTCAAATCTGGTCGAAAATGCTTCTAAAGTCTCCGCAGAACGTCAAAACGTTGGAATATGAAGTAAAAATCCCAAGAATTTCACGCTTTTTGGTCGAAAATTGAAGATTTCTGAGCACTTTACAACCAGAAGGGGGGAGTCTTTGGATCATGAAATTTTAAAAAATCGTCAAATCTGGTTGAAAATGCGTCTAAAGTCTCCGCAGAACGTCAAAACGTTGGAATATGAAGTAAAAATCCCAAGAATTTCACGCTTTTTGGTCGAAAATTGAAGATTTCTGAGCACTTTACAACCAGAAGGGGGGAGTCTTTGGATCATGAAATTTTAAAAAATCGTCAAATCTGGTCGAAAATGCTTCTAAAGTCTCCGCAGAACGTCAAAACGTTGGAATATGAAGTAAAAATCCCAAGAATTTCACGCTTTTGGTCGAAAATTGAAGATTTCTGAGCACTTTACAACCAGAAGGGGGGAGTCTTTGGATCATGAAATTTTAAAAAATCGTCAAATCTGGTTGAAAATGCGTCTAAAGTCTCCGCAGAACGTCAAAACGTTGGAATATGAAGTAAAAATCCCAAGAATTTCACGCTTTTTGGTCGAAAATTGAAGATTTCTGAGCACTTTACAACCAGAAGGGGGAGTCTTTGGATCATGAAATTTTAAAAAATCGTCAAATCTGGTTGAAAATGCGTCTAAAGTCTCCGCAGAACGTCAAAACGTTGGAAGATGAAGTAAAAATCCAAGAATTTCACGCTTTTTGGTCGAAAATTGAAGATTTCTGAGCACTTTACAACCAGAAGGGGGAGTCTTTGGATCATAAATTTTAAAAAATCGTCAAATCTGGTTGAAAATGCGTCTAAAGTCTCCGCAGAACGTCAAAACGTTGGAATATGAAGTAAAAATCCCAGAATTTCACGCTTTTTGGTCGAAAATTGAAGATTTCTGAGCACTTTACAACCAGAAGGGGGAGTCTTTGGATCATGAAAAATGTCAAAAAAC